>VZRM01006003.1:45053-292870 GCA_013397955.1 Grantiella picta
GAGTCGCCTGCAGCGCGGGGGTGGGCCCGGACGGGTCCCCGGGTGGCGCGGGTGCTTGGCGGCGGCGGTGGCAGGGATCCGCTGCCCTTGGCACGCACGTACACCGGTGGGAGGAAGGCTGCATCGCCCAGAGAAGCGGCGGCCGCATCCCTCTGCCAGCCGCCCCCTGCTCAGCAACAGATGCACGCCGGGCGCTCCGCTCCCCCGCTCCGCCAACGGGCACACGCTGCCAGCCCGGCTTATCCCATGCGGCGACGGGACGCGAAGGGCTGCGATCGCAGCCGTAGCCTGAGGAGGCGGCGGGGAGGCTCTCGCAGCGTTTCGCCGGGTCTCGCCGCTCCCTGCCCTCCGGCAGAGGCGGCGGGAGCGGCCGAGCGCTCGCCCGGGGGTGCGTGGCGGGCGGGCGGTGGCGGGGCGCGGAGGCTCTCGCTCCTCGGGAAGAGCTAAATTTGCAGTCCCGGTCCCTGCGGAGCGCCCGGCAGCGCGGCGGGATGCCTGCCCCCGTTCCCGAGCGCTGCCAGCGGCCGGCCGACAGGGCTGGGAGAGGGGGAGCCCTACTGCGCTAGGAAACACATTCCCTTTACCTGGGAGAGAGAGTCAGGGAGAGAGGCGAGGGCTTTGTCGAGTTGGTTGCCGCTACCACCCGCCCACAACTGCCTTTGGTTTTTGTCACAACTTCAGTACCTGTGTGTTCGTGGAGGGTACGCGCGGCTCCGGTACCGGGGCTCCCCTGAAGATGGCAGTCGCTTCTTGTGTAATGCTGGCGGCCGGGGCTCGCTTCCAAGACAGCCCCCGGTGAAGCAAGTGACTGCTGAAAATCTTCCCGGCTGTAATTTAAGGAAGCCCCTGCCTGCTCCCCTTCGGTTCTCAAGGTCCGGGGGGAACAAGCTGAGCGCAGCATTGACAGGCTGCACTGCTTCGTGATAGTGTTTCTGTCCCTCAAATGACTATCAAAAGCCTCTCCTTCCAGGGTGGCTGCTTTTTATTGACATAAATTTGTCACAGTATTTTTTTTTAGATATCTCTGAGCAGAAATGCATGGAGGGCAGTACTGCTGAAGATGTCACTTGGGAAGGAGCACACTGCCATTCTGTTGTGTTGTGTGAACAAGACTGAGATACTGACAGGGAATACTGGCAACATCAGCCTAGAGTAGCTGCTTGTTTCCTTAAAAAAAAAAAAAAAAAGAATCTCAGGGAACTCTGCAATCGTAATGAAAAGAATTATGGGGGATTTTCTGAATGGCATTACCTTTTTCATAAAGCGAGATGTGTGTTAGGAAAAAATCACGGTTCTAATCCTGTTTTCATTACAATATTCTATATTCGTTCTTCCCTTGGATAGAATTATTACAAAAATAACATATGCATAGAAATTAGAGAGCCTAGGCAGGATCTCCCTTCTTCATACGGTAACATCTTAATCAATAAGGTGCTGCACTTTAGTGCAGTCAAAATATTGTGAAGTTCTTAATAGAGATTTTGGGTTCTGAACTAGGTAGTTATTAGAATATTCAGAAAAAATACCCTGTTCTGTAATGAGTATCAGTTTCTTAAAAATTGCATTTTTACTGTTTTGTACTCCAGAGACATAAGAAATCAGGGTCATGTTGCCAGCTTGCTGTGTCGCTTTGAGTGTTTTTAAGCAATTAATAAATGGATTATTATGGAGTGCTAAGTCAGGCAAACGTATATGTTTGGAGTACAGTTGGATCATTCTTGTGTGCTTAATAGTGACAAGTAAATAAGTTAGTGTTCATGAAGAGCACTAGATTGACTGTGCCCAGATGGAATAGACTAATGTCTGGAATAGCCATTAAATACCTAATGGCCTCACAAACTTTTTCCCTCGGTTCAGACATTACCTTTTTCTTTCAGTGCACTTACGGTAAGCAGGAAGGTAGCTGGCTCATCATGCCCACTTGATTCTCAGCCTATTTTCTGAGGTTGCCAATAAATAGATGTGCCTGAAGGGCCTGGATCCTTATCATTGCATAATCAGAGACCAGGGAGTAGCTCTCCCTCTCAGCGCTTCACAGGTGGTGCTTGTGACATTGCTGGCTGTTGAAAGAGAGGATGTAGAGCCTTGAACACATGGGATTTTTTAATAGCTTGAGAAATAATTGCAGTATGTTTGTAATGCTTAGGAAATGTATGGCAGTGATTTACTTGTGTCTCTCCTAAATCCCCTATTGTTGCAGTCTGATCTTTATATTGCAATTTTCCGTAGTGCTTTAACTTAAAGCTTATGAACAATAACAGTGAAAATAAACAGACCGGATTTTTTTTTTTTTTATGTATTCAGGTAGTTTTCTGTCAGGATTGAACTGAATATCCTACCTTGCTTGATAGCTCTGATTTGTATAATGAATCATTATAATGCCTTTACTTTCTGACCAACCATCTGAAGAACTGCAGTGTGCCTTCTAAGTTCATCTGCTGTTTGTCAGCACTTGAACTCGTTAACCTTTGAGGACTTGAGCAGCAGCTCTAGTGTTTTTCAAAGCATTTAAATTGAATTAAGCACTTAAGTACGGTGTTCAGTTTATGTCTCGGTCGAGTTTGTGTGAATTACATATTTGTTATGAAATAGGACCACAGGTTACATCGTACAAAAATGCAGAGGCTTGTGTTTTGGGTATTTTTTTGAGCTTTAAATGTACTTGGAGTGTGATCCTGATCCAGTTTGGCAAACTTTGTTTTGTTATTCCAAGGACATGTCTTTATCTATTTGGGATTTCCTATGTGGGCTCAGTCAGTAAAACAAAGCTCAGATGTAGGCATTTGCAGAACTCAGGTCTAAGTGACTTTACTTTGTTCTGTTCATGTTAATGAGAGTGGAAGTCTCTCTCTCTATATGAGAATCTTGGGCAAAATGTCATAATTATGTTATTTGAGAAACTGAAGAATTTATAAAGTGATCATGACTAAAGAGTCTCATCCAAACCCCATTGAAATCATGACTAAAGAGTCTCATCCAAACCCCAGGCAGAAATGCTCTGATTCCAGTGGCCCTTGGACCAGGTCCTAGAAGTTAAGGGTTCTTGATAGTTTATGGCTTCAGATCAATAACCATGATACAATGTTTCTTCTTTTTTTCCATCCCTGTGATTGTAGCTTAAGTTGGTTGAAAAAGCAGAGACATATTTTGCTAAATAATGAAAGAAAAAGCTCTACATACACTAGATATAGCTCAAGCTTCACATAAATCAGGAAAGATGATTTTAGCTCAAGCATCCTGACACACATCTGTTGGAGGAAAAAATCAGAATGACCCTAAAATAAAGGAATTAATAATTCTAGTAGACACTATTATCAATTTCAATGGTATTTGATTTTCATCAGGCAAAAACTGACCATGTAGAACTGGAGGAAGAGGTATGGTGGAAGAAGGCAAGGGAAGTTAATGGAAGTTGGATGTCTGTCCTTCTACATCTGGACATCTTCCTCAAATATGCACACAATTTTCTGATTTCTTGTAGGAGCAGTGCTGCAAGTGGTGCACAGACAGTATGAACTTGCTTTGAATCTAAACATGTATAGTCAAGAAAGCACTGGTTTCTGAAGATCAAAGTGAGTCTTGACAAGCCCAAAAAAACCTTTCCAGAAATAGCGGGGTATGTCATTACAAAGAGGGAAGAATTTTTTTACTGGGGGAATGAGATTATTTAATTCTCTTTAACTACAACAAATACTTTGTGGTAATCATGATCTTTACGCAATGATAGACTCTAAATAACAGTTTGGCGTAGAAGGGTGAGCTATGGAAAATGCACAGGACTCCACTAAATCTGAGGGAAAAATTGGCTTTATTGACATTTAATACATATTTGCCCTTTTCCATTCTGTAACTAAGTAGAAAGTGCCTTTCCTAATTTAGCTGACAAGACATTACAGTCTAGGCATATTATGTGTAGACTTTCTCTTTGTTTTCTTCTTCATTTTTACTAAGAAAGTACATATGTTTTCAGTAAAGTTCTAAAAGCTTAAGAAAGGCCATGCACCAGTCTGAGTCATTCTTACCAGCTATTCTAAGTTTTAAAGGACCCTGAGCCTCCAAACAAAGACGCCTTTTCCAGACACCTTTTCACCACTCTGGTCAGGAGTGGTGTCAACAAAGTCGACTCATGTCTTGTTCCAGCAAGTGGAAGTAAGAGAACTATTCCTTTTCGCTAAGCATGGGGAACACATTCTGGGAACAGGAGAGCAGGTTTGTGTGTGTCAGTGGTACAGAGTAAGGTATCTCTCCACTGGAGCTCAGCGCTCAGTAACACATGGTGGTCCTCAGAGAGCTACTGGTTGCTGTCTGAAAAGCTCCACCTTTACTGTAAGAGGATGGAACAAGGGCACCCCTACCCCCAAAAGAAGTGCATGTGATATGTTGGTTAGGCTCTCTGTCTTGGGAGGCATCAGTCCAAGTCCCTCCAACAGTGCCTGGATTTGCAAGAGGAAGTATGGTGTACCAAAGTCAAGTGGGGTCTCTGGAGGTGAGCCCTGTCATGCTTGTGAGTGCTCTGAGCACTACATTGTCTGGAAACTTATTTTGATTTTTGGAGTGCTCACAGTGGGACAGATAAGGTGGTGTTGTGGTCATCTGAGGGTAACAGATGAATACACAGGAGATGTCAGGGTCTGAAATAGCATCCAGTGTACAGCAGAGAGAGGTAGCAGACATTTGTTCTTGTATCATCAGGTGAGTGTGTGTCTGGCACATGTTGAGGTAGTTGGGTAATTTCTTACCTTTAAATATTACCGAGTGCTTGTGCTGTCTGATATTTGCAGAGAGTGCATTAAAATGCACTACGCTAGGTGTATGGTGATGATCACTGTCTGCTCTGCTGGCGACATTCTGCTTGGCAGGGACATACTTCTTTAAATAGTCAGTGTCCCCTTTGACTTTAGCGTAATAAGACTCCCTTTACGACATAACCTCTTTTTTCTTTGGAGTTTTGTAAACTTGGAGGGAATAATCTAAAAGTTAAGTGCTCATGTTAATTCTATGCTGGTTTTTCCGCTGATGTTAAGATGTGGGTGGGGAGAGGAGAGAAATCATGTATTCACTGCACCCACTCCTCTGGGTGCGGATCCCAGACCTGCAGAATGTATATCCTCTAAATATCTCTGCAAAGAGATTAAAGCCAATTTCTGGCATATGTCTTGCAATTTCTTGTATAACTTATCGTATGCAAAACACACTGTTATGGAATCTTTTGATTCAAATGCCAAACGATCCATCAGCATGGAAAGACTGTTTTTTTGAATAAATCTAGGAAGGAGTATCCATTTGCATCTTAAGAAACAGGGGAAAGGCCCTGTCCTCTGATATGGCTATCAACCAGAATTAAGTACTCAAGTTTGTGGAAATGATGGGGTGTAATATCCTGGTGATAACCAAAATATTTACAAGATGAAAAAGGAGAGGAAGGAGCTAGATGAGAGAGGTTTAATGATGGCATTCACAAAGAAAGTTGTTGATGCACTATTTGCATTGTTTTGATTAAATACATGTAACTGTTTGTAATGACATCATAAATAGCATTGCGTATCAAGGCTACGAAACCCCATCTTGCATTAATAATCTGAGTATGATGATGCATGTGCATCTCAAGCATTGCTCTCTGCTTTCATTTTCATTGCTTTATGGACATGCCCATAACATAAGGCAGAAGAGAATGCCTTTGAGCAAACTGAGCAGAACCTGGGTAACAAATAGCTCTTTCATGAAAACTCAAGTGGAGAACATTGCTTTCTCAGGAAGGGAGATACTTTTCCTTAGGAAGGCTTGGACATTGCAGGCAGAGGTCTGGCTCAGGGAATCAAGCAGTGGAAGTTAACAGAGGAAAGCCCCCCATGATTCATTTTGGCTCAGATAAATTTTGGGTTAGCTGGGGTTAGAGATGTGCACTGAGGTCAGTGAGCACAGCTGTGACTCAATCCTATGGACAAGTCTGTTTGTACGCAGCAGCCCCATATATCCCAGGAAGCCTATTTCAGACTGTGGGATTCCAAACTGGAATGGTACAGTGCACATACATTGCATTTTTTTTCAAATTTATTTTTGCACTAGGAATCTTGGAACTAAATCAGTGACGGAGCCTCAAACTTTTCAGGATGCACTGTTCTCTGATTTGTGGGTCTAGCTGAGCTAGAAATTAGATTTGCAGTACTTTTGTGGTTCCCAGGCTCCTTCATTGGACCAGTAGCCTGACTCCTGAAGCAAGCTCCTTCAGCTACACCATTGCTCTGACTTAAAGGATGCCCCTAAGAACAAGGGGAATACATTTTCAGTCACAGTGTGACCTTGCCATGCCTCTGACACTTAAGGAATGTCTTCTTTGCTAAGCAGGGATTTCTCTGCTTGCAAAGGCTTTTGCTGTGGGTAAGATCTGCTGTATTTGGGGACTGCTTGATACTGCCTGCTGAGTGGAAATGGGACATACAGACTGGCAAATACGTTTTTTTTTTCCCCTTGTGATGGAATAGCCATGTAATCTCATTGTTAAGTCAGTGACTGATACCCAATTTCTGTGCCATTAATTTTTCATTATCATCAGTCTTTTTTTCTGACAGTGTTACCCATGGTATTTTTCAAACAAGTTTTGTCAATGTGAAAAGGAAAGCTAACAAATTAAAGACAAATATCCACCTTCTGTCTGAAAACTGTACTCACAAAGAATGAAAAATATGGGGGCTAATTTACGAGGGCTGTCCAAATTTTTGTTGCTGAGGCTTCTGAGAGATAAAGGCCCAGATAATGGACTAATTGCTTTAAAGTGAACATCACAAGTCTGAGCGATAGGATTAGAAAACTTAGGTTTCCTACTATGGCCATCGTACTTGCTTTAAATAATTAATGAGTTCTAAGATCAGAGGACCATTAGGATTTTCCACGTCTTACAATATAGACCATTTATTTCACCTGGGGATTTCTGCCCACACTGCTGTGAACTGGAATATGTACTTTAGAAAACCTTCTGATCTTGTTTTAAGGATCCCCCAAAATCCTTGTCCCTGGAAAACTTTTCTCTGTGATTTGCTTGCAATCCCTTTAAAGGTCCATTGCTATTTCCAGCTTAAACTCTGCTGACCCTGTAGCTACTGATGCTGTGAGAGCAGCAGCTCCCATTTTTTTTAACATACACTGCTCTCTCTGCAACATCTTCCCAGCTACAGGCTTGGGACATCACCAGCAAGGCAGGGGCATCAAGGTTTTCTGACTTTTATGGCTGTCTAGGGGATCCATCCCTTGTATGATGGACTCCGATGGATTGGATCCTGGTGAAATCAGAAGACTTCTTCTCTTTGTCAGATTGTCACAGACTTTATGTGAAAACCTTGCACTCCTGCTTCTTTGCAAGCTGGGTCTGCCAGACTCATGTGCTCTGTCGCTGAGAAGATGGTTCTGCAGAACCTTTTTTGAAGTCTTGGCTGAACCGATTTTCTTCTTTACACCCACTTTTTTTGTAAGACCAATTTTGCCACAATCCCCATCAGAGGAATTTGTCCTGTCTGTCTGCTTAAGTTATTTCCAGAATCTCTTTTGTTTTGTTTATTAAAGAATCACAACCACATATCTCTAAAAGCATCTATTTGTTGAATATTTTATGTCCTTAAAGTAGTTAGGTATTCTAATTTACCATTTACCTAGCATAGGCCTCAGCTTCTACTGCATCTTCATTGAACTACAGAATTATGTGAAGATTCATACACACAATAGGTGTCTAAGTAACCATTTTACATCCAAAACCTCCAGGGCGAAGTAGTAAGAGGCCCCTTTTGGGATGCTAATTAACTTCCTTTCCACTGTTTACTGCTCCTGTTTTCACAGGGGATTAAATGTTTTTCTAGCAAAGAATAAATCTCTTTCTTTACTATTTTTACTCTATAGGAAGGGACAATCTTTGGCAGGCTAACACCTAATGTGGTACAAAATGCAACACATAATATTTTTCAAGCATTGTCATTCAGATGTGCACTCTTGGGCATCTTAACAGCACCATGTAGGTATATTTTAGTATATACATATGGTATAAAAATATTAAGCTCTGTGTTTTTGTTTTTAATTTTAAAGTTCTGTAAGAGCACCTTGGGTTTTGCTTTCCAGTCTCCCCTGTGAATTTGGCAAGCCCTAAGTATTAATAATTTACAGGAGGTTGACAGAGAGAGAAAGCCAACTTTCTCTTTTTTCTTTTTTTCCCCATCCACTTCCTCTCTTTCTAAAAATTACAAGCAGGACCAAACTCTATGTTGTTGGTGAGAATCTAATCTGGAGGGTTGTGCTAGTGGCAACAAGACTTTGTGCAAGAGTTGCCACTGCATAAAGTTTTGCATCTTTAAATTTAGCCAAGCTCCCCTCTGTTCCTCATTTTTTGCTGTGAAGCATGCTAATAGTATCAGCTCCACATCACTTTTTTCTTTTTTTTTTTGGTGGGTTTTTTTGGTTTTTTTTGTTTTTTAAAAGAGTTTCTAGTTAGGTCCCTGAACGAAAGATTTGCTTTCCAAAAGCACGGAGTGATTTGCATTTTCTGTCAACAACAGTGGGAATTGCTGAATGCTCAGCACTTTAGAAAGCCAGCCCACCTATGAAAATGCAACGTGCTTCTGTGAGGAGGAGACCTAGAATTGCCACTTTTAATTAAGAACAAAGGCACTCATCTTTACTTGCTTTAAATTTTCAAATTGCCGGGTGGAATAAAATGCTGATTTCACTCAGCCTTTGGGATAGAGATCCTTTTAGGATCACTGACAATATTAAATATCTTTTAAAATTGGATTATTGCATCTAAAGGATCTTGTACTTGAGATATATGCAAGGTATGGGTATTTTTAAAAATCAGTCAATTAAAAATAGTCATTTTTATAATTAACATCTATTTGAAAATGGTGTGTTCGACCTTGGCAAAAATAGCGGCTTGTCTGAAGTAAACAAAAGGAGTGACATGGTGGGAGCACTGTGTCCCTAGGGCCTTGTTACTCAAGGCAGGTCTGTATGGTTGGCACAGTTCTGTCACTGGTGGATATAGGGAGGGAGGTGTTATCTCAATGTCAGCAGAAGCCCTTACTGTAGTTATAGCAGCAAACATCTTTTTAAAACAGATCTAACAAAGGTTATTTCATCAAAAGGGGATAGTTTACTGAAGGGTCGAAGGTGTCTTCTTTAGCCACTCAAAAGTTTGGTATTATTAGAAATGATTTTTTCATTCACTATAAGAGCAAATTACAGATTAAGACACCTCTGAATATTAAACTAGATAGACTGAATTGCTGTTTTTTCCCCCCGGTGTTTTATGTGTTCTTGTGTCTTTCTTCTCAATCTTTTGCAGTTTGTCATCTTCATTCTCAAAGTGCTGCCACTAGAATTTGATCTATTACTTCAGGAATAATCTCACCGTTGCTGTATATACTAGTAATTTTATCTCTTTTCTTCAAGCCTTCTGTTCAGAATGGAGGAAATTAATTTGATCATTGTGCTGCACTGCTGGGAAAGAGGGAAAGGAGGGAGAGATGAGATTTTCAGGCTACACACAAGGAGGGAGACACTAGGATTTGAGGCAAAAATAAATCTTCATTTCCTCTCTCAAAGTGAATCTCTCTAGCTACAAGCAAATCTAGTCAGTCTTTGTAGGAAGTTGGACGTAGATAGCCTGGTCATTTGGATGGTGCTATGGGAGGTAAATCATTTTAGCTGAATAGCTACTTAAAAAGCTGGGACATGATACAGCAGATAGTAGTGCCTTGATAGTGGAGCTGCTCTGGGTAATAGGTAGAGACTTGGTCTCAATGTAAGAACAGGAGTTGCCATCCACAATAAATGTATTGGTTTCCAATACATTACCAAGGTTTCTTAGGATGTGCAAGTGCTCTGTACTCTAATTACGCTGAGCGATTAACCGACAAGAGCAGAGACACATGGGACAAGAAAGGGTGAATGATAACCTGCTTTGAAAAAAACTAACATGTGAGTCTGGGATTAGAACATCCTATAAATGTTAATGGGTGTTACTCAAGGGGGAGGAAGCTGTGTGTGGGAGGCGTGAGGTGACATATAGCTTAAATATATAGCCAGCCTTTAACACAGTTAATACAGTCTATAATCAACCCTTTACATGAACTAATAACTGTTTAAGTGATTTACAGCTCAGAAATACTGATCAGGGGATTGAGAACTGAATTTAAAATGCTATAAAAGCAGTGGATAATGTGGGAAGGAGGACAACACCAAAAAGATTTCTCCTTTTGCCTTTGGAAAGTATTGGCTATGGACAACACATTTATGCCAGGTGTTTGGAGTTTTTTCTATTTTTAAGTTCTCAGGGACTGTGCTTCTATGAGGGAGCACAATTTCCTCCTACAGTTTCCCTCTCTGAATATTACTCAGTTTGTGTGGAACTCACAAAGGAGATGCCAACAGTGAGTCATCTGGTCACCAGCTCTGTCCTAAGGCTTTCAGCAAAGTCTTGCAAAAGCTGCCTTACTGTGCTGAACAACAGTGATTTACCTTTGGTAACACACCCCAAAATAGTGAGGAAGGTAGGGTTTAAAATCATATGGCCTGCTTTTTCTGACACTGGAATCAAGTTTCAAAATTGGTGCTATTTGAAAAGCTTCACATTCGAGAAATGGGTGTGAGATGCAGTGAGTTGATTTATCGTCTTAAAATTTCACCATTGTTATGTTTAGTAGTAAATTTTGAGGGTGTTGGGCAAACCCATTTGAAAAACTGTCTTCAAATGTGTGACAGGGACCTAATAATATGCTTTTGTTGGTATAATGCCTCAGGAGATGCTATTCTGAAAATGAAGATTATACCTGTATGATCAATCATGAGCATGGCAAATATGGCTATTTTATTAATCTAAATGGAAACACACAGGTTTGTTTTCATGCAAGTATTACAGGATTGATTAATTAACAATAAAAACACTATATAAGAGGCAATTGTCTGGTTAGATAGTTAAATGTTTCTGTCAGGAAGCAGATTTTCAGGATACAAGTGACAGGAGCCTGCTCTACTACATAATCTTGTTTGGTCCTTTGCCAGGCACAGGTTAAATGCAGCAATGCTGAGGACACACAGAAGTAGCACAAGGAGAGGAAAATACTGGTCTAGGCTGAAGCTGGTCATGTGTCTTCAGAATAGAGTGATGCTCCCTTAAATGTTTGTCCATCCATATGGTGCTGAAAATGATTTCAAAGCCTCTGACACACCATTGCCCTCTCATGAATTTAAAACACTGGCTGAACGATAGGTTCAGTGGGATGTGGTAGCAGATTTGTGTCTTTCTGAACACTGAAGAGGATATTGAATAGTCAAACCACATTTTTTTGTTACCTACATATGAGCCAAAGCTCTGACTCAATGGAGCCCCATGTACTGACTTAGCTGGTGAGAAGATTGGAAGAGCAGTTCTCAGAGCACTTTAGCTGCTGAGGTTTGGCGGCACAAACGCTTCCTCTCCTCTCCTCTCCTCTCCTCTCCTCTCCTCTCCTCTCCTCTCCTCTCCTTTAGTGTAGTCAGTGCTGACATAATGCTGGTAAGGAAGGCTGGTCCAAGGACTATTCACCAACAAAATCCTATTTAAGCCTCTAAGAAAGGTATTAAATGGGATTTAAGCAACATCTTGGCCTATACTGGCCCTCTGCTCAGGGAAGAATTTCATCTCGAGTTTAAAAAAATGCTTTAAAAATAATGTTTTCCGTAATCACATTATAGAATCATAAGACTAAGGAATGGAAAATACCTATTAAGTCATTGTGTGAAACTGTTGCTACGCAGACTGTGCTACAAGGGTGTGCTTCCTACTTAGTGTTGTGCCCAGACAATGTGTTAAATTTCTTAGTCTGGGAAAGGTCCATAATAAATTTTGATCTTGCTGCACTTGATTTGGCCATAGCCTGGTACAGAAAGAAAAATCAGCATCCTTTCCCACACGAAGGACTCCGCACAGCCTTGCTGCTTTCTGACTGTAGGCAATGGGGATGAGAGAAGGCAAGGGTTGTGCAAGGACTTCTCTACCCTAAGCAAGGGTGTTTCTATTTCACTTTGCATTTGTGTATAAGAATGCATTGGGTTCTTTTCTTGTCCATCCAGTTGCTCAGGTGTGTTGGTAGAAGGGTCACTGTGGACAGTTAGTGATGAATTGAGTGTAACTCCTCCTTGGAGCTATTTGCTGGGCCCATTTATTGCTTATTTATTAATTATTGTTTTGCTCTTTTAACTTTTATTTATCTATTTACTTCCATGACATCATGTCATTCGACATATAGATTGTAATTATAAATTAGAATGTTTACAACTGGAATATATTTGGAGAGTTTCTGTAAAAACTTTGTAACTGCATATCAGTTTCAGAATAATTTGTTGACCTGGAATGTGGTGTTTTTAAAATTAAAATTAGACAAACCACCCTTACTTCCTGGAGCAAACTAATAATTTCTTTCTTTTTTTTTTTAATGTCAGCCATTCA
Source organism: Grantiella picta (assembly GCA_013397955.1). Taxonomy (NCBI): domain Eukaryota; kingdom Metazoa; phylum Chordata; class Aves; order Passeriformes; family Meliphagidae; genus Grantiella; species Grantiella picta. The sequence continues at coordinate 57,520 of VZRM01006003.1, forward strand.
CAAAATAAATTGCCAAGCTCTGAACATATAATACCAGATTTGATTTATACCAAATTAACCTTCTGCTTATGAGCCCTTCCATTTGTTTTCCTTTCAGATTATTGAGTCATGAAAACCTTTGAGGTTTTGGGTTGCCATCCCAGCTTGGCACCGGGAATTCTTTTGAAACCTTGAATTTCCACAAGATGGTGAAGCAATTTGCTATTCAGCTGCATATATAATGAGACTTGCTGAAAATCAGAGTTTTTTCTTCTCAGAGAAGCAAGCGTCTCCCAGATGTCCTTCCTCTCCCTGCCCCTGGGCTTGGCCCTTGCATTTCCTTCCCTTGCCTATGACAGCATTCCAGTAGGTGTGGGGGGCTTCCCGTGGCTGGGGAGAGCTGGCTGCAGGAATGGAGCAAAGGGGTCACCCAGGTGGCTGCCTCCATGAGAATGAGAACAGTGGCACTGCTGCTGTGGAAGGGGCAGGGGAGATGCTGCTTGTCTGAGGGGTGAGGTAGGCTGCAAGTCCTGGGGAACAGAGGTGAAGGTTCTTCTCTGGTGTGGCGATGCCTATGCATAATCCCTTCTCACCCTGGTGAGTTTTGATTAGCAGCAGGGAAGATTTTTCTCCAGCTTTAATATTTTCTCTGCATTTCTGCATGTACAGCATCTGTTCTGTTTCGTAGCCTGGCATATTGCTTGGAAAACTGCAAATAGTGTGTTGAAATTACTTAGCTAGCTACAACAATATGTGAAATGCCTGTCAAAAGCTATGTGACTGTAGATGGGAGGAGCAGGCCTGAATGCTGAATTTTCTCAGAACTACCACTGATTTTAAGGAAAGCATGGGGTTTCTGACAAAAGGTAGAATCAAGAAGAAGATGTACAGCTTTGAGCAGATGCAGGTTTTGCACCTGAAGTATGTAAAATATTATCAATCTGCAAGACTTCATGTTCTCTGTTTGATGTGTATGAAGCCAATAGAAAATGTGTGTGTGCAAGATAAAACAAACTGAAGCCATCTTCTGACCTGATGGCATACAGGTTGCTGCAAACACAAGTTCAGTATGCAACCACTTTGATCAACCCCTAGAATATCTGCTTTCAAAGGAATCATATGAGTTCGTGTATTGATTTGTCACCTATGGTTGAATATTTCTCCTACAGAATGTTTAAAATGACACATGTTTAAAATTAGACTTGGCAGAGCAATTTGCCTAGAGATTATTCTTGTGAAGTATTGATTCACAGCACTGCTGTGAGCTGGATTACTGTCCAAATTGGAAAAGCCAGTCGTAGAGAGGTCTTTATCCTTTAATAACAATTAGCTCCTTTCTTAGAGGGACACAGCCGACGGAAGCAAAGGAAAGCCGCAAAATGTCGGGCAACCAGAGAATCTAAGGGCTTCTCTTCAGGGATGTGGACTGCTGGGGAGGAGAAAGAAACAGAAGAAAAGCACCAAAAAAGATGGTTTTCTGGGGCTGGAAACTAGACACTCTGATGCTGTTTGTGTTAGTAATAATTAGGTGCTCTGAGGAACTGAATCGGACTCGCCTCTCTCTTCTCGGGCTTTTACCCACCAGCTGCCTGATTGAACAGAAAAATCTAACCGCAGGTGTGCTGCCCGCGGTCCATTTAGCCTTGAAACATTTATACAAGCATAAATGGATACTGAAGAACTATGAACTCCAGGTATCATTCCATGACACACAGGTAAATGGATGTCGGTGTAGAGTTGTGCAGTGTCTGAGCCTCCTCTGTGAGCACACACCAGAATGCTTGTGACTGAATCCCCTCCTGGCAAACCCTGCTCTGCTGAAATACAGCAAATGTGGCTGTCCAGCAAAGTTTGGGATCTTGAGTGGATGCCTGACTGTGATGTGGATCTTGCAGTGCAATCATGCCCTGCTGGTGCTAGAACCAGGAATAGTGTTCAAATTAGAGGGGTTGGGAAACATCTGTAGCCCTTCAGATGTGCCTGAGGTACCCAGAAAGTGATCCCCAAGTCCATGGATTGCTGAGTTTATCCTTTCTTCTGTGCTGCCGTCTGCATCTTGCTCTTCCTGCTTTCCAAGCTGACAGCTTTATAGATTGCTACCCTTCTCTTCCTGCTTCTGCATGAGCAGGAGAGGATCCTGTGGTGGTGTAGAGCTTTGCTTGCCAGTTTAGGGGAAAATTAAAGGCTGATGTGAGAGGTGAAGGTTCTAAGAAGCTGAATATAAAGAGTATTGAGATGATATCTGCTTTTGTAATAATTTCAAGTTTGAGAGAAACTTCTAGAATTTAGATATCTCTTCATCTGTAAAGAAATTAAAGCAATCTGTTTCTAAAACATGTGTTTTAGTCTGGCCAAAGGAACAGTGACAAAATTAAGAGGAGGAGCTCACACAGCAGGGTGACCTGGTACTGTAAACATATTCTTAAGGAGATTTTCACTGATATGAGTTTCTGTTTCCAGCATTGGAGGCATGTGGTGGGGTAGATGCCCTGAGACTCGTACACACTTACAGGCTCCCTATGCTGCTTTATATTTTGAAGTTGCAAAGTAGTGTGGCTCCACATATTTGCTTATCTATAAATCTTTACACATGGAATGTACTGTCATGATGAAGTTATTAAAATGTGACATTATTACACCAATAACAGTTGTGCTACATTATCTAATGGTAAGAAGGTATTATATACCTTCTTTTGAAACTCTAGAAAATTTACCAAGGGAGAAATTAGAATGTAATTTTAATAGTGTATTTGGTTCATAAGCACTAATGTATAATTTTTGAAGTACTTAACATATAACAAACATGATCCCATATGCTATAAAATTACTTGAGGATTGCTTCCCATGTTTAATAATGGAACACAAATGTATCAACTGCATGTACTCATTAAGAAAATATCTGTCTTGTAAATGGCTTTTAATACAATTCACTGTTTTATTTATTTGTCTGTATGCTCCTATTGGAAATGTAATTATAGATACGCAGTCCTGAAAAAGGTGATTTCTTAGTTTCACATGTGAAAAGAGTAACATTTCAGTTACATTTCAGCTTAAATAAGTGGAAAGTGTGGATGTGAGTTTAAGTGGACAGCAATTAAAACCTCCTGGGCTTTGCTCAGATTCAGTGTTTCGTTCAGGCTGTGGGCAGTTTTGTGGAGGTGGATGTTTATTTGCTAATTGTGTTTACATAGTTTCCAGTTCTAGGAGCAACTCCAAAATATTTTTCCCTGCATAAATAGTCGGTGGATTTGAATTGCAGAACTTCAGGTCTGTTGCACTGACCTCTCAATTTGAATTGAAATATTGAAGTAATCTGTAATCGTCTTTTGGAAATAAACCCTGGAAAAAGACATGTCATGGTGACTTGTAAGAGATTAACAAAATTTGGATCCTTAAGATTCCTGATTTTTCTTCCTGATTCTGAGAGTAGAGTACACACTCTTGAGTTTTAATTCCTGATTGCAGACAAGCTACAGAGTTTATCAGGGACAGTATGGATGCAAGAGAGCTGATTCTGTTTGTTAATGTTGTGAACCTACATTTGCCACATGTGACCTTATACAACCTTTGAATTAGCTTCCTTTCAAGTAGAAAATACAGATACTTGGCTCTTTGGATGCAAGATCTGTCATGAGAGGGGGGACAGATAATTGACTTTTTGGCATAGATAACTAGGAAGAGAGAAGAGTTACGTCCAAAAGTACTTGTGTTGCTTTTAGTGAAATAAAAAAGTGGAAAGAAATCACGACATCCAATGTATGATCTTGCAGAGGGCTTGAAAACAGTGTTATAGCTTCATTCATGAGCAGAGGGAACAGAGTTGCACTCTGCCCTGAGCCCCTGAAGTTTTGAACCCACATTCTCTGCTGCCCACGAGGGAGCACTGCCCTGCCCCAAGGTAGGATGTTTTGTGCAGGGTTTTCATGCTTTAGCCTTGCTACTGTTTCATTTCTATTAATTAAGCTGTCACTACTCCAGAATATGAGTAGTAACCATGAGGCAAGGGGAGCCCTCTTGCAAGAGCTGTCTGAGTTCTTTGTGTGAAATGAAGCCGTTTCATCAGGAGCCTTTGGGAAAACTTCCTTCAGCAGAGTACTTTATAACCTGGTGGCTTTGGCACTGAGCTGAGAATGGAATGCTTTCTTTGACTGCTGTCTCTCAGGTCTCCCGTGATTAAATGTGCATTTCCTAATTACTGTGTTGTCAATCCCTTTTAAGTGGGACTCCCTTGAAAACGCATGATGTAGCACTTTCACGTAAAAAAATGCTTAAAAATTAATTAAGAATGAAAAGCAAGTAAAAGAAAATGATCTTGTAGTTCGGTAAATGGCTGCTTATCCATCAAATGATACCTCTGTATCTGCAATATTTATTTATTTTTAGCAGAAGAACAGTGTTGACAGGACCGATGTGTCTCTCTGTTGCAGCCACCCCAAGTAGTGGCAGCTTGTGGAGGTGTGTTTCCCTGCCTCTAACTGAAGGAGGGCTAAACCTGGGCTGTGTGGAGAGCTCAAATCCTTGAAATGTTGGACAAAGGACATGGGAAGGCAGAAAAGCTGCCTTCCGCAGATTCGTGAATCCAGCCATGGAGCAGCTTTTTAGTGCAGTAGGGGAAATGATGCCCTTGAGATTTTCACCCATGGGGGTGGGCAGCCAGGTATAATTGAGCTGTCTGAGCATCACTTTATTTCTGTCTTTCACCGTATGGCTGACATCTGGAGTCTCTCTCCTTCTATGCTGTCCTCAGGGTGATCAGGCTGGTGGATTCTTACAGGCTTAAGCAAATCTAAAGATAGCTTTACTGGTGTGTAAAGAACAATATGTTGGTTCTTCAAAGTTATTTTTCAATTCTTGCCTGTTTTTCTGAGTTAGTAGCCAGTTAAAGGGATGTGAAGCCAGGGCTTTATTAGCAATGGTTTTAACAAAAAAGGTTTATGTGCTGTTATTAGGGCATGGCCTAAGCAAACAAATAGACTTTACCCCTGGGATTTCCTGAGTAGCGCTGATCTGCACTCAGATTGCTAGTTGGCACTTGGCTGAGTCTATCCTAATGTGTATCTCTTCTGACAGGAATGCTACAACATATCCCAGTCTGACTTAAAAGCTGGTTATCTTTTCTTTGTTAGTAAAGTGATTCCTTTGTAATGGAATGGCCCTACTACATGATAGTGTGTCAGCTCATTTAAAGGCATATCTTTATGTTTTTATTAAAAAAATGCAAAAAAAAAACCCAAAACCAAAAACCAAATAAAACCCAGCAGTCACTGAAAGTGACATTGATAAGCAAATTATTTGTAAAGTGAAAATTTCAAGGCATGCTGGTTTTCTTATCCTACCTAAATAAGAAAAAAACTCTGCTTCAGGCTTAAGATGTAATAAACTGAAGCATTACACTGCTTTTGGATTGTATGTGTACATTAATTACTTAAAGGCATAGACATTTCACAATGACATTAGGGTACATTATGAGTATTATTTCGTAAACAAGAAAAAATAGCTACTGGTCTTCTTGTGTGCAGCTCGTTGCAGATGATGTGTAACTCCACCTTGTACATTCCCACATTTTGGGATGTTGTATGAAACAGTTTGCCAAGACAGGCACAGGAAACAAAAGCATCATGTTTGTAGACTTGACAGTTTGAAAACTTCTATAAATTGGTATCGTAGGAAGTTATTAAAAGACCATGTACTTGATTAGCCAGTTTTTGACATCTGACATTCACATGAACCAGATATTTTATTTTGACTCTCAGAGAATCCAGTTTCTTGGCACTGTGGGCATGAAAATTGTGAGCCATAAAATCCTTGTCAAATGCTAATTTTAGCTTTCCTAAACTGTCATATCACTATCCCTATTATTGGAACCGTGTGACTGAAAACAGAAAGATAAGTGTTTTGTTGTCTCTATTTTTCAACCCAAAAAAGTCTTAATTATGATTCCTGGCAGTATCTCTTTGTTTTCCAAATATACTTAACAAAAAATTATGATAAGTCTAGTTAAATTCCTTATAAACGATTCTTTTGAAGTGTCATGAAAAGTATCCAGTTTCAGTTTTACTCTGATGTTTCACTTTTCAGTGCAGCAGGGGTTCAGAGATGTACAAAGGGTGCACAGTCACCTTATGTTAACCCTTTGTAAATGTTATTTGAGCTGCTTCTCCTACAGCAGGAAGAAATGTAGCTTTTCTTACCTTTTGGCCCCAAAAGACTCAGTCTTTATTCACTGATGTAATTCTGTCTTTTTGTTCTGTCTTCTTGGCGTCACCTTTCATTTATTTCAGGCCTTTGAAACTGCTGGGTTTAATGCACCTTACACATATGAGTAGTGTACATGCAGACATCTGGTGTGAGAAAAATTATTTGGGCTTGGCACTTTTGTTTTCCTGTTACTGCTTCTGAGCCATAAGGAATTGGAGCAGAGGAGCTGGTTGATGAATCCAATGAGGGCTGACAGCACAGGAGAGGGATTTGGCGCTGTGAAGTCGGGGATGTTCCCAGGCATGTCCGGGGCAGAAGGGCTCTGGGCTTCATCTGACCTGGGTTTGGAAATGTGGGCTGGGGATATCTCCCTTCAGCTAGTGTGCCAGGGTTCTTGTGCCATCAAGGAGCAGGCACGTCTATGTGGAAAAATTCATCTAACCTATTTTAGGTGACTATTTTTAAGGTAAAAAGAATTGTATACTAGAGAAAGCCTTTTTTTTTTTTGGTGATGTATAAAGGGAGCCTCGGCTGGCTATTGTAGATGCAGATGTCTCCGATGTGGAGGTCTGTATTACGTCATCTAGAGACTACCCTAAGTGTGGGCAGGAATTTTAATTCAAAAGCCTTTAGTAGGGCATTGTAGTAACAATGCATTTCCATCACCTCTGGCTCTCCGTGGGTTTCATCAGATGGTCCAGAGACCTCACTTCTCACCATCCCCACTTCATCTTTATTGGTTACAAAATACTCTTCTTTGCTCTCTCCTGTCTAGCCAGAAAAACCTGGAAGCCAGGTCAGCCGTACCCTGTGGTGTGATGGGAAGCAGGGTGGTGGCAGCACAGTGGCCAGGAGTGCAGATCTGGAAGCTTTTCCATGCCAACCCTGCAGACACCCAGGCTGTCCCTCACCTGAGCTGAGGATGGGTTTCTGCTGCCACGTGCTGCAAGCTGTGCCTGGGAAGGGCCTCACCAATTAAAGATCTTTCATGGAGGAGATTTTATGGTGCTGGGGAGATATGTCCTGCTCTCTGATCTTGCTTTTAGCTCCTGTATAAGGAGAAAATGGTGAGGAGAACTATTCATGCAGAGCACAATTTATTTCAAAATCATAAAAATGGTGAAACCACATTATTATCGCCATGCCATTGTTTCAGAAATCAAGGAAGGATAGTTTTGATAGTCTTAACATAATTTCTGAAATTGCATGGACTTGTATTTTCCTTTCAAAGATAGTTTCAATTGAGATGGCAGTGTTATTCCACATAAAATTCAAAATGAAAAAAAATCAAAATTTGAATTATTGTTTTTATGAAGATTAAGCATTCCCATCAAGGAAAAAGGAATTATTTTCAGTATTCTCTTTCATGTATAAATCCAGTGTTTGGGGTTTTCTGTTCCTAATAACATGAAAAGCACTTGCAAAACTTTACAAATCACTTGATCCTATTCTGCACCTCCCTGCTCAAATCTCATGGATGATTTCCTTCTGTGAAATTCTACACATACATGTTGATATTTATTGTGAAAGTTTTATAAAACGCCTCTTTTTGAATTAGAAAATAAAAAGAGAGATCCATCGCATTCGAAAATAAAAAGGGTGATTCTGGAAAAGTTAGTGCATTTAAATATGCTTTATTTAGGACAACTTCAAGGTTTTGTGCTGGTGTATTATGTTTGAATGGACCCAAGTCTCTGGTGAATACTGTTGCTTTTGGAGAAATTTGCTTGATTTTGATTTGTCTTTTGTGCAGTCAGTCTCTAAAGAAATATCACCAGTGGTGTCTCCATTCTGCTGCCATTCTCAGACATATTTTGCAATTTCCTTAGCTTTCACTGTAAAGCAGTGGTAAAACAGGGCAGAGGCCTTCTGAAGGCAAAGAATTTAAAAAAAACCACTTAACTGTTGTTAAGTTCTGGATCATTTGTAGGTAGGGTGAAGTGTGGCAGCCTCACAAACTGCTCTGAGAATGGCGACCTGCTGGACAACTGGTACAGGAGAAGTAAACCAGGGTTTGTTTCACAGTAGGAGGTGGCAGGACCCCTTGATTGATTTCAGTAGTTCTACTGAAGGATTGGACATTTTGGCTTTGCATCAAAATTAAACTTTCTTCATGTTTTTTTGCATAAGCAATCTTTTAAAGCAAAAATGTGTTTTACTTTCAGGTACCATCTGTCCATTTCCCTGAAACCAACCGATACCATACCATTAGAAACATTTTATTGTTTGATGGAGATGCATGGTAAATATTTTAAATATAGAGAAGTAATCTGGAACTAATAATAATAATAATAATAAAAAAAAGGAATATAGCGCTGTTCTCTGAGGATGTTCATACCCAATTCTTTTAGTTATTCTCTAGACCTTCTATGGCCATCATAGTCAAAGTGCTTGGTCCTGCTGCCCATTTCCGCCATTTGCAGCTCTTATCCTTGTTTCCCACTGCTGGGGTCTTTTTGCTCTCAGCATATGCTCTGTGTTGGCTCACATCACTGCTGCTCCAGAGCTCCTTTCTCCTGCCATGACCACTGACTCTGGGTGCTCTGTGATTTCTCATCTGCCCACAGTGAGGAGAGAGGCAGGGATCCAAGAGAAAGGAGTCATCGACAGCCGGCCGCTGAAATGTTGTGAAGATGAGGTAGGTGTTTCACAGGGTTTTAAAATGAGAAGGATCAGGAAAAATGTCACCCTGATGTCTTACGAGCAACTTCCAAGCACAGGAATCTTTTATGAGTGCATGGCTTGGTACCAGCTAAACCACAAGAAGTTTAGAGACACAAATGTGATCAGAGTGCTGTATTTGAAAAAGTGGGGTTTGAAGCTGTAGTGAGGGATTTGGACTCCAGAGGTATTTAGCAACGGGAAGAAGAGAGAAATGAATTTTTGTTCACATTTTTGTTTGGAATTGGCTTCTTGTTGCTGAGTGGATCCAGTATTGCTTCAGTACTTTACCAAGTGTATTTCATAGATTTCAGGCTGGAATGGAAAATTCTCTGAAAACTATGTTAAATGCATAATTTAAGGAAAATAATGAGGTTTTTGTGATTATTTTATCAGTTTTTTGATTAAATATCTCTAATTAAATAATTGTTTATTTTTACTATGAAGGCAGAGACATTGAACTGCATTCACTATTTTGTTCCAAATGGTGTTCCAATTCTGGAAAAAGACTACATAAGAAAACTCACATGAAGATCTGAGCTGGAATTGTTTTATAATATTTATGTGATACCTATTGAATTATTTAGACCTTACTGATCAAAGCAATCATGTAGGTACTTGTATAACAATGGGCAAAATACTATTGATCCAATTCTCATTTACGTGAAGGACTGTTTTACTGAAACCGACAAGGCAAAAGTGCATTAAAAAGAGCTGATCTTAAAGTCTTTATAGACAGAAACCACAGGCAGAGCCAAAGTAATTGACTTCAGTGTAAGATTCTCTCCACAAACCCTTGAACCCGATGTTAATAAACTAAAACATGTAACTTGTGGGGTGGGTAGAAATTCAATTGGAATATGTAAAAGTGTGAGGGCTGTTTCTCTTAGCTTTGGTGTGCAGGTATCTGCAATCAAAGTGGTGCTATAATATAGATATGCTTTAGAGCCAGGTGACATGCCAAGTTTTATCCCAGGGACTAAGATCTAGTTACTAAGAGGTCATACAAAGAACTTTCTGTGTGGCAAATCACAGGATGAATTGGTAAAAATACCAGAAAGCCTCTCCTTTGTAGCACAACCTGCATACCAAACAGCAGAGAAAAGCCGATGACTGAAATGCAAAATGTTGGTTTCAAAAGGGATGATTGCATGTAGATATTGGTATATCAGCAACAGTTTTAATCTAGGCAGATCGACATGGTGGTAGAAGGCTTAGGAGGCTGAGTGTGGTAGGCTTATAACAAGAACTTCTAGTTCTTCTTGCCTAGTTTTTGTTGTTACTGTTGGCTGTCCTAACTGGGTCAAAAACCTAGCAGTAGATTAATTTGCAAAATATGGTAATCTTGACTTCCATTAGCTTATCCGTCAAGAAATTCCTACAGCAGGTTCACTCATTTCCCTCTGAATTGTAATATATCTTTTTGAAAGATGTGGAATTTTTATTCAGAGTCCTCAAAGGGTGAAGAGAATTTACTTAATTTTTTTGCCAAGTTGTACCAATAGGCAATTTTACATGTTATTTCAGGTTAAACTTTGCTGATTTTGTATCAGTTTTAATACATAATGCTCTCAGTTAGACTTAAGATCACACTGTGATCTCTATACTGATTGCGGATCATGTTCATCTTGCCACTTGCTATTGGCTGTGATAAATGGAGGAAGTGCTTTTATTTTCTTGCTGCAAGGCAGAATTTCCAGGAGTTATACCATTCATCAAAATAGCTTTCTGGAGAGAGAACAGGGGAGTATCACCATTCTCCATTCCCCTACTTGACTCCCACTACAACCTCACATTGTAGAAGAATGGTTCCCATAGCAATTGGCTCTGATGTTCCTACTGACTTGCTGAGGTCCAAAGAGCAAATGGGATACAAATCTGATACAGGAAAAGGGCCCTATTTATTTTAAAATTGTATACGAAGGTAAAAGTGTCTCTAGAAATTTTGCCCTGCCCTTAAGTTGTCAGCACACATTTACTCTTCCTTCTTGGCATGATGCTGAGATACGGACTGTATCGTAAAATATTGTTCTCATAAAATATAAGGAGTTTAGACGGTAATTGTCTCAATCTGAATATTCGTGACAGGCAGAAGCACAGTTTGACCTTTTGTGTTTAAAAGAAGTTTGAAACCTCTTCTCTTGATGACAAAAACTCAACACGAGAAATAAGTGACATTTTAAGATTTTACAGTGTTTCATGTATCATTGCAAGATTGTTAATCTTTATTTACAGGACACTGTATATATAAATACACATTTCTCTCAATAGAAAAGATACAATAGATGTTTTGTTCTTTGACGTAATTTACCTAGAAGGCCTGTATGTGTAAATATGTGTAGTTATGTAGTACTAAAGGAAAATTTGTGTGATCACGGCTAGTTATGAATATAAAATCCAAATTACTATTTTCTTGCTTTGTGTTGCAACTGTCCTGTATGAGACCTCTTTTGCTTTATAGACATTTGTTTTAGTCTCTGCAAGAAAACTGCTAATAAAATTAGATAATTTGAAATGATGATCTTTCTAAAGCTCTCATTCGTGGAATCATGGAATCAGAGAATGGTTTGGCTTGGGAGGGACCTTAAAGATCATCTAGTTCTAACCTCCCTGACATGGGCAGGGACACTTTCCACTAGATTCAGAGCCCCCCATCCAACCTGGTCTCGAAGGATTCCAGGGGTGAGGCATCCATAATCTCTCTAAGCAACCTGTTCCACTTCCTCACCACCCTTATAGTAAAGAATTTCTTCCTACTATCTCATCTAAATCTACTCTCCTTTGGCTTAAGGCCATGCTCCTTGTCGCCATTACTTTTTATTTACACTTAACTCGTGGAGTTTTCTGCCTTGATCATTATTGAGAGTGCTTTCATTTTTAGTTTTGTGTGAGTACTGCTAGTTTAGCCTTATGGAGTTGCTTTCTTGAGACCTGATCCATAACCAGGATACAAGTGTATAGATAGGGCCCACCAAAGCTGAACTGAACTGAGAAGTGGCGATGGACGCAAAGTTGGTGTCTGATTCATCACACCTGTTTTTAGATATGTGTGTCTGGGTTGGTCACCCTTTACACTCAAGACATTTAGATGTCTGCTTTAGGATGCAATGAATCCTCTACTAGAATAGTCTGCTTCTTTCCACTGTCTATAATAACCCATAATATTCAGCATAACTCTGCAAGTTTAGTCAAATGAATCACACTGTGCATCTGGCTGTATAGAAAGGGATTTGTTGTTTGTGCTGTTCAGGTACATGGAGATCATGACCTTGTTGACCAGCTACATTGCAAAGCTCTGCATTTATAGTTTTTTTTACTCCTTCCTATTAATGAACCATTCCCCTCTTAATCTTGGAAATACCTTCAAGTCTCTGTCCTAATGGAATGGCTGGACACTACCTAGGTTTTTACATGACAGAACATCCATTTAGCATCTGAGAAGTAAACCCACTAATGGCAACCTATCTTTGTGCCTCAGGGACTGCTACCGCCCAGAAGCTGCCTGTTACCTAATATATGTTCTCTTTACTTCCACTGTAGAATTCACATTTATCTAATTTTCTGCTTCCAGTGCTTCTTCTAGAACTATGTTCAGATTGGTTTTTTTATTGACATTTTAATTTTGCAGGATGCTTTTGCTAATTAATGATTTCACATTTTGAAAATTTAATCTCTTTTTGTTGTTTCCCAAAAACGTTTCTGAACTAAGTTCCTTGTTATTATTTCCTTGCTTTCGTTAGTATTCTCAGTAGAACCCAGCTTAATAACATCAGCAAATTTTCAGCAAATTAACCAGTTGTTTATGTCTTCAATATAAAAATTAAAATGTTAAACAGGACTGTTTCAACACTGATCCTCTGACAGTCTAATCACAGTCACTGTTCCCAAACTTAGCAATTTGTCATTTATCTTCGCTGTGGTACTTCAGCCATAGTTCAGATTCTCATATCACACATATGTAATCATATGTAATTAATTTGGTAAGATAATATAAAATGATATGCTAAATTTCAAATATTCTAAGTGAGTTCAAGCTTAGTTTCCAATTAAAATTCCCACTTAGTGGGCAGATGCATCACAAAAGCAAATACATTAAAATCAAAGTGCAATGCATAATGAATGAAATGGAAAATCATGGATACAATATTATAAACAGATAAATTAATGATATATCTGAATAGGAGTTGTACTCCATCATAAATATGAATACAGGCCCAACAGAAGGGATTCAGAGATGGGGGATGAAACTGGTCAAAGGCCTGCAGATGCCTCAATCAGAAGAGACAGTTGCATAGCTGGGATCTGATCGGAAAGAGGAGGTCTATCCCAAGTACCACATTTCAGAGGACTTAATCAACTAAATTCCCCTAATGCAAAACCCCCAAGTTTTCTTTTACTTTTGCATTTTACTTGGGTCAAGGAAATATTTCTTGTCCCAGATACCCCAAGTAGGAACTGCTGACAGTGGTTTCTACCTTCACTTGGATATCCACATAGATTCTTGATATTTCTTGTCTTACTTCAGTGTCAGCCCACTTCTTGCATTGCCCAATGCATAATGCACAGGTGAATCACACCCAGACTGTTCTTTCCTGTGACAGTTCCTCAAATTTGTTTGAACTGATATATAAAATTGCTCCTTCCATTATTATTTCATGTGAAGGTTGCCCCAGATCATCCTTCACTTCTTTTGACTCTGGCTCTTTTGGAGCATAAGGGAATGTGGGAAGACTCTGGGTCCTTGAAATGAAGCTCATGTCTTGGACACTTTCCATAGCACAAAATAAAAAAATGAAGTAGGAGAGAGCTCTGAAGTGAGTACTGGGTGCGGTGAGGAATGTAGTGTGATGAATGGTCAGGAAGCCACTCTAATGCTTTCATTTAAAAATAGACATGCAGTCTCTTGTGTGGTTACAGAGTAAAACTCGAAAAGGTAATAGGAGTGCATTCTGAAATCTAAAAGGTAAATAAGCAACAAGAATTTATTATGATGATAGGTTCAGTTTCATGGTATATTAGAGTTTGGCTCATGACTTTTCAACATCCATAATGGATGGTATTAGCAAAATAGGTAAGAGATGCGTAATGTGTAGCAGTCAAGTAAGGACCACAGTGCCTGTCAACCATTTTGCAGTGAAATTTAATTTCCTGCCTTTTTGTCCTGACCAGAGTTGAGGTTTCCTTTATATTGTTCCATTTGACTTTGAAGAAATATACCTTGTTAACAACTTCCCACTTATGAATGTGGTTTATCTATTTGAAACTTTTAGTTTTCTTCTTTATAATGGCAAGACACTGAGCATGTATTTCCTTCGAAGCTTTTCAATTTACCTCTAGTAACTGCAATTCACGTAGGTCGGACTGTGCTGAAACAGAAATATTATTTGAAATTGTGTGTTTAACAGAGCAAATAATTCTTAAAGAATTAAGTAAATCAGAGTCCTCAAAATTTCTGAAAAAAGTAATGTAATGTAACAATATATTTAAACTGAATTTTATGGGTCAGTAAAAATACAGATACAGATCCTTAAATAGAAAAACAGCTTATAAATAATCTTTTTAAATTCCAAAGCGTGTCACTGAGAGCCTAGCCCCCTAACTAAGTATATCCCTCCAAAAGACTGGAAAGACTGGGCAGTGTCCTTTGGAGATTGACCAGCACTGGAGCTGATTTTGTGTAATTCCCCTATTATATTATTGACCTGGAGGATGGGATGGAGTATACCCTTCTCAAGTTTGTACATGACTCCAGACTGGAGGAGTGGTTGATGACTGGAGGCAGAAGGAACTCAACAAGATTGGGTTGAAAGGGCTCTTGAGTATCAGGCATTGCCATAATGACATGAGTCCAGCAGAGGGTTACCAAGATGGTTAAGTGGTTTGGAGCACATTACATACAAAATGTGGTTCAAAATTTAGTTTTGAAATACTGTATGTAAAAGAAGGCAAACCAGATGGCATTTGATGACTCACTAGTGTGAAGGTAAAGTGCAACTACCATACTGAGCTATCATCTCTTCATCTCATGGGCGGCTTGTCCCACTCTCATGTCTGCTGGAGGGACAGCACAGAAGGGCACAAGGAGCTCAGGATGTTTCTGGGGGGCATTGGTGAAAACTTCCAACAAACATAAGTGATCAAGGAGCTCACAAGCTGATGAAGCAGGGGCTTGTGGGGGTGGACTGAAAGCTGTCTGAACTGGCAGGCTCAAAGTGTAGCAATCAGCAGCATGAAGCCTAGCTGGAGAGCAGACCCCAGTGGTGTACTCCAGGCATCAATACAGGGGCCAGTGCTGCTTAACCTTTTAATTAGTGATCAGGATGATGGGGCAGACTGTACCCTCAGTAAGTTTGCAGATGATACAAGTCTGGGAGAAATGGCTGATAAACTGTGTGCATGTGCCTTGATGCAGGGAGGGACTTGGATGGGCTGGAGCAGTGAAATTCTTAAGGTTCAACAGGGACAAGTGCAAAGTCATTCTCACAGGGAGCAGTAACAACAGGCGCCAGTACACGCTAGGGCTGACCAGCTGAAAAGCAGCTTTCCAGAGAAGGTCTTAAAGGTCCTGGCGGACAACAAGCTGATCAAAACCCAGCAATGTGCCCCTGCAGCAAAGGAGGCTAACAGCCTTCTGGTCTGGCTGCATGAGGAAGGGTGCTGCAAACGGGTCAAGGGAAGTGATCCATCTTGGTTACTCAGCACTTGTGAGAACAGACCTGGGATGCCAGTTCTGGGCACCCTAATACAACAGGGATATGGCAAGTGTACAAGGATTTCTCATATGTGGAGACACTGAGAGAGCTGGGATTATTTAGCCTGAAAAAGAGAAGAGAAGGGAAAGCTTATTGATTTTTATAAATGTCTGATGGCAGGGTGCAAAGAAGAAACATTTAGGCTCTCTTATTCATGCCCATTGAGAAAACAAGAGGCAATGGGCATAAAGTTAAACACAGAAAATTCTATCTGAATATAATAATTTATTTATTTTTTTACTTTACTGTGAGAGTGGTTGAACACTGGAACACTGTCCAGAGATGTTTTATAGTCTCCATGCTTGGACATTCTCAAAACATAACTGGACACAGTCCTGGACAACTTAGTTTTTCTGACCCTGCTTTGAGCAAGGAGGTTGAACTAGATGATTCCCCATGTATCCATTTCAAACTCTCCCATTCTGTGGTCTGTGATTGTCTAGCAAGATGACCTAACTTGAGCCTTAGTGGGAAGCATTGAAGGAATTTCAGGAATATCTGAAATACTGACAGATTGATAATTTCCTGCTTTGTCTGTGATGAAAACCTCTGGGTAAGAGCTAAGTATGAGGTTACTAGATTTACTATTTAATAGGAAACCTCAAAGATAATTAAAATTGCTACAGATTGAATATTTTACTTAACCATGTAAAAGAGTCAAAATTACGCATGTTACTCAACTCCCTTTTAGGCTTGAAATTTGCAGTCTTAGTAGTGCGAAATAGTAGAGCTTAAAAAAACCCAACACCTAAACAGATGGCAAGACAAGGGAGAAAAGTGCATAGTGAAATGAAGACAAGGAGGGACATTACATTCTTATAATCCATATATAACTAGAATTCTGTAAGAACAGTAGAAATTAAAATGGTTTGATGTTAATCAGTTATGAGCAAACATTCATTTTGCCATTCATATTTTGCAAAAGTATGAGGAAGTAAATGAATGAATTCTTCACAACTCTTGCACTCAGTGTTGCAGCAGTCATTTGGCAGATAAATCACAGAATCACAGAATTGTTAGGGTTGAAAGGGACCTCTGGAGATCATCTAGTCCAGCCTCCCTGCCAAGGCAAGGCACACAGGAATGTGTTCAGGTGGGTTTTGAATATCTCCAGAAAGGAAGACTTCATGACCTTCCTGGGCAGCCTGTTCCAGTGCTCTGCCACCCTTAATACAAAGAAATTCTTCCTCACATTGAGGTGGAACCTTTTTGTGATCTAGTTTATGGCCATTGCTCCTCATCCTGTCACTGGGTACCACTGAAAGCAGTCTGGCACCATTCTCTTGGCATCCGCCTTGAAGATATTTACATGCATTAATGAAATCCCCTGTTTAGTCTTCTCTCCTCCAGACTAAACAGGCCCAGCTCCCTCAGTCTCTCCTCATAAGAGAGATGTTCCAGACCCCTCATCATCTTTGTGGCCTCTGCTGGGACCTTCTCCAGTAGCTCCTTGTCTTTCTTGTATTGAGGAGTCCATAACTGGTCATAGTGCTCTGGATGTGGCCTCACAAGGGCTCAGTAGAGGGGAAGGATCACATCCGTCCACCTGCTGACCACACTCTTCCCAATGCACCCCAGGATCCCATTGGCCATCCTGGCTGCAAGGGCACTGCTCATGGTCAATCTGTCATTGACCAAGACTCCCGGGTCCTTCTGCACAGAGCTGCTCTCCAGCAGGTCAGCCCCAACCTGTGCTGGTACTTGGGGTTATTCCTCACCAGGTGCAGGATCCTACATCTGTCCTTGTTGAACCTCATTAGGTTTCTCTCCACCCAACTCTCCAGCTTACCAAGGTCCCACTGAATGGCAGCACAGCCCTCAGATGTATCAGCCACTCCTCCAGTTTTTTATCGTCAGCAAACTTGCTGATGATCCTTTGCATTCTTTCCCTTTGTCCTGGTCGTTGATAAACAAGTTGAATAAGACTGGACCCAGTACTGAACCTTGGGGAACACAACTGACTACAGGCCTCCAGCTGGATTCTAATCCTCTGATCACAACCCTCTGAGCTCTGCCATTCAATCAGATCCATCTCACTGATCATTCATCAAACCCACACTTCCTGAGCTTACCTACAAGGATTTTACGGGGCAGTCTCAAAAGCCTTGCTGAAGTCCAGGTAGGCAACACCCACTGCTCTCCCCTCATCAGCTCATGCTGCTATGTCATGATATAGGCTATCAGATTTGTCAAGGATGATTTCCCCTTGGTGAATCCATGCTGACTTCTCCTGATCACCTTTTCTTCTACATGCTTGTTGATGACCTCCAGAATGGCCCATTCCATCACCTTTCCAGGGATGGAGGTCAGGCTGACTTGCTGGTAGTTTCACAGCTCCTTCCTGTTGCCCTGTTTAAAGATGGGAGTAACACTGGCCTTCCTCCAGTCATTAGGCACCTCTCCCATTCTCCATGATTTTTAAAGGTGATGGAGAGCAGCAGAGTAACAACATCTGTCAGCTCCCTCAGCACTCGTGGGCGCATCCCATCAGATTTTATGGATTTATACATGTTTAGACTGCCTAGCTGATCTCTAACTCAACCCTCTATGACCTGGGGGAAGTCATACTTTCTCTGGCCTTCTTCTCTTATCCCAGAGTTCTGGGACTCCTGAGAGCCATCCTCAGCAGTGAAGACTGAGGCAAAGAAAGCATTCAGAGTTTCCTCTGTCTCTGTGTCTTCCATCACCAGGACAACCATCTGAATCAGCAGCAGCCCCTCATTTCCCCTAATGTTCCTTTTTTTGTTGATGTGTTTGTGAAGTCCTTCTTGATGTCCCTAATGTCCCCTGCCAGACTTAATTCCAAGTGGGCCTTGGCCTTTCTTGTCACATCCCTGCCTACTCTGATAATTTTCCTATAGTCCTCCCATATGGCCTGTTCCTTTTTCCACATCCCATAAATTCCTTTCTTGTGTTGAGTACTCTTAATAACAGATGGATGAAAAGATCTTCCCAACAAAGAAAACAACATGAGAAGAGGTCTGTATTTCAGCATGGTGTTAATTCCTCAGCCTGCCAAAGAAGTAACTTTTTTTTTTTGCTATTTTTACAAGTCACTGAACATCTTAACATAACTGGAACCAGTCAGCAGTTGGGTTCATCTGTTATATTAAACCTGACTCAAATGTCAATCTATATGTAAGATTAGCAGTAGTGATAAAATCACAGTTACGAGTTTCCAAATGTTTTTAGGGTGGAATTTGTAAGTTACATCAATAAGAAAAGGTGGAAAAATATGTATTATTTGAAAATGAAATGAAAACGGAAGAAAATTTGAAAACGGAGGAAAAAGGAAAATTACTTTTCTGTTTATTATGAAAGAGTCTCCAATCTGGAAGTCATGGTTGGTTTAAATCTGAAAGAATGACATTTCAATATAAAGGGAGAAAATTATTACATGATTAATGTTTCTGACAGTAACAGCAGTAGTAGGAGTAGTACTAATACTACTACTCCTAGTAGGAGTAATATCAGCAGTGATATATCCTCAAACAACATGCAGTCCTGAGGAGAAGCAGTTGTCAAATTCCCCATGATCTGGAATGACCAAGATGGATACTGTTCAGTTCCTCTGTAGAGGGGAGCCCACAGTGCAGGCATGTGCCACCTTGCAAGTTTTGGGTTGGGTAAATAGCCTCGGTGGCTTTCTCAAAGGCCACAGAAGTAGCATCTGGCACTGGTGGTACCATCTGGTAGAATCCAAGGTGGGATCTGACACTCTCCTTCTCGAAACACTTCAGGAAGAACTTAGCAATGGCTTTGCACAGCAGGCCTGGTAGGCACCTCTACGGACAGTGTTTGGAGAGAGAGAACAGAAAAGAAACAAAAAATCATGTCAAGGAAATTCTGACAGTGTGACCAGAACCTGAAAGCTGATAGATGTGTTCTGTCCAGTGAATGATTGGTCTGAAACACTCTGTGGGAGCAGTGGCTGCATAATTCGTTTCTTGAAGACTCCACGTGGAATGTGTCTGGTAGCTTACTCTTGGTGGTATCCTATAGCTTCAAGTTGCTTTTGCAGTAGGAGTTGCATGCCTACTGAAGTGAATTGAGTAGTTTAGAATAATAAATTTCAAATCCTTCTGAAAGTGAGAAACAGGCAAACTCAGGGCCATAATCTGTGAACATTTCTGCTGGAATCTAAAAATAAAAATGCAACATGTTCTTCCTATATGACATCTGCACAGCAGTTCAGGACATGATCTATAAGTTTGGGTTGATAGTTTTTCCTTGGTGTTAGCTGGGGGATGGAATTAAAATTGAATATGATCACAATGACTTGGAGAAACAATCTGGAGAAAACAGGTACAATTCAATACAGACAAATGCAGAGTTCCAGCTTTAGCAATAAAGTTAATAAACACTTTCCTTACTTGGCTATAAGTCTTTGATGTGTGTGACTTAGTTTGACAGTTTTCCTCAGCTGTACATCAAGAGTTAAATATACCTATGTTCATTACTGACAAGGGAACATATATTTTAACAAAAAGATTATTAGAGAGGGTTTAGGACCATTAATTCTTTTGTACCTGTTGTCACATATTTACATTGGCTGTAAGACATCAATAAATCTTCATTCATATATATTTTTATTTATTTTACATTTATATAGGCAAGATCTCTTGCCTTAATTTCATAAAAATATTTTAAGAAGTCATCAGATAAGAAAGAGCTACAACTTACTCATTTAGATCAAAGTGTGCTTGAGAAATGGTTATATAAAGGATTTGCTATTTTTTTTCTTTGCTTTAAAATTCACTTCTGCTGCTTTTTCTCAGTTCTTCAATGTTGTACAGTTGAAGACTGTGTGTTTTTTCCTATCTTAATGTGCATGAATTCACATATTAACATCTGGCAAATTCTGCCAGATGTCACTGAAATTGTTTCTCAGCTTCAGTGCTGGAGATACTATCTCAGCTTCAGAAACACAGGAGGTTTGTGATTGCTGTGCTGTTCTGTCCTTCTGCTTCTATATTCTCCGTGCACAGGGTGATCTGTGGAGCTGCCAAAGGAAGGGAAATGTCAGGGGTATAAATGTACTTGGTGCATCACATGGAACAAACAGCCCCACCTTACCTCTCCTTTCTCCTTGTGAAATAGCAGGGAAGAAGATCTAAACCTCTGGAATGAACCTTTCAACCTGTAGAGCTTAAAAGTATTATATATAGTTTTTGGGGGTTTTATTGGCTTTTTTTTTTTTTTGTGTCAGGAGTAGTGAAATGTGGAAACCTCTTGAATCAGTTCATTTTGAGGTCAATAAAAAACCTACACTTTTACCTGCTTAGAGGGTGATCATCCTTTCTGTGCCTCCTCATGTTCCTGTCACCTCTGACAGCAAACCCTGAATTCTCCCTCTGCTCATGACTTGACATCTTTGCTTAATTGTTCTGTCTGGTTCTCACTTTCCTTCTCTACACCTTTTCTTTCACACACGGTGCCATTTCATCTTGCCCTTGTAATTAGCCAAATGATTATCGATAAGGTTCTATATTCTGCTTAAAAATAATATCCGGAAATTAGCTTGCTGCTTAAACAGCCCCACTTCCCTGCAACAGCCTGCTGAATCAGTCACTTCAAATATTACTGGAAACATTGATTGCTTCACTGTTCCTAAATGAAATACAAATTTACATACTTTATCTTCCCATGATAATGGTAGTCTCAAATTATACCTCTGAGCACACTTTATTTTACTGTCGTTTATTTTGGGTAAATGGCTTTCAGACATAAATCACAACATTGCTCCTTCAGCCAGCCTTGCTGTAAGGTAGAGTTGTAAGTATTAGAAGATAGGGGGTCACTAAAATGAGAGGTGGAAGGAAACTGTTCTGCTGCAGGAGCAATCAGGTAGTGGCCTCATAGATGAGGATATTCTGACAATACATTTTCACGCTTACCACTCAGAAATAAGGTTATTCAGACCCTTACAATTAATCATCTGATTGAAATTACATGCAGAAGTAGCCCGTTCCCTGTGTAACAGACTGTGAAATGTTACTTCTTTGCTGCTAAAAGGGGATCCAGAGTTAACATTTGGCATAAAAATTCCAAAGGAAGTGGCTGATCTTTCAATCAAAGGACACAGATAATTTTTGGCAGCAGGAGGCTGATTCTGGGTGATCATATGTTAGAGTTATACTAGGAACTTACTTAAAAATTACTAGTCAGCCAAATAAGCAAATAAATAAAACAGATGTTGTTATGAAATCAACTTCAGGCACTTCAGTTCTCTAAAATATGAGATGGATTAAAAAATAAACTGATACCATTATGAAAGGCTTATATGTGCCTTGGTGAAGAGAAGAAAATTGAGAAGGGATGTTTGTGGGTAATACCAGCAGAAAGTAGAATTATCACAGAGAGTTTATCCTAGGAGCTACTGCACACGTTTTACACAGCAGCAGTTCTGCAAGGATTCAAACAAAAAAAAATAGCATCACTGCTTTTGTGGTAAGCTTTCACATCAGGAAGATTTTTCTCAAGAAATTAAAGGAGCATCATTTAGAAGACTGTGTGACCTTTGACTGGTAGAGTAATAAAGCATGTAGTCTAGCCTCTGCAGATCTGATAAGGAAAAAGAAAAAGAGAATGGACACTTTGATGAATGCAGCATGGTGCCATAAAGGACATAAAATATATACAACCTTAGACTTTGCAACCTCCATTCAGTCCTGTTGGCAGATTTGGAAGGCTTAAATGTTTCCGAGCTCCCTGGTTTGTGTATATTTATTAGCACACTAGTATCAGAAGGTTATCAGACCTAATGTTGTACTTATTTTTTTCTTGCCTATGGAGTGATAAATTGAGGGCAGAGGATCGGGAAAGCAAATTAATTGGTCTTATTGCAGTCTGAAAGAATGTTGCCTAGTACCCATTTGAACCCTGCCAGGCAAAAACATTTTCTCACCAGCCAGAATATGATCACTGTGGTCTATTGAGCAGATAGATCTATCAGAAAATTTTTCTTTATTTATTAGGAAAGATACTAAACGTTTCTGTTTTAAATCTGTGCTCTAAATCTGTAAGCTGATTCTGGTAAGCCTAGAATAGGTGTTGTCCATGCGATGCATTAGCACAAAGCAGGCAACGTAGCTTGTCAATCACACTGATATGCATGTTAATCACTACTTTCCTAGATTCCTTGTCATCCACAAGAAATGCCTTGATGGCATTGGGACCAGCGGCATCAACACCAGTACAACATGCAACTCAACATGCTGTCAAAAACCCTTCTCATCTTCCTGCAGCTCTTGCTCCAAACACTCCTTCCCCTTATCCCCCCACAACAAGATCCTGATGTGAGATCACAGGACAAGACCAGGCATCTGCGCATCAGGTCAAGAGGAGATGTAGGAGAGGCATCAGGTATGAACAACCCTCCTGCAATAAATCCCCCTTTTTACAACTGAGTTTTCATGTGCCACGTTCACCACAGACGGATTGGCTGCCATGACTGAACAGACTCACAGCACATCTGAGCTGTGCCTGAGAGGTGGTTGTATCCACCGGGAAAGCAACTCCAGGCTACAGATCTTCAACTTCATTACTCTGAGTGGAGGCCAAATGCAGCAGTTAATGTGGTGGTGCAGAGGGGGTGTTCCTGTCCCACTGGCACAGAGATGAACAGATACTGCATTATTTCTAGAGACTGGTGTGTCACGGTGGGGCACAAGGTGCAGTTGCCTTCTGCTTCACAATTTCTGCTCCACAAGTTGCTCTACTTCACAATTGCTTGAAACACCCTCATAATCATCCCCTCCCCAGGATGCTTTCACTTCTGTTGACTACTAGATTTCCTCACCTTCTCCCTTTCTCCAGAATAAGACTTTGAGTCCATCTGTAGTCTTGTGAACGTCAATTTCATCCTCTGGAAAAAAAGTATCCAAGAGATGTCACTTGAATATTTTTTTCTTATTTAATCAGATACAGTAATGCAACAGCATTAATTCAGTGAAGCATAATTTAATAATAACTTACATTCTGTAGTGGTTTTGATCCATTTGTCTGAAAACACTTTAAAACATTAATGACTTAAATTTAACTCTGTCCATCTTGTGAAGTAAGTAGGTATTATAGCTTTAATTTTACAGATGAGAAAACACAGGCACAAAAAATTGAAATGCCTTGCCCAAGGTCAAATGAGAGACTCCTGCTAGAATTAAGGAACTGGGAAGAGGAGGGAACAGTATGTTTCCATTAGCACTGCAGCAGTGTATTCAGCGCCTAGGTTTTTATGGAAGGGAATGTGTGCATCTATGTGCTGAACAAATATATTGGTTTATCTTATGTGTAACAAGACAGTAGTATAAATGCTTTCATAATCAACAACATACTTTTAAATTGAGAAAATGCATCAGAGGGTCGAGTAGACCAAAGATAACCTTTTGACCAGCAAATTTTTTCATTTTTTCAGTATTATAAACTAAGCATCTGTAGCACTATTATTTTTTCTTGCTTTAATACAGTTGCCAGTTTTGAGAAATAAATGCTCTAAATAAATGACTGTGTAACCCTTGCCATGGCTGATACAGATTAATAAGGGTCTGGACTGCTGTCTCTGGAAATGAACATGAAATCAGTCTTGGTCATTCCTGCCATGGTGTTAAAAGGAAAACAGACCATAGGAAGATACAAAGTTAAGACAAAAGCTTGATTACAGAAGGCTGTCATTATTTTTGGGCTTTGCCATGAGAAAGAAGAATGTCTGGAGCACAGTTAGGGGCTGTTTTGCAAGGACAGGGGCCTCTGAGACGTGCCTGGGGTGTTCTGGAAATGTTAGCCAGAACAGAGGATGTGTAAATTAATTTTTTTCTTCTTAACTTTCTGATGTAGCATGTCTGTCAAGGTAGAGTCATGCCATGGGTCTTATAATTTTCTTTGTGGCTCTGGAAAATCACTTTCTTCTCTTCAGCTGTTCAATCTTGTTGCATGAATGCACGTATTCTGGAAGTACTTGGATATTTATGATTTTCCTTCTCTCCTTTTCCTGTAATCAATTGCTGCCAGCCACTTCCAGAAGTGTATATTGGCTTCTTGTCAATTTGCCCAGCTTAATCTATGTAAATACATACAAATGCTTTTATCTCTATGCTCTTTCCCTCCCTACTTAATTCTTCTGAGGTTCTCTGCATCTGCTCTGGTTTGTGTTGCATGCAGCTCTGTTCCCAGGTTTTGAATAGATACATGCGCTTACCCTGTACATCTTTGCTGTTGCTGGATACCTGCAAATTCCATGCCTTCCAAGCACTACCTGTTGCATTCACTTACCCATGTAGAGAGGTTTGTGATCTTTCTAGGGAACGTGAACAAAGCCCTTTGTCAAGTAAGAAAGTCCCACTAGATTGATTTTCTCTTATTGTTTGTGAAGAAGAGGACCAGAACAGTAAGTAATCAAATAGAAAATATGGTCCCACTGCATATACAGCAATCACAATTCTTGCTCCCCAGCTATCAGCAGTGAACTCCAGCTCCTCAAACAAAAAGACAGAGGTTCTGTTTCTGTCTGGAAAAGTCCAAGCTGGCTAGCAGAGGTGGAGGAGCTGGAGAGAAGTCATGATCCCACGTGAGCACCTAGTACAAATTTCTGGTTATTGTTTGCTCTTCTTTTGCATATTTTTTCATCCTGTTTCCTTTTGCTACTTTATCTTACGATGCTCCACAAATGTAATTTGTCATTTGTTCTTAAGTCACACAAAACCACCACAGGCCAGGGCATCCTTCCTTGAACTTTCTTACTTTTCAGCCCCCGTTTCCTGGCAGAACAAGGGCAACAGGAGGCCTTCCTTCTCTGTCCATGTAGCTCATGAATGCTCTGTCCCAAACAAACCTTATTCAAGGGGTTGTTTCGTGTTGTTGCTCCTGAACAGCATTTGACAGTGCCTTGGACACTTGGCATGTGTCCTCATGGTGTAATTGATGAATGGACAGCAAGAAACACTGGTTAAAACAAAGCAAAACTAAAATCTCCTCAAACCAGCGAGAAAGAAGTCATCTGTGCCTTGTCTCTTCCCTCGTTGAAAGAGTCAATAGGCAGCTGTTGGCTTCCTGCTGGAGGTTTATGTTTTATGTAGACTGAAGCATGACATCAATGTGATTCACTGTGCTAGTGGATGGTGGAGGTGTTGGGTTTTTCTTTGGTGTGAAACAGCAAAGTATTTTTTATAATCTGGTCTGATTAGATTGGCCTTATCTGTATCAATATTTATATAAAGACCTAGAAAACAAAGCATCCTTCTTTTCCTTAAAGGCTAACTTTATGTCATGCTTTTGAGTTCTACAAAAGCACAGCATCAGCAAGATTGGAAAAGAGGTTTGAGATTATTGAATCCAATTTATGACCTAACATGACCTTGTACATCTCTGTAGAAATGGCTGTTAGCACAGAAAGTCATGGAAAGTGTTATTTAAATGAAAGATACGGAGATTTGCCAAATAGCTGCTTAGAAGTCCAAGTGTTTCTTCACCCATAATGGGCAGAGAGAAGATAAGACAGCCAGAGGTCTTTGCAGAGGCATTTGATACATTGCTCTCATTAACTTTTTTTGTAAAAAAGCTTGTAACTTTTTTTATAATGCACTTAATAGTCTCTTGTCTTCTCACTAATATATTGATACATCAGGAGATACAATAATAGTATGGTATATGCATCATATATGATGTACTATATTGTAGTGCTTATTATAAAATGGATTAATAGTAATATAAAATAATAGTGTCAGAAATAGCTTCAGACCTTTGAGGAGCTTGTTTAGAGTGTTTTTATTTCTGGATATGTATGTTAGCACAGAAGGATTGCTTACAGGTGATTACAACTCTTTTTTTGACCAGAACAAGGTTTACTTATGTATGCAGTTAGACTCCTTCATTTTGAAGCAAGTATGGTCTCCAAAATACTGTAAAGACAGGTGTTAAAAAGCCAAAATAGGATTTTGTTTACCACCTGAGGGAAATTTCTAATTTCTCAGTCACTCAGGGGTGCGCTGCTGATGGAAAAAGGATGGGAAGGATATGAATAATCCACTGCTTTTCAGGAAGGATGTATTCTTGAGACCAAAACATCAGGAAAACAGGAGGCAAATCTGACATTACCAGTAGCATCCAAAAGTGTCTGCATCGCTGTGCCCTCCTACCAGTTAAAATCCTTCCAGGAACACTTTATATCCATTTGTGCCCATGGGGGTACTAGGGATTCTCCTTTGCAGTTTCCTTGCATGACTTCCATCAGGACTGTTACAAAGGTTGAACCTGATCTTTTGGCATCAGAAGTACAAGCTCACCGAGTTACCAGAAGAGCTATTGCATCAGCAGGTTGCAGTGCTGTGTTCTTGCAACAATTAATCTGCCACCAATAGAAAACTTGTCCATTTTCTTTCTATTTTAGGTATGTCCAGGAAGTCTTTTTTGAGAATGTAGGTTTTGATTTTGATGTGAGATTATTTTCTGAGTGGTTTTAAAATTGAAGTCTTTTCAGACCAGCTCTGTGCCAAAGGGAGATCTTTTCCCCAGTTGTTCTCTGCTGTTTTGGGAGCAATTTCAGTGAAAGTCAGGTGTACTGTGGGCTGAAGTTGTCCTTTCCACAGGCAGTAGTTTTTTGTTCCTGGCTGGATTGCAGACATCTAAGCCCAGACACACAGATGATATGGAACTAGAACTGTTTTTCAACATTTTTTTCATCCTGCTATTTTTAAAAAATCCCATCAAGAAAGAAGAGCTCTTTTATAAAGTCAGTCTGTTATTAAAGCTTAGGTCAAGAGTTTTGGTAGATGATGGAGAAATAGCTTGGACAGTCATTGTAGCATAATGAGACCTCACAAGTTCATTATGTCATATGCTCTGTTCTCAAGGTGTAGATTATTAAATAACAATAACAATCTTTGCGCTGTTTTGCTTTTTTTTTTTGTTGCCTTTAGATCAAACTCTTAAAAATAATTTCAACGTATGTTACCAGATTATGGAATAATTTGTATTTGCATAGTCTGTTAAAGTCCATGTACACATTTGCTTTCTTGATCCGGGATTTAAACCACAAAGTTCAGTGCATTTGCTTGGGAAATAAGAAATACAAAATGACATGCAATGTTTGACAATTCAAAGAATATTGTCAGAAAATTACTCAATATATTCAAATGCAATAGGAAACATGATATAAACAATTTTACTCTTGTGAAAAGACCGATCATCCTGGGTAAGAAAACATGTAAAAAGAATCTTTGTAAGAAGGAATTTGTTCCACATAACCATATTTTACTTTTCTCCTGACAAGTTCTTTGAAGATGACTATTTTAATGGCTGCTGAAAATCTATTGAAGATCTGGAAAATAATCAGCATTAACAAGCTTGCCTCCTATGTACTTTTGTAGGATTGTCAAATACAATTTTAATTTGCCACAGGCATTGTATATTTATTAAAAGTGACATTTTCCCATTTTCCTCCAAGCATATGTCTCATATGTGCAAAGAAAACTAAGTTAGAGAACAAAGCCTGTGTGTATTGCCTTAATGTTCCTTAATTGCAATATTTCTGAATTTTCTGAAAGTGAAGACCTGAAACAGACTCTGCCAATTCTTACTTGTGTGGCAAAAATTTTTGCTTAAAGTAGCATGAACTGCCTGCATAATTCTTGCATAATTTTCAGACTGAGTACTTAATCTGTGAGTGTATGTGCAAGCATACACATATATGTATACGCACACATATATGTGCTTACAAATTTCCAATGTGCTTGACAGTAATTTTTTCCCCAGAAGCCATATTTGCTAATTATAGAATGGGTTAAAATTTCTGTTGCAGCCTATTGCTGCTTTCTATTATCAAGACCAGATGCAATGTACATTAAGCTTGATCATTTTATCTCGGACCTTTGCTTTATAAATTTAATTTAATACAGGTATGCTTTTTTGATTTATACATCATTCCAACAGGCAAAACTTTTTGGACTTTGACCCAGTAAGTATTTCCAGCAGATTATGAATGGGAAAAATTCCTTTTTGAAAATCTGTTTGTCAGCCTGAGAAGATGAGAAGTGCCAAAAGTGCATATAGTCAGATTAGCCTCTTACATGGATGGCTAAGTGTAAACAAGGGACTTAATGCTAGTCTGCATCAGAGCTAAGAGGTTCAAATGCAAGACCTTAATTTTTTTGCCTCTTTCCTTACTAATCTTTCTGTGCTCACATCAGGTGTGTGTCTGTGTCGGAAGAATACTAGAAGTGCTGATAGTTAGTTTTTTCTTTGGACATCTTCAAGTGAATAGCATCAAAATTGATCAGAAATTTTTAATTTCTGGGTAAAACTGTGAGTAGTGCATAAGCACTTTGCAGCATCAAGAACTCGCTGTTTTGGTTTTCATACATTCATTTCAAATGCTTTATTTACTTCAAAAGGATTAATCTTAATAGCTTTAAAAATGAAAGCCCAAAACTAGCCAGAATTGTTGGCTTAGGACCTACAATAGGGAATTAGTGGCTTCCCACTCACCACTAATGAGTGGATTTTTTTAAGCTCTGTTTATTTATGAACACTGTTGAATATAATTTCTTTTTAAACAAGTCATTTTAGGGAACCTGCTCTGAATGACATCAAAATATATTCAACAACCATATTAACAAAATGCTGTTTGCCCAAGTGGCCACATAATTTCATCTCACAAGAAAATAAATGCAGCATGCTTAAAGAAGAAAGAAGTTTAGATTATTAGTAACTGTAGACTTCTGAAAAGTTACCTCCTTTTCTTAGCATCAGGTACTTTTCAGACAACCTAAGATACAAGTACATAATATCACGCACTTTAATTACGTATACAAGATACTACATAAACATTCCAGAAAATTAATATCTATGGTATGTACAAGCTTAGTAAAGTGATTTGCTGATATTGAAGACCACATGCCTTAAGTATATTGGGGGGCGGAAATAAGATACAGTTTTTGGGGTAGCATAAATGTTTCTCTGCAAAAGCTTCCCCTACTGCACCAGTGTTATACCTTTTCCATTAATAAAAGAAATTTGAGCAGATTAAAACCAACAGATTCTACACTTAATATATTAAGGACAGAAGTAATTTTTTTTTGTTGTTTCTTGGATTTTGGGAACTGACTAGTAACACTTGTACTGTAGGGTTGTCTTCCAGATTCCCTGTTTTGTTTCTATTTTGATGATGTGTAAGAGAAGAATAATTAGCCAAGCTTAAGAGATTTTTTTTCTTGTTGTTCTTCCATAACCTCAGGTTTCATTTTAAAAAATTTTTTGGTCACTGTTACAAAATGAATTTTTCTTTTTTGTGTAATATTTTCATCTTCCTAACTTCATGCTTTTTTGCCTTTGCATGTTTTCCTGCTTTTACATTTTAGATCGTGATGTTCTCTTCCACCATTTTTGTTTTTGCGCTGTAACACTGTGGCGTGCCATTTCTGGCATGCAAGTGTGCCAAGAGGAGCATTTCTGTAGCTGTCTTGGCATGGATGCTCCAGGCTAAAGCTGGAGCTCGAGCAGCTGTACAGGACCTTGGAGCAGCTGCAGGTGACCTCAATGAAGCCCAGACACTTTGCTTGCCTCTTTTGCAGAAGCGCTTGGGCACTGGGCTGGGATTCTAAAGCAAGGGTTTGCTTGTATCTTCTTTCTTTACATATCTGATAACCCTGAGAAACAAATTAGTTTTCACGAGGAAGCAGAACCACTCATCTGTGGCCATCTGCTGCTGCTTAGCAGGAGAGCGATTCTGGTCCTGGAAGAGCGTACCAGAAAGGTCAACCAGTTTTAGTTCCTCAAATTACTCCATTGACAGATTGACCTGTAATTGTCTTCTTCCACTGTGACAAATTAAAACTCACTTATGGTGGGTAATGATTTGCTCCATTACATAAGATGGAGGTGGGATAAATTACTGCATTCCTGTTCTGCGTTAGAATTGCCCATCAGATTAATCTGGGGGAAAAAAATTACAGTGTGATAAAATTTAGCAGTAAGTGGATTGTACTCCAGCTCCTGCATCATCCAAGTGGATGTCCCATTTTGCATTTCTGAAGTGTTATATAAAATATGAAAATGTTCTTATTGTTTTTTTTTGCTGAAATATATATATATATACATATGCACACACAGAAGAGCTGCTCCTTGTTTGTCACTGACAAAGGTGTATCTTGGGGAGATAAGGCTCCAGATCATTACAAAAGACATTGAGAGTAATTATATATAAAACATAGTTTTAATATGTACAAACATTTTTTAAAAAGTTTTAATTAGTGCATGCCACCAAAAGTATTGAAACGTTGCTGCCTGACAGGGAGCATCAAGCTTGTCATTGAAATAATTTTGATTAAAATTACAGTTTTTGAAAAACAAACTTTAGAAATATATGGAAAAGAAGCCATTTACATGCAATTGTGTGAGTATCTGCAAATACAGCACTGATTTTTTTTCCTTGTTTGTTCATTGGCAACATCCAGCTAAACTGTTCTGCATCAGACTCCATCATTATGTCTGTCAGCTTGAGTGCCACATGGTTTTAGAACTTTCTGTTATTTCAGCTGTGAAGCAGAGCAAGCACATTACTGGTCAAACAATAATAATTTTTAAAAAACCCAACAAACCAACCCCCAAAAATTTAATTGATGTATTTTCTGTATCCATGGTGATGAAGCTCAGTAAGGCAGGAAGTCTCTAGTTCATGATCATTACTGACAGCTTGTGACTACTTACCCAGTTGTGAGCCTCCTGATACACACAGGATCAGCTCCCTCTCCTAGCATCACTTTTTGCTAAATTTTACTGTGCTTCTTATACCGCAGTCACCGCCCTCAAAATTTGTTTTCTGGATCTCAAATGCCATGGTACTTGGAAGAAAAAAAGTACAGAAATTATAAAAAAGTGTCTAGCAGGTATGGAAATGATTCCTTCAGGTCCTTTGAAATCGTGACCTTTCTGGATCTCCCTAGATGAGCAGATTTGTCCCTTCTCCCCCTGAAAAAAATACTTTTATGTGTATTATTCACACTCCTTTAGATGTACTGCAGTGTGAAAACCCCTAGATAGCCTGGACGATGAAGTAATTCTGACAGAGGCTCTGTGAGCTGGAAAAGAAGCAGGAAGTTCAGAAAGAGTGGGGGAGATAACAAGTATTAGTCAGAGGCAGTTCTGAAATATACCTTTCTTCAGCCTTTAGTACTGCTGGCATGAAGGCTTTTGTTTTGTACTTATGCTTTATTTTGTTTGACGGGCTAGCACATTCATAATAAATGTGAAAACGATGGACTTTTTCCTTGCTTATCCAGGGGCAGTGCACATGCTTCTGAATTTTTGCTAGCTTTTTTTATAAACAGCAAAGGTATACTGTTTGGATTTATTCCAGTGGATTGTTTTGTTGTTTTGGTTTGTGTTAAAATCTGAATAGCATATAGATGGCAAAGCCATGATGCACCTGGAATGAAATATAATTCCTGTTTCCTTCACACACATGCACCTACCTTTAAAAGGAGAATGAACATTACACCAGTTGAATGTAGAAGACACCAGTGAGAAGTGACTGTGTGAGTAGACCCACTTACTCAAATCTCTGAATCAGTCGTCACAGAAAATACTACCACTGAGAGCTATAAATATTTTTAAAATTCTTTTTGAATGAAGATCAGTGTGAGGAGGTGTCTAACTCTGGTTTCCGTCAAGAAAAAATTATTCTATTTTAATTTTAAACAGCATTATTAAAGTTAATTAATGTTCACATTTGAAGTATATATTTAGGGTTAGTCAAAGGTAAGGAACATTTATATTTCAGGTGTAACTGCTAGTCAAGCTCTATAAGCACCTCTTATGGATTTAAACATTCGCTTGAATCCCTTCCTACCTTGTGCCATTAGATGAGAAAGTCATCTAGTCTAACCTCCTGCTCCAAGTATTGCTTCTGCCCACACTACAGAGGGTCTGTCATGGCTCAGTTGGCCAAACCTCAGACACCTCCATGGTGCAGACTGCAGCTTCACAGGGCCACCTGACCCAGTGCTGCTCTAGTGAAAATGTTGTTCTGATGTCCTGACGAATTTCCCAGGCTGCAGTTTGCAGCTATTTTATTGCCCACTGTTATGTTATCTGCCAGGGCCATCATCTCTGTAGCCCATTTTCAAGGACTGTTATGTTGTCACTCAGCCAAGCTTAACAAGCTCAGCTCCCTCAGCCTCTGTGTACTCCAGGCTGCTGACCAACCTGGCAACTGGACTTCTGCTGGACAACCAGAGCTAGATAGAGTAATCCAGATTTAGTGTCAAAAAGAAGAGAATACTACCTTCCTTCTTATTGTCTAATTACATCTAGTTGTGTTGCGGGCTAATTGCATCACGTCATAGCGTTTGAGAAATGTTTGAGAAATATGGTAAAATATTTTTTCTAACATAAGGGTGTTCTTAAAAGTTCCACAAAAAATAGGGTATGCTTCCAAGTTGTCTTGCCAGCATAAACAGTACTACATGGATCTGAGAAATCAATGCATGAGTCTTGTTTATCATACTCATAACAAATGACTTTAGGATGCAAAGCCTGTTTTCCTCAAACTTAAGATGAAGTTTGCACTTGATTAAGCTGCAGAACCAAAGTAACATGGAAAGGGACTGTGGGCTAGTTTCATCTTTATTTTCCGGCTGTGGACTCAGAAAGATGAGTATCCACCACATACACATCATTTGCATTGCTTTTTGCAAGGAGGACAGCACAGGGGAGGTATGTGAGGGTGGAATGCCTTCCTTCTCTCACAAAATATTTGTTGGTAGTCTTCACAAAGATACTGAAGGTGGTATGAGGGATTTGCTTCATTTCTACTTTTGACATCCATTTTTAATTGTCTAATTAAATGGGACTATTATTTAAAAAAAAATTTTAATTACTCAGAATTACACAAAAAATAGTAAATGTGGAGCTCATCTTAATTCTATGCATGTTGTAATTTTTAAGAATATTAAGAAAACAGGTGCACCCTGTCACAAACTTTGTGAGTCATATGCAAGCTTCTATATATAATTTGTATTTGAGCATAAACTCTTCTATAACTTCCTTTAACCTCTTATTTTCTTTGTAGTCCTTTGTCCAGTTTGACATTTGCAACACCTCTGATTTTAATAAAGATGCTCAAAATTATCTTCTGTTTTGATTGTTCTTTCAATTCAACTTTAAAGGATATTGTTTACTTTAGAAATGTATTCATTGTGAGCAACCACATCAGAATTGGGGCTTAATGAAACACAGCGTGACATAAAGAGTCAGGCTCAAATATGTTTGTAATTACAGTTTAGAACTTGGTGTCCAAAATGCTTTTCTTGGTTGTTGGTTTCTTGTTTGGTTTTTCTCTTTTTTTGTTGTTGTCATAGCAAGAAACCTCCTGAAACAGTACTTTTTCATGTGATGTAACTTCAGTAACCAAAGAGACGTTCCTACTCCATAAATCCTGTTGTCCTGGTACAAGATGTATATTAGCAGTGGCAGGCAGCCAATGTGGTAGAAAAGCACAAGCAATTAGTGTAAGAAAACAAGTTAAACAGATTGACAGGTGCATAAAGATTTGTAAGTGTCCTGTTGGGATAGATTTAAAAGGAAGTGCTTGAAAGTGGGTATTTTTGTGCATAGATATGTTTTTATAACACAATGTGTGGATATACAAGGAGTTTTGTAGGGAAGATGACAACTGGGGATAAAAAACTGCTGTTGCTGACAGGGGGAGCACAAGACTTGATGCATTAACCTTGTATTGAATTTTTTGTGGAGTTATAAACTGGAGCTAGCCATAATAATGTAAAAATATGATAACATACTTGAGAGGAGGGTAGAAGCAGGAACTCTAGACTTTTTTTCACCCTTCTGGATTTGAAGCAAAAATTAAAAATTCCATTTTTACAGGGTAAAATTTCCCCCCTTACACATAAAACCCGTGATTTTCTGGAAGGAAAATATTTTTTTTACATTATTGAAATGTTATTATTTATTAGTCAATCTCACTTCCTGCAAAAATCATTGTGACAAAAAACCTTGCATACAGAAAGAAACAACTGAATCGCCAAGCATAATGAAGAGCTTGTTTAAAAAGACTGAGTTTAGAGTAATACTGAGTAGAATGAACTGTAGGGTAAGAAAAGACCAGAAGTAGGAAATTTAAGAGTTGGAGAAGAAGAGCTGAAGGGATAAGGTAAGGCTGAATTTCTGGATCAGGTGGATCAGGTGGAAGGTTCAGTAAAGAAAAACAGCTATCTCAGTTGCACTGACAGGCTGAAAAATTAGGTCAGGGATGGGACAAAACCTGATTGAGAGGCATGGCTGATGGCATCTTTTGTTTAGAGTGTTGGGAGGGTTATTTCAGATATTTGATTTATTTTTTTAATCTCCTTCCTTTATTTAGAAGGACTTGTATGTGTGGGACCTAGCTGGAAACGGGAGGCTGTTCCTGTTGGAGTTGGTGAGTAGAGATCTGCCCAGAGGGAAGGTGGCAGCAGGAGGCAGGGAGCCTGTGGAGCACCAACAGCTCTGGGGAGGCAGTGGGAAAGAGTGAGGACCAATGTGCTAGTGACACAGATGAGAGAAAAAAAATTGTAGAGGCAGAGGAGGCTGGGCACAGTTTGCTGCTACGCAGGAAGCCACTCAGTTGGCCAAAACTGGGCTATGAAGCAAGGATCAGCCTACATTTGCTGTTGTGAGAATAATAAATTTGAAGCAAACCCAGAAGTTGTCTCAATTATCTTGATGATTTCCAGTGATTGAGGGCATCAGTGTCAAGCTATTATTTCTTTCCAGAATGTAACTCTACCATCAATATGTTGCACTAACACTTCCAATGCCAGTTATGAAAATAAAATCATTTAAATACGAAGTCAGAAAATTGTATCTATCATTGCTTTCTCTGTCGTATAAAATTGCTCAAATTTTGAATGCTTGATATAGATTCTACCTGAGATGAAGCAGTCCCTGTACCTTTCAAGCTAATCTTCCCCTTTCCAGGAGACAGACAATGCAGCTCGGCTGGATGAATTTGAATATATCAGCCAAACAATTAATATTGGAAAAGCATCTTCACATTCAAAGTTTCCATACTTCCAACACAATATCAACTACTGATATACTTTTCTTTGTGCATTTTGGTTTTGTGCTTGGGTTTTTTTTTTGGAGGGGTAGTTGTTTGGGTTTTTTAAAATATTTATTTTTCAATTTATTCCATGAATTCTCTATTTGACAAAAAGCCTTCTGTTTTTTTGACTGACTTTTTTCAGTGGCCATGAAAAGTGCTGAAAAGTGCAGCTAACTCTAGGTGCTGGAGAAAACAAGTGACAGAGCAACACAGCTTTTCATTTAAGCAGCAACTGACATCTCTTAGAAAAGACCCATGTTACAGTAATGCGCTCCCAGGCTGTGCATCAGCTAACAAGGGTGTTTGCTTTGGGCTCAAGCACTGGCACTGCCTTGCACAGATGGGATAGCCTGGTAAAGTACACAGGACCATTTGGTCAGCTCTCCTTCCACCAGAAACTACAACTCAAGAGGATTGAGAAGATAATGCACCCTGAGTCAGACCCCACCTTAACATGATGTGGCCTCGGTGCTTCTTCATGCATGGAAAAATGTTTTAATACACGTCTTCAGTCAATCTAACTTTGGCTTTCTAAAAGTTTTCTCCTAACTAGATAGAATTTCTAGTAAGATTTTACGTGGTTTTGAAACTTGTGGAATATTGTCATCTTCCAGCTGGAAATGAACCAAAGGCTAGCTACATTTGGCATGCAAAGTCATCATGGCCACTGCCTAATAAAGGTTGTTGACCTGAGCAGGATGGCTCTGTTCTTAAAAAGCTGCTAGTGGGAGGAACAGATGAACCAAGTTTACCAAGGCAGACGTGGGAGTTTTTATGTTGTAATTTTGGTTTGTGATTTTTTTGTTCAGTTTTTTGTTTTTCCCCAAAGGAAAGCAAGTGTTTATTTGTAAATGTTTATCTTCTAGGATAATGTGATGTTTATGTTCTTGGAGTGCAAAACACTGCTATTCTGCCTGTTGTTTTCCTCCTTATCGATTCAGCATATTTTAAAAAATATATGAATATACATGTCATGCAAATGAGGGTTTATAAGTAAATAAATAATTGTCTTTGCATTATCGCAGATGCAAATTCTGAGGTCAAGTTACAGTCATTAAAATAGTTTTATAAGCATTTCTTTTTACCTTGACAAAAATAACTCCTCTTTGAAGCAATTACTGTCATGCAAGCCACTCAACTATTTTGGATAACTTGTTTTTGCTTTGCAATGCCATTTGCTCTAGCCAATGTGGCTAATCTGTGCAAATGCAATAGGAAAACAATTTGCTTGCTGGTAATCCTATTGTTCAGCAGGCCAGACCTTGTATGACATCTCTGTAACTCTGCCTGTGCAGTGTCTGGATTAAGCAGTGATTCCCTTACTAGCAGAAGCAAACATGAAGTGTATGTTACATGGAAAATGAATTCTGCTTGCATGAGCTTCTTGCTCCTTGGGGTGGAGCTGTGAAGCAAAGAAGAAAAAATAATTCTACAAATAAAGATCTGGACATCAGAGTTACGAGATAAATATCTGCCAGAATTTGTGGAGAGTAGGGTAATAGTCCAATGTCAGTGCTAGAGACATAGCCAGGCCTGTGACTTTAATAATGAGGTATGTCTGCTGCATATAGAAACATTTGTGACCTCGTGCTGTAATTTAGGTGTCCTTTATAAAAAATGTGGACACATTAGTCTAAGCTTTGAAGTGATTTGTTTGAAAATATAACTTGGAGATCATCCCTGTGAAATATTAGAGCAGCAGTGTCTCTGGAAGTAGAGATCAAACCAAATTGATAGCCTGGGGGAAGCAGAAACTTTAAAATAAGACCATACGATCAATAGATGGAATGAGCAGTGTAATATCTTTTACAGAAACAGAGGTAAATTCATAGCTACTGACACACCAACTTTACACTGCATAATAAAGTATTCCTAATTGAAAATTTTTAGAAAGCTAGCAGTCACACAGGCAAGAGCCTCAGTGCTAGATATTTCCCCTCGGAACATTTTCAAATACCAATTTACAAAGAAAACAATGTTTTGACCTTCAGGATGCCTTTTGGCTGATCTATGTAGCTTTGAAGGACATTTTGCTTTCTTCTTAGTGCCTCAATAGTGCCAATGACAGTTCAGTTGTATGAGGCCTCAGGGGGCTTAGATAAAAACACAGATGACACTAAAATGTTTGGCTGAGGAAGTTCCTGATTGTAACCTGATAGCATAATGAACAACAGAAGGTGTCAAGTGTTATTACACTTAATGGGCCTCAGTTTTCTTGTCATGAGCTTGAACACATCTAATCCTCTTCACAGCACAGCTTCCACCATGATAAGGTAGAAATAATTGTCAGGACTGCCAAAAACCTGAGCTTTGGGTTTTATTGTTTTTCCCTCTGTACCCACCCCCCCATCTCCAGATGGAGAGGGATAGGTAAGTGGGAGCATATCAGAATAACAAAGCATGTAGAAAGAATTACTAGACTGGAGAAAAACACCAGCAGAAGGCAAAGGCAGCCTTCCAGTACAGCTCATGTCACACCATGTATGGACTATCCTGTTTATAGCAAATGAAGATTTGAAGCCAGCAGCAGCTGAAAGTGTGACTGCAAGTAGCAAGCCAGTGGTAGCTAACCAAATATTACTGTGCAGATAGCCAGATTCCTGGAACTTCCAATATTCTTGCTAACCAACGATGCAACTGGCATCTAAAACCAGAGGTGTAAGGCGTGAAGGGCACAGGAAGACACA
Organism: Grantiella picta; assembly: GCA_013397955.1. Taxonomy (NCBI): domain Eukaryota; kingdom Metazoa; phylum Chordata; class Aves; order Passeriformes; family Meliphagidae; genus Grantiella; species Grantiella picta. The sequence goes on from VZRM01006003.1 coordinate 95,889, forward strand.
CATGCAAGATTGGTGTCTAGCAGCAGAGAACAGGTGACAGATTCAAATGTACAGGTGGCTGGTTCAGCACCTACCTAGTGATAAGGATTGAGACAAGGTGACCAAGATAAGGCAATAAAATGAGCAAAGACAACTTAGCAAGCCAGATGTAGTCAGAAAACTATAACAAAATGAAGAAAAATCATAAAAAGGAGCTGAATAAAGCAAATTGAAAACCTTTTATTTGTAACTGAAAAGAAATTCATTGTATTCCAGTAAAAGCAACGTGAAAAATAATAAATATGTCCTTTATGAAAGCGATTAATGTAGAGGACAGAAGCCTCCTAGCATTAAATAATGTTTTGCTTTTCATTAGTCTGAGTGGTTTATGCAACTGGCATTTACAAATTTTGTTATATCTAACTACAAACAAAAAGGGAATTAATAAAGAGATTGGAAATAGAAGGGAGAAAGATAACACAACATCATGTAATTTATAAGCTTCAAATAACTACTTGAGCAGAAAAGAATTTCTCTGAAAATTTTGCTTTCAGCATGCTGCCAGAATTTTACTCCTTTGCTTCTTTATTGTGTGTGGCCAGAGGTACTGGCCAGCACTTAATGACAGCAATGAGAGATTTATATCCGAGACATAAATACAGTGGGTAGCAGAAAGGTTATATATAATGGAAGTTCAAGTCATGCTCCTCTACAACCATAATTCTGAAAGAATAAACCCTAAACTCTTTTCCTTAGGGAGCAGTTTGAATTACTCCTATGGCCTGGTTGTGAGGATAGCTACTTGCTGTATGGCTTGAGGCTTGGCAAAAATGATGCATGAAAATGAAAATCAAAGCATGGATGTATCTTGAGGGCAATCATGAAATGAAGAATATCACCAAAAAAAAAAAATCATGGATGAATTGTATAAAGGTCTGAAAACCACTACATTGCATCCAACTAATATCATACTGGTTTTTCGCCCTGCCAGGAGAAGAAATCATAACAAGAGCTCTCTCAGCGAGTAGCTATCTAGAAAAGACTAGTTTTGTCACTGCGTTATGCTGAACAGAAGCTTTTGTGGCTCTTGAATCCTTGAAGCTCACAACGTTCAGGTGGCCCAAGTGCACTTTTTGTGTTGAAGCAAAGCCATGCACCTGGAAGCTGGCACAGATCCTGCTGGCTACAGCAGATCCTAGATGCTGCAGGCAAGTGGCCAGCAGAGCTATCCAAGCTCCTGCTCCATGGCTCCCCCCACTTCAGACTACTGCTACTCTGCAATGAAATGGGAAGTTTTCCACAGGCAGGAAACATTAATTACTTCCATGAGCTTGAATCAACTCTCAGCAACTGCTTCCTTGTTGAAGGAAGGTCACAGGGCAGGTGACAGGAAGAGAGTCAGCCAAAATCTCTGCAATGCTGATGCCCTCACCAAACAGTAGGGCTGGTTAGGTCAGGTCCTTATCCATCCCTCAGGCAGATGTCCTTCAGAGGGAAGACATCTGTAGAGCTTTCCCACTTGTCAACCTCTTTATTAACTGAATTCAACCTGAGTTTGCAAATAGTTTACTATTTTCTTTAAAAATAAAATAATAAAAAACCCTTCACAAAACAAACAGCTATCTTTGCTAGCCTTAGGCACAGCTGAACAGCCGTGAAGAAGCATTTCTGCTATCGCAGTGCCAGTCACGGCAGAGGAACAGAGCTTTTCACAGGTGGCTCTCATTTTCTGGGTTGCTGACTTGCGACCTCCCTGTTTGATTTGCAGAAGCACTGAGTACTTGCAGCTGCAGCTGGAGTTAATAGTAGCTGGGCTTTCAACATGGCAGAGCACCATGAAACAAGTCTTCTGAAAAGCAGTTTTCAGCACTTTCAGGCTGAGGATCTGAAATTAGTAAGTGTGTGGTGGTTTTTGGTTTTCTTTTTTTTTTTTTTCCCACAATTTTTTTCTCCAGGCCTTTTTTGTAAGTTTTTCCTTCCGTATGTATGCTGTGAAAACAAATTTACTGAAATATATTTTGCATGTAGATGCTATAATAATGAACTTATGGAGAAATCACAGAAGAGATTAATTGCTTTCAGTCTTAACTCATGTTGAGTTTACAGAAAGAGAATTCACAGAAGTAGAATATGGTAGGGCTGGGTGCTGAATCAAGTAAGACAGGACAAAGAGTAGTTATCATCTTCTCTTCCCTCTGTCTTGCTCTCAGAATTGCATGAAGTGGTTTAAATATATACTGGGAGCTGTAAGGTCAGGTACAGCTCTCCATGTTGTGTAACTTGCTTCACTTGTATTACTACTGCCTTATTGTGGTGTAAATCAGAAGGAGTGAATCTTGAAGGAAAGAAGCCTTTCATCACAGTGCAAAGAGAGGCCCTGCACTGTCATGGGACCTAACATAGTCTGTAAGTGCACACAGAATATTCTGAGCAATGAGTTCTCCCGCAAGGGGCCTGTGGTAGCCCCGGGTGAGCAGCACAGTCAGAGACTGAGCTTCAAAACTCAGTGGTAGCTTATAAATAACAGTACTGTAAGTATATAAAACATGGCACAATGGTTTTCCCTAGCTTCTGTAGTTACTGATGTTTCTGCTTTATTGTCAGGACAGTGTAAGGACAGAGATACATCAAAGAATCATTGATGTCATAGTTGGATAAGGTTGCCCCCAGTGACAGGAGAAACCTGAGCTGCTGGGTTTCCCTGTTTCTTAAAATGTTAGAGAGGAAACAGTGACCTAGGAAAGGATAAAGAATCCTTAAAGGATAAGGAATTCTTAAAGTTTTGCACTTTCTTCTGCATAGCTGAGGCTTATGTAAGAACTGCTGTAGCTGATTCTGATTAGTATCCATGTATCTAATTGCAGTCTGCCTGCTTGTGATTGATTGTGCTTAGGATGTTATGGCAGTTTTGCATTGCAATTAGCTTAGAAACTGGAAGGTGAGTTCTGATGTATTTGCTTGTACTGATTTAAGATTTCCCCTGGCTGTTGGAAACTACCATGTTCATTATAGTAAGAAAGAGACGTGTACCTGCAGTTCCACTTTTCCATTTCTTAACCCATGAGGATTGAACAGCTGATAAGACTGGGTTTCTGTGGGAATCCAGGCAGTAATGGGAAGATCTGAAGTGCACCTTCTTGTCTTGCTCCCTTGGGCATTTGCTAAGGGGCAACTTGGGGTAGAGCAACCATGTTTGGTTCTCTTGCTGATACCTGAGTGTCAGACTCCAGTGTCAAATTTTAAAGCTCTTTTCTGCTCTCCCCTACCTGCTTATGAAGATGCTTTAGTACCCCACTGGGGAGGACTTGAGGCTGCTATTGCTTGAAAAGCAGAACATGATCTGGCCATGTGGGCTGGTAGCCCAGAAAGCCAAATGTGCTCCAGGCTGCATCCAAAGCACCATGGGCAGTAGGGCGAAGGAGGGGATTCTGCCCCTCTGCTCTGGTGAGACTCTGCCTGGAACACAGCATCACGCTCTGGGGACTCAGCACAGGAAGGACATGGACCTGTGGAGTGAGTCCAGAGAAGAGCCACCAAGTTGATTAGAGGGATGGAGCACCTGTCCTATGAGGATAAGCTGAGAGAATTGGGTTTGTTTAGCCTGGAAAAGAGAAGGGGTCAAGGTGACCTAATTGTGGCCTTCCAGTGCTTTAAGTGGGCTTATAGGAGAGCTGGAGAGGGACTTCTTATAAGAGTGTGTAGTGACAGGACAAGGAGGAATGGCTTCAAACTGGAAGACAGTAGGTTTAGATTAGGTATTAAGAAAAAGAAATCTTTACTGTGAGGGTGGTGAGGCACTAGAACAAATTGCCTAGAGAAGTTGCAGATGCCCCATCCCTGGAAGTATCCAAGGCCATGTTGCATGGGGCTCTAAACTGGTGAAAGGTGCCCCTACCCACAGCAGGGGTGTTGGAACTATATGATCTTAAAGGTCCCTTCCAACCCAAAAATTCTATGATTCTACAATACTGTGGTATTGTAGTCTGCAGATTGATGCAGTGACTTTTCCAGCTCCATACACTGATAATGTTATCAATATAAAAGGCCCAGTAGGTCAATGCAACCCAATGCACGATAAAATACATTGCCTAGAGAATGTTTACCAAAGCAGAACAATTTTTGATGTTACTGACAAAACAATGCAAACACTGACTATCAGCAGGATTTTGCAGTTTAAGAAGTCAAATTCATTGTTGTCTATTACATAATACATAAAGCAAAAACAGTATGAAAGCATGCACGGATATCTTTATACTAGTGAAGAAAACTATTTCCAACATTGGCTCTGTGTGTCTCCAAAAAGATAGTCAGCTTTTTTAATTAGTAGCAAACTGAGTATGCTTCAGCGATTTTCTGCAGAGGCCATCACAAACGGTGGAAAACTGTTCTGGAGTCCTCCTACCAGTCAGTTTTCAAACACAGGATTTTTGCTTCCCTGGATTTCAGCTTTGAAATGATTCCAAGCATCACGCCATGCAGCAGGATGACAATACCTGGAAACTGGGACAGCAGAGTCACAAGAAAGATTGCATGCTTTCAGCAGAGTACAAGTGAAGGAGACTTTCTAACTCCTAGTAATAATAATAATAATACTGTCTCAGATGGGAGAATAAATTCTGCTAGCGTTTTACTTTGCTAAGCTGTATGCTCTGAAATGAGTCATCATCAATTCATTTGTGTTGACCTAATTCAACTTAAAGTAGAGCGTCATCTGCCCTGATCTGATCAGAAGCTACATGGCTCGTTGCTGGCTATAACGGTTGTGGAGAGGAAACTACATACAGTGATTAACAAAAATATTGTATTACACCTACAGCCTTGCTCCGGAATGTGTCTAATATTATGTTAGCATATGGCATTTTTTTACATTTTGGTTTTTCAAATATAAAGATTCCTTGTCACACTCTTCCTGTAAAATTTCTTCAATTCCTGGCTGCTCTTATTCCTGTTGTTTCTTGTTTCTGTTGATGGTTGTGCCTGAGAGAGTTTTTTTCCTTGCCAGATCTGTCAAGGTTTGAAGGTCTGTCACTGACAAACTGAGCTTCATGGTTTTCACAGGTTTCAGTCCTGGCCTGTACTCAGAGCAATTACTTCTCTATATCTGCCTGTAGTGCTGTTAGCGGGCAGCTGGGATGCAATGAAGAAAGACGCTTTTTAATACCCTGGTGTATCTTTGCAGATCTGGAATGTGTTCCTTCACCTTTTTGTTACTGTTGGTTGCATAAGCTGATTTGCTGTGGGCCATAAAGTGGATGGTGAAACAATACTGCTGCCTGCTTCTTTGGCTGGCAAATCCTAGTTCTGCTTTCATCATGTCTTATCACAATTTGCTTGGGTAATATTATCTCAAGAGCTGCTTCACTTTGCCATTAAACTGGCTGCAGCATGGAAAAATGTGAGACATTCAAGTTACGCTCATGATGTAAACTGAAAATCCTTGACAGGTAAATTGGAGAGAACTGAAAGGACTTTGAGAGGCTGTGTTTTCTAGATGTCCATCCAAATATAAATGGATCGATTGTAACTGTCACTTCTCATAAGAGTTTGTCTAATCTATTCTTAAAAACCTCCTGGGATGGCGATTCAAGTCATATATTCCAGCTCTCAGTGCTGGGCACAGGAAACTTTTTCTACCTTAAATCTGTGATGCAAGCCCATACTTTACAGCTAGAAGATGTGGAGGAGAAAATGATACCTTAAGCTGCTTTAATTTGCCACTTAGATGCTTGATGATTCTGAATGATTACCAGTTTTCACTTTCCAGGGCAAACTGTCCCAACTCATTTAACCCTTCCTTACAAGTTATACTTTCTCATCTTCTACTTGGTCCCATTACTTACTCAGTGGCCACCTGTGAAGAGCCTGGATACATCTTTAATTTTAGCAGTCACAACTGAGCATGATGGTAAAGACCTGGCTAGTGCCACACAGGGCAAAAATACTTCTCTGGTTGCTTTATGAACAATACTCTATCTTTTATATTATTGGTATGGTGCTTGGTTTTTTTAAAATTAAACAAAACAATGCATCATCAGCTGAGATCTGCACCTGCCTCTTGCCCCTTTATTTTTTTTTTCTTGGCTTATTAATTTATCTTATATCTCTAGATCTGAAAATATAAAATTTGCATTTATTCTTACTGAATTAAAATAGAGGTCCATGATTTCAATGGGAGCCCCTAGAAAGTGAGCCAAACTAAGCAAGTTGGTGAAGAGGGCTACTTTTAAACTTTTTTGTTGTTGTTTTTTTTCTTAAATAAAACAAACAAAAAGTGGGCTAGTTTTCAGTCAGTTGAATATTGTTTGTCTTAGGCTTATGTGCTATTTTTAACCTATTAACGATGAAGTGTCAGAAAATCAACTGAAAATTTATTTGACTGGAGTCTGTACTTGAGGTGAAGGCTTAGGAAAAGCTCTGCTGTCAGATGGTTTCACAGTGAAACAAATGCCATTCACAGACCTGTAAGAGTGGATGTGTATTTTTGATGTGTTTATGCTAATAGGCAGGGAATATACTTCTCAGTTCTTCCTGAAATCCAGTCACGTCCTTCATAGTGAGAAGATGTATCTGTTCATCTGCTACTTCAAGCAGTGCACGCCCAGTGGCTATATTATTTCAGACCAGAAATCATCTCTGTTGAACACTTGCAAACTATATCTTTTGTGGCTTTTTTAAATTTTGAAACTCACTAGCAAAGCCCTGCCTCTGAGTTGCTACATCCTGTCAGTTACTCAGTGACATTTGGGATATGGCATTCAAGGATTCATCTCCAAATGCTGACTTCAGGCTGTCAGCACTAAGATCTTACCAATAAGTATCTGCAGTTCAGACTCGCAATTTATGGAACACTTCAAAAAGCAGTTTGATAACCTGCTGCTTTTCAAAATAGTGGATCTTTTACTTGATTTTTTTTTTTTTAATAGATCTTTTCTTCCATAGAATGCAACTCCATATACATCAGTGACATTTTTAAATGCTACATTAGGAATTTTTTTTTTGCTGTTTTGGATTGCTTTCATCTAGAAGATGAACAGTGAGCAGCTATTTGTTGCCATTTGCTAAGTGATACCTTTATTTCCATTGAGCCCCTACGTAAGTAAAGAAAGACAAAAGATGCAAAAGACCTCGAAGCTTTTTGTGTCTATAATTTTCTTTAGTGATTTTGCTGGTGATGATTCCAACGTACTACATGAAGTTTTTAAATCACATTTAAAATCTTGGTCAAGAGTGTGACAATTTAGCTCCTAAATCGTGCTGTGCTGCAATGCTGTACTTGGAAAACAAACTAGCACTGATTCTGAAACAATGCCAGCTAATAAACATGGTGAGAAAATGTTCGCCTAGTTAACATTGCCCAGAATGAACTAGATGTGGAAAGCTGCAGACTCAAGGGAAAAAAAAATGTTTAGGGGCATCTTGCAGATGGTAATTTATGCACGGCTAAATTAAGCCTATGCAGTAAACCACGGGTGGAACTGAGCTGTATGTTTCTCCAAAAGATGCATACAAAGACATTCTCTACTCTGGTTTCCAGTGGTGACTTCCCATTTTTTAAATGTCCCTGTTTCAGAAATAAGCTGCTGCCCTTCCACTCCTTTAGCTTTGCCATGACTTGCTGCCTGGTGTGTAAACAAGCAGAATTTGTCGCTCTCCCTCTGGTCCTTTGTACAAGCTCAGCTCTAACCTGTGGGTGAAGTCTTGCTCCTTGGCTGCCCGTGATTCAGGACAAGCATGATGCTCCTGCCTGCATAGTCCAAGCAAAAGAGTTCAGCACCACTGTATTAAGCCTGGCAGCTGACATGTTACCTTACAAAGAGAAGAGATGCTTCTTCCTCCTGAGAAAGTAGAGTAGCTTTTGGAATTAAATAAAATCAAAGTCATTGCATACCTGTTTGTCCTAAGAAGCAGAAATCCTACCTTAGTTGGACCTACCATGATGGGCAATCAGTGTTATTTGTAAATAGGAATGTGATACAAATGGAAATTTAGACAGGAAACATAAAATTCTGATCAGTGTTTTTTTCTGCCATCCCTTGACTAACCTTTTAATTTAACATGTATTTAATAACTGGATTAAGCTGAGCAAAGAAATTTTTTGCATAATGGAAATAAGTGGAAGCAGTGAAGTAAAACATTTAAAAACAGCTCAGACCAAAAGCTTTAAATTGCATTGTGGAGATGGGTGGGAAAAAAGCCAAAACAAACACAGACTTGTCTTACGCTTATTTATGTATATACAAAATAGGACTCCTTTTATTCAGAGTTAGAGTTTAGAATTTATGTATTTTAAAATTTCTGTTGATGATAGAAATCAGCTGAATATAAAATTCGTTAAAACTCACTATTCTGTCATAAACTAGAATGTAAGAATTCTAGGGAGTGGATGATATTGATAGGCTTTATTTTGTTTTCCATTTGCTCAAATAGCAATGTTAATTACCTAATTATCTTTGATTTCCTGTGAGAGATAAAAAGCAAATATCTTTTCAGCACATGTGGCTTTCACATAATATTAAGATGTCATTGCCTTCTAGAAGCTGGCCTGAAGGCCTAGTAAATTTTTGTTGATGCAGTGAAGGTAAGCTGCAGAAGGGAACAGACAAAAGCTTTATGGCATCTAGAGATGTAGCCTGGATGCTAAACTGGTAGGATCTAACCGGGTACTTAGACTGGTTAGAATTGTGTGGGAGAAAAGAGCTGTATATATACTTTTTTACTTTTGTTATGAAGGAACAGCTCTCCTTCGAGACATAGAGAAATGCAATATGTAGGGTAGTTGATAAATAACTTCTTTTCTCCTCAGTCTTGTTTTTATGTGGATTGTAGACAAGTAATGAGATTTAGGTAGTTCCTGTCTTCTGTAGAAGGTCTGCAATTGCCTCGATACTGCTGGCACCCTGAAGTTCTCTATTATCATCACGTCTGGTCTCAGTCAAGAGCCAGTGATAAACTACATACAATTAGTCTGCTAAAATGTTTGTGGATTTTTTTTGAAATTCCTTTACAGTGATATAAACTGTAAGGTTCGGTGACAGGTGCATTCCTTGCTGCTGCATAAAACCAAATAGCCACGAAAAGGGAAGTGAAAAATTCAAGACTTTGATTGCAGCAAGGATTTGCTTAGTAACTGGTCCAGCACAGCATTTAGTGTAGTAAAGAAACATTTGCATGGGTACATGGAAGGGAAAATCTCTGAAAGACCAGCCAGACTGTCTCCCACATCCGGCAGAAATAGGAGTGTTGAAGGGAAGGTTGAGTCCTATATAATAGTTTAAAGGAGAGCTAGGCCATAGGAGCTTGCAGATGGCACAAGGGAAGGCTGCATGATGTACAGTCTTGATTTTTGTTAGGAGGGACTAGTAAATCAACAGAAGTTTTACAAAAGAATGTGAAACTTTTTTTTTAGTTGATTTTTTGGTGTTTCTATTTTTTCTTTTCTTTTTCTCTAGAAATTTCCATCTCACTTTTTATTTAGTACTCAGAAATGGGCTGACTTGATTCTAACTGTAGCTCTGTATTTTTTTCCAAATATATATAAATATATATACAGCAAATATGAAAAGCAAACCTCTTTTTGCTTCTAAATAATTTGCATTTCTATCAGATGTGAGAGATCCAGTTATAGAAACACATACAGGCTGCTCTGTACTGACATGCTGGAAAAATATGAACAATTCTGTTCTTCTATCTTCTGATTCCTTTAATCTCAATGTTTTTAAGAATCAGTTCTGAGCATGCTCTCACTTCATTTTTACATAAATGGAGCATGCTTATCATTATTTAGAGATTCGGGTCCCTTAAAATAAGTTGTTAAGCAACTTTAAAGCCTACATTCTCAAATTTTCGGGAGAGAACTAGACATGTGAATCACTTTGACATTTTTGAAAATATTGCTTCAATCCTCTCTTTCATCTTGTAATTTTAAAGGATTAAAGGCTTGACTGTCCTTTTAAGTCACAAGCCAGCATTATCACTGGGAGTAATGGCACTGTATTTCAAGGCACATAGAGCTGTCTATCTTTAGAAGACTTCTGAAAGCTTGCTTGTAAACTAGGTAGATGTAAAGATCATCCTGAGAACAGGGATGGCTGTGGAGACATGGGCAGCTCCAGGAGTGGTGGTTTGCAGAGCTATGCTCTTACAGCTGTTCGAACAGTTTCTTGGGTGTAGTAGCAGATAAACAGAAACTCCAACTCTGGGAAGAATAGAAGGGAGGAGATAATTTCAGAGCTTGCTTGGTCTGAGGTATCACTATAAATACATTCTGATAATGGAAAAAAACTGTTGGTTGGCTAAAAGCACTTAATTTTGCTATCAGAATAAGGTGACAACAAATATATGTATATCTCAGGTGAGAAAGAGCACTCAAAATTAACTTCTTGTTTTGTTTCTTTTTTCTCAGAGCTATGCAGCATACGTACTTAAGTACAAAGCAGTACTAGTACTATGAGTACTAATGCTAAAGTAGTACTCTCTTCAAAGTAGTATTGATTTTTATCTCTCACCAGTTCCTAGAATTGTACATGATAGAATGTTTTAGTTATATCTTATCCTTGCCCTTTGCTTTCTCAGAATTAGTGGTGGTATAGCTGGATGTCTTTTTGTATGCAAGAGCATCTGTAGTTACAAAATGAGGCAGAGGTCTGTTTAAGAAAAGTATTTATCCAGTCATTTCATTGCCAACAGCTCAAGTATGTTGCTGCAAGACCCTCCAGCGCAGTGTATCTTGCTTTCTGTACACATTATCTTACTTGGATTTAAGTGTGCAGGCGTTACTTACGGTGTCCTTGTCTTTTACAGTTGCCTGGTTAACCTCTTCTTTCTTAGAGATAGTTCCTCAGACTGCCCTTCCTCCTCCTGGCCTGTTGTCACCTCCTGTCCCCAGCTTCTGTGCTTGTCCCATCCTGCTCAGCTGCTGGCACTCTGCACCTTGCCAAACTTCCAAAATGCAGCATCAAGTCCTCCCATATGCTGCTTTTCCACAGCTGGCCTTCCAGATATAGCTCTGACTTACAGCAAAACAAATTTGCAGAGAAAGCATTTAGCTGCCTTGATTTAGTCTATATCCCAAAGAATTTTTGTAAAGCAAATAATTTCTCCTCTCTACTCTGATAGGTTTTATTGAAGAGCAAGTGATTATTGTACTGCCAATGACAGGTAGAACTTGAAATCACAAACTAAATCTCATCATAAATGCTTCAATTTCAAATCTTCATATTGCTTCTGCTGCACTGAGGGAGTCATAAGCTTGTGTGTTGTCTACTACAGCTCTATGCAGTACATAAGGGAGCCTGGAAAAAGGCTGAATGATATTATGCAACATGCAGCCATTAGATTTCATTAAACTCTGGCTGGTAGATTGGTCTCTAAAAATAAATCCTTTCTGGCTTATGGACATTGACAAATTGTGACAAAATGCCTCTTGATTTCATCTTTGATAAGATAAATGGAAGGAGATCTTTAAACTTATTAGGCATGACCGCCTACTCTGGCCTGTAAAGGTTTCCTTCACTTAGTAAGTTTATAGGTTGAATTAGTGAGGATGGTCATAATTATTGCATCTTGTCCACGAAAAGGATGACAAATGTCCCTGCTTTCAACTACTACACAGGAGGAGGAGTAAACAATCAAAAACGTTGGATAGGTAACATTGCAGGAGAGCTGATCTTCTTCTTAAGAACAGTCTTTGTTTTAGAAGTCTTTCAGGAGGAAAGACTCTTAAAATCTAAGGGAGAATCTCATCTCCATTTTTCTGATCCCTTCCTGCTTCAGAAAGACACACTCTTTCAGGAGCCTTTTGAGATTAAAGTCACAGACTGACCAAAGCCTGCCAATGCCTCGCCACTCTTTTGTCTGAATTTTTTTGAGTGCTGCATTCTTACGATGCTGATAGGGAAACACAAAACATCCAGTGTCTTGTGTCTGCTGCTGAGGGATTCTTTATGCTACATCTTATCAGAGCTTTAATTTTTCCTTTGCTTATTTATTATTTATTTATTTATTTAAACAGTAGGGTATGGAAGTAGCAAATCTTGGCAGAAAGATTGAAAACCATATTTTTTGTTATTATTTTCAATCTTGATAATCTTTCCTCTACAGCTTATACTAACTTTCCTTGAAGTTAGATAGTTTTGGCTGCCAGTTCACTTCAGGCTGTCTCCCTGATTTAAAGTAATAAATTTTAAACTTAAAAGAAATTAGTTATCTTTTGAAGTTGGGATCTGAAAACAACTTGCAGCAATTTACTTGTATTCTCAATTCAGAATGTTGAGCTAACGCCTCTAATTGTATTCCTGCTTTGTGCACATTATCAGTGGCATATTGGATGTAATGACAGTAGTACAGAAGGATTTGGGGATCACTTGACAGGATGAACAAACATCTGTAATTCTCAAGTGTATGAGAATATCAAGTGGTAATAGGAACTTTTTCTAGTTTTTTCTTAATTGAACATTAAGACCTTTACTTCAAGAGTATACTCAGTTCTGGTTTATGCGTTCAGCAAAGAAGCTGGAAAGGATTCAAAGTAAAAAATAATGAGTGATGTGACATTTGGAAAAATAATCTGAAGCAACTCTAGTAAAACTGACTTTCTTTTTCTCTTATGCTAAGAAGTGTCCTGATCACAGCCTGGGGCAGGATTTTGTTGGAGACTGTTTTGCAGGGTAGAATTGGCTGTAAACAAGCAGGGAAGAAACTCTGGCTTGTCAAAACACCAGCTGCCTCCTCAGTGACTGTCTTTAACTTATAGGCAGGTCTTTTATTTGGTAGGAAGCTCCTAACTTTAAAAAAATCCAATAAGAAAATTATTTCATAGTGTTGTTTTGATAGGAGTCAGAGGATTTATAGGCTACAGAGAACATAAACACATAGCAGGCATGTAACATTAAACAGTATATTTCTACCCACTGAAAGATTAAAACAGAATTACAAGTGACTGTTGAAATTGAGAAGCATTCTCTGAGATGTCTGTCAATTTAATTGAAGTGCCATTGTGAAGAAATTGGCTTTTTACAATAATTTTTTAGTACTTAGAAATGGTATATTCATGTAGCAATGTCACAAATTTGGCTTAATGACTAGAAAAGAAGAAACATCTTAAGTTTCCTAAAAAGCTGAAAACCTGCAAGAACAGCAATCCAAAACTCAACCTCCAGCAAACTAACAATGTGTGCCAGAACATCCAGTTTTTGTCTGGAAAACACTGCAGAAACCTAATTTGATGCTTAATTAATAGATATTTCTGGTTGTATTCAGTCATCTTGGCCTACTGCATAGGAAAATGTGTTTTTATTTGTCAGCCATGGAGAAACAGCCCAGCTTGAAGCAAGACTGCTTACTGAACTTTCACCACATATATCATGAACATAATTATTTATAAATTTCTGATCAACTATTCCTGAATAAACAGAGAGATGGTACCACAAGTGTCAAATGCCCATGGTCAAGGACATTCCTAGTGATTGCCAATTCCTAAATCAGACCAAAAAAAAAAAAAAGAAGAATTGAAATTAGTATTTCACTCTGAAGTTTTCAAGTCTGGTTCCCATCCTTGAAATGCTGTATTAATAAAAATAACTCATACATTGTAGCCCAAATTTTGTCAGGGTGTACATCCAGAGTTCCCTGTTTATGTGGGTAAATGGTTTTTTTGTGGTATCTATTACTAAAATTATTTGATTAAAGTTAAGTTGTGTTTGAGTAAGATCTGTGCCCAATATGTAGAAGATGGTACCTTTGTGACAAGAAATCCCATATCTGACGGAAGATTTTGGAAGTAAAATTGGGAAGCTTGTACAGCAAATAAGGGTCTTTGAATGAATGTGGGGGAATGGAAATGATTCAATTTGGGAGGAAAAAATGTTTGTCCTTAATAACTCAGAATCTTAGTTAAAGCATCAAAACCTGAGTTGGAATATATCTTTTTATAAACCTACAAAAATGCTCTTGTCTGTTTAGGCAAACCATGTACTTTCTCCCTCCTGGAATGTGGTCAAAAAACTCTCAGAAACATCTTCCAAGTGGGCTGCTATGAGGTGGGGGAGGAAGGAGGGCAGGTGGCTGCTGCAGCAACCACATGCTGTATATATTATTACCTGTAGGAGGTTTGCCCTGTCCCACACCTGTGAGCTCAGGGATGTCCTGGGGATCCTGCTTTGGGAATGGTACATGATTCTTGGCTGCAGGGTGGCACCACAGCTGCCACAGTTTGGCTTGGGAGCCTGAGCTGGTGCTGTGAGAAACAGAAATGAAAAAAATAATGCAGATGGCTTTTATCTACAGCGATGAAAACATCTTAAGTTTGTCCACTGTTTCCATGGTGACCATGCCATCATATAGTCTCCCTGGGTAACAGGCAGGAGACAGAGAATGCTCAGAGTCTTGAAATATATAAACCAGCATATTCTTATGAGAAATTGTTTTGCTCAAAAAGCAAATAGATGAGGGTGTTTTTGTAGAGCTGCATCTGTGCTTGCACTTGTGCAATCTCAGAATGACAGCGGCTCTATTGATGGGGCTGTCAGCTATTCAAAAAGCTGTGCATGAGAAGTAAGCCCCTGTCGCATCAGGGGGAATTATTCAGAGGCTTGTGACACCTGGATAAAAAGCTAATCTGCACATTACATCCTTTCAGGTTTTGGTGTAGTCCATGCATGTCCTGAAACTGGGTGACTGTGAATCACCTGCATTGGAGGGCTTCTCTCTGCTTTTTGTTGCTGGTGTATACTCAAAAGATCCCCAACTCTTTCTCATGTTGATGAATTATTCTGTAGTATTGTTTGCTTCAGTTTTGTGTTTTACAGGAAGAAAAGAAAGGGGAAAACAAACTGAAAAAAGGTGGGAGGAAGAGGAAAAAAAAGCAAGGACAACAGCATTTTCTCCTGACAGCACTGGACCAGCAGGGGCGTGCAGCCTAGGTGCTGGCTGCTGCACCCTGAGCCATGGAGGAGATCCTTCTGCTGGAAGGGCAGGCTGCATGCTCTGCAGCTATCAGGGAAAGGTGTGCAACTAGGAAATCTCCAGGGGAGCTCGGTGGGAGAACCTGGAGGAGCAGTAATGAATGGTGAACAAGGAGCTTTGCTCACAGGAGGAGGTCAGAACACTCTGGACTTGAAGGTTTTCACCTTGGGAAACTGGTTCCCAAGGTGGCTTGAGTGACTTTACTGTGTGACCCTGCAGCCTCAATTCCTTTGCAGCCCTCTCTTTTTGTCCATTTCTTGTTGTTATTAGATGTGGGAGGGGTGAGGGTTATGACTCAAGCTTATTCCGTCAGAATTTTCAGTTTGTTCTTGTTCTACGTGACTTCGGTTCCCCTCTGTCCTGGCTTGCCCTTGCAGGTGGCAGCTCAGGCGGCCCAATTCCTGGGCACAAGGCATTCCTATTCAGCTGGGGGCCCAGAAGGACACTCCGGAAATATGTGAAAGGCTGGTTTTCATTTACATGAAATCATATTACACATACATAAATACAATGTGCATATTTATCATCTGCATCTGCAAGACTCATCTGTACTGTATCTAATAGATTCTGTACAGAACTGATAAATTTTTGCCTTTTAAAGGCAAACTCAAAGGAAATGCTTCACTTGTGTTTCCTACAAAGCTACGGCAAACAAAGGTGACCTGGGAATGTGCAACTCCAGCAACTCAGGTGCCATGAA
This sequence comes from Grantiella picta, assembly GCA_013397955.1. Classification (NCBI taxonomy): domain Eukaryota; kingdom Metazoa; phylum Chordata; class Aves; order Passeriformes; family Meliphagidae; genus Grantiella; species Grantiella picta. The sequence continues at coordinate 111,529 of VZRM01006003.1, forward strand.
CCCAGGGGCCAGTGTTGACTGGGGCTGAAAAAATTTGACTTTGTTATGCCAAAAATCCTGTTATGGGTGAGGAGGATACATGTAAGTAAGCAAATAAGCACACACTTTATAGATGTAAAGCTAAGAATCTATTTATAATATAATGCAAAGTTTGAGTCTAATCATTATTAATTGTAGAAAAACAAGTCTAATTATGCCACTGAAATTGTCACACACAAATCTCTTGGGTTTTGTCCCATTCCTGGTGCTATGCTACCCCATCCATTCTTCCTCTGGGTTCTGAGGTTGAACAAACATGTTGGTCCCTGTCTTCTGCAGCAATTGGAACCATTCCTCTGGGGACTCCCTATGGTCCCAGAGTTTCATCCTAAGTATGTCTCAACTGCAGTCCTTCTTGAGCAGAGAGTGTATTGCTGTTTGTGTGGCAAGTAAGCTCATCTAGCAGTACCAAAATTCATCTTTTCCAGCCCATCTCTATGCTAAAGAAAGCTATGTAGAGCTGTTATCGTTGACATATCACCTGTTTTTCATCTTTCTTTACTGTCAGCTGCAAACTTTATCAACAGAGATTTTTTTTTTAATCTGCTTTCAGGAATGGATCTGCCTTCATGATGACCTTAATTAAAGCAGAGAGGTTTGAGATTTGGCAGACTATTTGTGTCAAAGCATGACTTGATTGATGGTGTAGCCAAGGTGTGTACATTAGTCAAAACTGGAGAGTTAGATCTGCTTGTCTCATTCACAAGTACTTTCTGGGCACAGAAGTTGGTAGCTGGGAGGTTCCAAGGAGATATTCATGTTTATGTATGTGTGTGTATATGTGTATATAAATATATATATATATATATATGTATGAACTCTTACCTCTCTAGCCCAACCAACAGAAAATCTGAAAATGCAGAATTAAGGTACCATTTAAAATCAAGTGATCAACAGAAAACAGCATATGCTGAGACATACCTAAGGACTTTGGGCAAAAATGGGAGAGTGGAATGATTTTCATATGTAAAGAGGAAGATCGGTGGTTTACTAGTTAGTCCCTAGGTATTCCTTTGTGGCACTTAAATTACAACCTGTCTTGTTTCAGAGAGTTATGGAAAGGAGAAAAGCTCCTTGTTGTGAGTCTATAGGAGGTGAGTGTCTTAATGCTTAAAGTCTTGAAGTGGTGATGGCTGTCTCCAGTGTTTCAGTCTCTCTTGGTGCAGGTCCTGTTACTTCCTTTGGACTTATCTTCCTTGCTTTAAGTCATCAAACACTCCACAAGATTCGTGTCTGCATGAAAAAGGATAATTGAGACATAATAAGCTTTTCCTTTCAGCTTTATATGATCACCACTATAGAGTTTACGAGAAAAGATCAGAGGTGATATGCTCTGGAGTAAATACCCTGACTTGTATCTGCAATCACTAAATCTTAGAGCTGAAGCTGTGTTTATCTTGCATATTTTTATTGTGATGTTCAGCAGTTTGATAATCTGTCACTGAATGGTCCTGCTTGCTTGTTGCTCAATCTCAGTTGATATCTGTGTTCTCAAAGAGATCTGGATTTTGAAGGGCTTCGAGCACTTTGGGAATTAAAACTGTGAGTGTAGAAGGAAGGAGGGGAGGAAATACTTTGTGACCTCCTGTCCAACATTCTTGACAAACACGGTAAATTGGCATGCCGCTTCTAAATAACTGTAATTCTCTCAGGGTATGATAGCATTTAAGGTGGAATTACTTCTGCAAGTAGGCTTTGACAAGAGAGTTAAGATAAGAAATTGCTGCCTTTCAATTTTGTTTTCCAGAAAGTCATGAATTAAGAGTTAAGATGTGGTGGAAAAACTCTGAGTTTACTCAGTGTTGTGGTTTAACTGGCACAAAATGGCCAGGCTATCTTGGGGTAGTGTAAAGGGCTCTTTACTTGTCTGTAAAGTTACAAGAGGAAGGGTTAGTGATGCAACTGGAAGGAATTCCACACTGGATCACAATGATCACCAGTGGTTTTGTTTGTTTGTTTGTTGTTTTTTAATGGTATATTAGCTTTGTAGGTTCTTTCGAGGTGTAAATCACCTTGTGCTGATTTACAGTAAGGAAGCTCCTTGGAAAGTTTAATGAGACCTTCAACCATGATTATTTTCCTCTATTTCTGTTTTAAGAGATTCCACAGAATCAATTAGGAGGGAAGTTGATTTTACCTTCCACATTGTATTGGTGTCTGCTCAGAAGTGCAAAGCTATAATTTTGCTATTTTATTGTTTATCAAAGCCAGCTAGAGCTATTCAGGATTTTGGTGCTAGTAGCCTAGTTGTAGCACAAATAATGGGAAAAGCTCAGCAAGCATTCAAAGATATCTTAAATTTTACTGGACTTTTTTTTTTTTTTTAATGCAAAAAATGTCTGTGGTATGCAATAACTGGTAATATAATGGTGGAGAAAAGGAGTAGCCACAGTGGACTTGTAATTAAATGTGTACAATCTAATTAGAAATTTGTGGAAAAAAATACTTCATAAAGCCTGGTGTCCTGGAGATTTGACCCTTCTGTCCCTCTGCCTGGCCTCTACATGCACTGTGAAAAGTATAACTTCAAGCTTTCTTCACGTCCAGTGGGATTTTGTCCCTGTTCAGCTTTAGGGCACTGCCAGCTCCCTAATGCCTTGGGGAGAGGCGGCTGTGGCTCATGTGGAGTTTGTGTGTGGCCCGACAGAGCCCATGTGCCCCCACTTGGCAGACGGCAGCTGGAGGGGTTGTCTCACCTTACATGTCAGAGCCTCTCAGTTTGCCTCTTCCTGTTTCTTGGCCATTAGTTTTCATCCAACATAAAAATAATCCTTTACGAGTTCCAAAGGTGAAGGGTTATGAAGAGAATGATGGATAGGCAGAAAACAACTGGTATATTTAGCAAGTCACTCAAGAAGTGAAAAGCAAAGAGCAAGATGTGCTGTTTCTTGCAGCTTTAGAATTCTGTGCCTGGGCATTAAAAAAAAGCTTTTCCTCCTTGTATTTTTTTTGCTGTAGGTAAGAAAACCCTTCCTGGGTGTGATGCATTCGGTCTGGGGGAAAATCAGTACTAACACTTCTGGCAGGGATTGACAGATTTGATCCTCAGGGAAGGATTTGGACTTGCTAGTTTTGGGAACAGAATAATCCTTTCTGGATTTCAGTCACAGTCAGCACAAACCAAGAATTTGTAAACAATAACAGAAGCAATGAGCAGTACGGAGGAGGCAGAAATAGTACTGAAAGGAAAATCCATCACAAGGAAATAGTAGTAAATTTTAAATTCATCTTAAAGTGAAAGGAAAAGTCACAACCTACAGTTTAGGGTAATTCTTGAAAAGAATGAACCTGTTGAAAGCAGTTGATGGGGCAAAATTTAGGAAAAAAATAGTACGTGTGTGTACTGTACAGCACCCAAGGTGTTAACAGAAGCAGTATAAATGCATTTCTAAAAATATACATTTATGAAGAATGTCAATGCGTGAGTTTCTACCAGGGCTGACTTCCTTTCATATTTATAAATCTTGCCTACTTGTGTGATCTCTAAAGTAATTTGAAATTCCATATTTGCATATTTATTTCTTAACCTTGACGTAGTAATAAAATGTATAACCATCTCCATTTTATTATGTATCTCATGCTTGATTTTAAATTAAAGGAAGAGAACCAATTAATTAAACTATAAGCTATGACAACTACAGAGATTTTTAAAAATTAATTTTACAGTAAGTGAAATTTGTTTCTGAGGTTTTTAATCACAGTTATATTTTTATATTATTATGAAATATTTTAAGGTTGAGGGTTTTTAAATTTTTTTTCTGTATGTGTAAAGAACCAGTATCACAAATATACCAGGTAATTTTTCATTTAAAACGCAATGTAAGTTTGCTTCTGCAAAAATTGCCATGTCAATGCTTCATTAATATATACTTCTGTGAAGCTGCTTTGTAATGGAGAATGTGTATATGTCATTCCCCAGGATGAAGGGTTAGGGAAAGACCCCCTCCATTTATAAATCCTTCTGAAGTTATTAATAAATAATAAGTCGCTTTGCAGGACGAATGTGCACTGTATAATGACAGCATGTCTATTCAGCCAGCCAGTTCTGTGATTATAACTGGTGTTATAAATGAGATTTTTCTAGAAATAGATTATTACCAAAAGACAAAATAAGAGGAATATTTTCTCTCTCAATGAGATTTCAGAGATTTCAGTGCCCATAGGGACACATCTTGTGGAAAAATTTATATGACAACTATAATAAGTGTAAAATGAAATAAATGCTAATATTGTACATATCTAATTAATCTATATGATCTCCATATGGAAAACATTCACTAAAAATGCTCAATTAATAATACTGACATTTTGGCACAGAAGGGAAGCCTGAGTAATCTGGGTGGTTTTTTTGTTTGCAGTATATTGTGCTTATTCTCTTTAGGGGCAAAAAAAGAGAATTGTGCTTAAACCTTGATATACTTGAATAACGCAAATCATTTAAGGATGCAAATTGCTTCTCCAGATAGTGAAAACGGTCTAATAAGTGGTGCTTTAAAATTAAACGAATCAGTTTAAACTTTAGCATTTATATAGCATTTTATTGCTATCAGTCTATAAAAAAATTTACATTCCAGCATTGTCTTCTCAGTCTCAAATGCTTCCATTTCATGCCTTCTTCTTGTGTCGGGCATATTAGTCACCCTGAATGTCTTTGACTTCAGGTTTCAGGTCGACATGATTCAGAAATATTATTAACACATGTGAAAATGTGACACGTCACATACTGGCTCAGGTCTGATCTGCTTGGTATCTCTATAGAGTCTGAAAGATATTTCAGAAAGACTTAAAAAAGAAAGTAATTTCTCATCTTCAGGTTTGCACTGAAAATCACTACCTGTGATATAAAAATATTCTGTTCAAAGGTGGGATATTCAAAATATTCCAGATGCTCAAAACTGAATGTGGAAATATAAAATTATCAGGAGTTCAAGTTTCTTACATCATTCAACTCCATATGGATGTAGTGGGTAAAGAAACAGGAATACTCTTCACCTTTTATTTTGTGGGATAAAAAAATCAAGCTAATATTTAACCTTTCCCTAAGATAGGCATATAAAATAACAGTAGTAATGGGAATGGAAAGTCTCTGCATCTGTTGCACAATGAATTAATCATTCTCAAATGTTATGATTCAAGATGCACATGATAGTCCTTTTTCAGTTATTTGCTGTGTCTGGAAACATTTTGTTAGATAATTAAAAAAATTACATTGGATGTTTTCACATTTAAATGTGATATTTAAATATTTACCCCTCAGTTTCCAACCAATGAACTCCAAACTTGATGTGTGCGTCTGTTTTACTGATTCATCATGGAATGGTTGGGGTTGGAAGGGACCTTAAAAATCATCTTGTTCTAGTCCGTGTAAATTTCTGCTCACCTACATATGCAACACGTACAGGTATGTTATATAGTCCAGTGTCAGCTCTGGGCTAGAAAAATGTTGTTACAGTGCACTCAGAGGTGTGTTTGCGTCCCGTGAAGCCCAGACTGAGAAGGTTTGCACAGCCCAGGTGCAAACCAGGGATGCCCTGGGGCAAAAAGCCTGAGATGCCGAGGCAGTGTTGGCAGCACAAAGGCAAGGCTGCAGGAGAAGGGCTGTTGTTCCAGCCGGATTATTGGTAATTGCCAGCCTATTCGTGTGTGCTGCATCCCTCTGTTGCAGGGCATGTGATTGCCTTCAAAGGATAGATCCTGATCATCAACCCCAACGGAGTCCTTGCCCGGGTGGTCTGTTCCCAGTGGCCCATTTCTTCCTTCAGAGCAATGAGAGAATCAAATTGTCTCCAGAGATCAAGAGATGCTGCCTCTTAGGATTTTTGTTGTGCAATGTTAGCTTTCTTGCATTCATTTAGGAGGTAGAGAAGAGGAGGAGAAGAAAATACCAGATTTCCTAGAATTTTTCAAGAAGCACAGTAGTCTCCTCTGCTTAATTTTACTTCATCAATAGGAAGAATCAGCTGAAAGACACAAAATCCTAAATTCAGATTTCAACTTTGCAGCATAACTTAATGTATTAACAGGGACAAATTCATGTCTGTCAGTGCAAATATAAGCAGAAGACTGTCTAGTCCTAAGTCTTATTATTTACATGTGTCTAATATGTAATATGTTTAGTGCTCTCAGTGTTTACCTCATACAGGACCTCCACTTTAAGCATATTTGCCCATGCTAGTCTTCAAGAAACTAGAATTCCCAGTGTTCATAAGAGAAATGTGATAGAAGAAAAATAAAACTAGAGCTAGAGGCAGACGGAGACAGAGCTAAAGAGTTTTACTAGATGTGTTATGCGTGGAACTAGAGACTTGCTGATTGCAAATGCTGATCATAGGGACCGGGAAATAAGTGTGACTTAGCAATGTGAACCTTGTATTTCTGAGAATTGTTTGTTTTGGTTTCTGGTGTTTTGGAATTTTTCAGGGATTGTGAATTTTTTTTTTCTTTTTCTTTCTTTTCATAATGTATAGAGCCCTAGTCTAGTGATGATCAGGGTCCTCATATATGTCAGTTTGGAAATATAGAGTCAACAAACCTCTCTAATACTTCTAAAAACATGGATTTAATACTTTAAAAATGCCTAGCTGCAATTTAGCATTTCCACTACGTGGAAGCCCTTAGGTTCATTCCTTGGTTCAGTTATTTTTAAGATGGCAACAACTTCTTCTGTTTTGCAAATGTGTAGTGTCACATGTTTTATGACAGTGACTGACCTGGGTCTTTTGTGCATCTGTAGTGTTTCCAGTTGTGATAAATGACACTAGTCAGGAATGCTGCATCAGATCTATAACTTACTGAAGGAACACAATGAGTCTTAATAGTGTGCCAGAATGAGGAAGAAGGTTGTAATTTAGAGACCAAAAAAGCAAACTAAGAGGTGTTTATTATCTCATCCCTTTGTACAATGTCAATTTTTAACTGGGCAGTATAGTTCTAATGTACAAAAGAACCCTGTCCCTGTTCCATTTTGTTACCTAATCCCAATTCATTGGTATGGTTGCAGTCTTTTTTCATAGAATGACCTCAGAGCCACTTTCTGTGAGCAAACTGAAAACCATTTTTTCAGTTTTGTAAATCAGGATGTTTTAATCCAAATGAGTAATTAGATGGTTTAATCTTATTGAGAAGACATAAAAAAAAATACATCTTCAACTATAATGAAGTAGTTTAATTGCGTTATCTTGCATAACACAGTACAAGGTAAAAATTAATTTTTTGTTAAAAAAATTTTGTTCATTAAGCATTCTTTTTTTCCCTGACAAGTGACAAGAATGGGAAATTTCTTTGTCCTTCTCTGAAGCAGCTCTGTGTGATTCAGCTGCAATAGATTTATGTATTTTAAGTTGTTTTGATACTTAGGTTCTCTAGCTATTCTTGTTTTCCATGATGTAAATATTAATCTAGAGTTATGGGACCCATCTATGCCGTTAGATGAGTAGCATCAGAAGTATGTGCTTAAATTTTCTAGAGTGTAAGCATCATGAAAAAGTCAAAAGTAAGCTTCTGCTTCAACAATTTCAGAACAAACTTAAAATGTCATTTAGACCTTAGATAAAAAAGAAAAAAAAAAGATGCTCTTGTGAGGAGAAAGAAGAGAAGCATTTTGGGCATTTTTAAGTGAAATAACTGACATTGGTATGCATTACTGAATAAGCTTATGATCCTTTTGTTGGGGAATGACAACAGGAATGAGTGTGCTGCAGTGGAGAACTTGGAAGTGGGGATTGCAGTGGGGCAGTAAACACAAGTCAGAAGTAGCAGGCATGACTCAAACACAAACTTGTTTTTCAGCTAAATGGTGCTGTTTTTAACTGTAGATCACGGATACAAGTGGAGGTTTTGTTCCAACTGTTAAATGTTTGACATTCAGTCTCTCTGCCACCTGGCTTCCCTGTCTGACCTTTTACAGTAGTACCAGATCTATGCCAACTTCTAACCTCTCGTTTAGCATTACGTACTTAGTATGTACTTAGATGCCTTAATATAATCTGAACATGATCCAGTGAAGTGTAACAGTGAAACACAGTCCTCAGAGGGTGTTGCAGGCTGAAGTGTGTCACAACATACTCACCTTCTCTTCTGTGTTGGTTGCTGTCCTGCACTGGGGTGTGGGTGGATCCGAGCATTGCCACAAACTGAAGGAGATGAGACACAGTTATGACAAACTTGCAGACAGAGCATGGCTTACAAGAGAGGCTTCTTCATTTCCCCCACCATTTTCCTAACCTTTGCAATGGCCTGCCCCTACCTGGCTCTGGGGAGCTGAGTTTCACATTGATATTTATAAATAGAAATAACTCATTTGAGTAGATGGAGATGATAGCAATGTAGTTAAGATTTTCATAAATGGATCAAATTCAGCAACAAAGTATCTTTTTCTGCTGTTAGAAAAAGGGTTACCACTTGAGTGCAAATAGGCTAGAGGTCTATTGAGGGATATATTCATGCTGTTGCCCTTCATGCTGAACAAACATGCAGAGGTCAGTGCATCCATTCAGTGCTTAAACAAGATCAGAGCACTGCTATTAAGAGAAATAGTGGAGTTCATCAATTCTACTCACTTAAATCTATTCGATATTATAATTTCTTTCCAGCAGTCTCCTAGAGTTAACCTACTTTAGTTTCCTTGCGTGTGCCTGGCAGCTCCAGAGCCAAGTGCCTGAGCCATATGTTCGAGAGCCATGTGGTGATGCTGAGGCATCAGCCGGGTGGGAGAGGGAGTGGTTGGTAACGAGGCCAACGCAGCCTCGGGAAAAGGGGAGAGCAGGCATTTGGAGGAACATCATCTTATCCTCTGTTTTACTTAGAGCCAAAATACAAATGTTTTTGAGACAGCCCTTTTGACAGGTAATTCTGGGGCTGAGGCTGGGAGCTGTTCACTGAAAATACTCTGTTTCTCAACAAAGTTTGGAGAAGGAGTATATTTGAGGGATCTGTTGTCAGGGATGCATGCACAGTCCTAAACTCTGTGTTGTTTCTGTCTTTTATTTTAAGGATTAAAGGATAGATGTCGAACTCTGTTCAAAAGATTAATGTAGAATTAATGTATCACACATGTATAACATTAATCAGTACAAGTTTTGGTTTAATTTTGTAAAATACTGACCATCAACTTCAGCGTGTTGTAATACTGCATCCTTGTTTTGTACAGCATCTGTCATAAGGTAACTTGCTAAAGGTGTTGCATTTATAGGATTAAATGACAAATGGTGTGGAGTTGGTTTGTTGGTGTTTTTTTGAGTTTTTTTTGGTTTGTTTTGGGTTTTTTTGTTTTTTGGTGTTTTGTTGGGTTTTTTTCCCTAAATAGTTGTTGAGGTTTTTTTTTTTTTCTTTTTTTTTAATTAAATTTTTGAGAAATTCGCTGCATGGGTAGGGTGAAGTGCAAAGAGCCAATACAATGGTAGATGAATGCTTCTGAAAACTTACCACATAAATAAGGCTAAAAAGATGTGGATTTATTGTGGAAGGTTTTGGAGGGATGGTACTTTGCTTCCTTGTTTTATTAGCCAGTGTGGTGTGCAGTCCTCTGCCATGGGGCAGTGATGTGTCTGCCAAGGCAAAATTCTCTTGCCTTCTGGAGAGACAAAGTCTCAATCTGTATAGTAGCAATGTGTGCACGACATTGCCATGGAAGCAGTCTGTTGCATTTTTGCAACTCACCATCTTGAAAACTTTTTAGTGGGTACCAGGCTATCCTGTGCATTCTGCATTTTTAGTGTAAAAATATCGCAAAGTCTCATTATTCTAACATGTTATAAGTGTAATTGGAGGGATAAAGCTTAAATTCTACAGATGAGTTAATGATCAAGAAAAAAGTTATTGCCTAAAGTACTAAAGAAATAGAATTTTTTCTAACGAGATCAAGAGTAGTGAGTGATGTTGAGGTTTTTTTTACTTAATAAGGAATTGTTATTTATCTGCAAAACAGGCTCAGAATTATTGACTTCAAGGAAGATAGCAATGTATCAGTGCTAGTTACCACTCAATGACCTTTCATGGCATAATTAAAGGTGTTTAGCGTGGCTAAAGGGTAGACCAAACTATTAGTGTGAGCTTACTTCGCTGGGATAGAAAAGCATTGACAGTGCTTGAAGATCAGTCCCTCCAGGCCTAATTCCAGTGAATTCCCTTTATACTGATGCTTTGCTCACGTGCTTTGCAGCAGTACCTGTGTTTGGAACATATGCCACCCATGGTCTCGTATGAAACAGTGCCATGGGGTTGCTTTGTATGTTTTTTGTCTCTGCCAGAAACTAAGGAGCAAGGAAGGATGTAAGAAAAAAGAAGAGAGCATCCCAGTAGAAATACCTGCTCAAAGTACAGATGAAATAATCTGATCTCCCCCTAATGTATCAATAAGCCTTTTCTGTGATTTCCCCATGGGTACTGTGCAGTAGCAGATGAGGAACCAAGTGATTGCCTGATTCTCTATGGGAGTAAGATTGACTTGCATAGTGACAGAAGTGAGAGATGGCGTACTCTTGACGGAATTATTCGTTAAGATGTCATCCATATTTAGTATTAGGCTAAAGCAGTGTAAAAACAAATGTAATTTGTTGTTGTGAAAGAACTGGGAGATGAGCTATTGCTGCAGTTTAAGTAAGTTTGGAACTGTGCATTTCAATCTACTCAGAGATTGTGGTGGGGTTTTTTAAATGTTTTTTATGTTTTGTGGGGTTTTTGTTGTTGTTTGTTTGCTTGTTGGGTCTTTTTGATGTTACTGAGTTTTGTTAAATGTGACCTGATATAAAAGGAAATAATAATAGTGAAATCTCTGGTGATGTTTTAAATGTTGTACAGAGTGAAAAGTAATTAGAATGCGTAAGAATTGCTAAATGTCAAGATACGTGAGTGAATGTAACCTCATAGTTTGTAGAGTTTGCAGTTATTTTTGTGTATTTATATATCCAGCAAATATTGTATAAGATAGTCATTCAAACTATGTAAATGTTAGGAAAACAAACAACTTGAAATATTGCCAATTTTACACTGTAAAGAGGAAGAGATCTGCCTATTATCAAATATTAATATTTTCCGGAAACAATGCTGGACTACACAGAATGGTGTAGATCAAATGCATGCAAAACTATATAAATTTTATTATAAATGCTGTAATGTAGCATTTAGAGGTGTTTTTCCCCCAAAAAAGTATGTGTACTTTTAATAGAATCACATAGTAAGGGGGCAAAGTATGAACACAGCCTCCATCAGCTGTTGGCTTTTCTCTCTTTCAAATAAGTTAGCCTTTAAAATACAACCCAACTGTAGGTAATTACAAACTGTATTGCAGAGTTTGCTGAGAAAATAATTTTGAGCTTTGGCCTCATTTATTCCAGTGCCATTCAGATGAACACTCTCTAAATGTTCCTATTCCTTACTAAGTGTGTGAGTTTTCCATATACTCCAGCTGCTGATGTAGCTAAGGGGTGTGAGCATGAGAGAATCAGGATTGTGTTTAGAGCTGTAAAGCATTAAATTTCTGTCCTGTGCTACGAGCTGAATCTGGAGAGATTGAAGCTCTTGGGTTTTACAAATACACCTGATAAGCACAGTTGTTTTGTTAAGACTGTTAGTCACAAAATCACATAATAAGCTATATTTGAAGGTACCCATCAGGATCGAGTCCAACTCCTGGCCCTACACAGGACATCCCCAAGATCACACCATGTGCCTGAGAGCATTGTCCAAATGCTTCTTGAACTCTCTCAAGCTTGGTGCTGTGACCACTTCCCTGGGGAGCTGTTCTAGTGCCCAATCCCCCTCAGGGTGAATTATTCAGCACTGCAGTTTCCAATTCAGCCTGTTGTAAGTGTACCAAAGTGAGAATACCAATTGCTGGTCTGATATTTTGTCTCTTAATTACAGCTTCTTGATGCTAGCAAAAAAGCTATAAATCTCTCTGTTTCAGATTCTGTAGCAGTTTCTCAAGGTGATGACTGTATTTTGTTCTTTTGTGTTTGTTTGTATTTTTTTTCTTTATTCTCCCCTTTGTGTCCTAGCATGTGACATATTTTCTGAAGTAAAATTTTATTGGACTATCTACTGGCTGAACATTGAGTTAAAAAATACAATTTTCCCACTAAGATAATTTCAAACTGCTTATATAGGTGTAGCAAGGGTTCCGGTTGATATGGTGCCAGTTTCTTTCCATGATTAAAATAGCTCATCTGTAAACCACAGCATCAAGATGTCAAGCAATTTAAGCACCTATTTCTTGCTCTTCTAATTTTACATGTAATGAACCTGACACATTTCAGGATGTCAGTGCTGTACAGTGCTCAGCTTTGCACATACCTTGGAGTTAAATCCTAGATCCAGGGAGGAGACAAATTCATGGTAGATTGGCTTAATTCCTTTTTTTGTGACAGATGTGTGGATCAGAATAGAAACTGGACTGTTAGGCTAAGTAGTAGGAGGTGTCTTTTTGGATTGAATACAAGTGATGTGGTCAGAGAGCCTTGTTAAATGCTTTTATCCTATGGTGCACTTAACAATTTCATGGTTTTTTTACATGTTTTGAAATCCTTTTATTTGTATTTCCTAACTATGTTCTGGGGAGATGGTGAGATAACACAGCAACTACTTAGTTTGGATCAATAATTTGTAGGTATAGTATATGAAAAGAAGATTTTTAAAGGCCAGTAACTGGGGTTTCATGTGGAATTTTTATAATTACAGTAATGTGGTCAAATAATGTGAAACTTCTTATTAAGTGGCTGGCATAGTTTTTTTACTTAGAACTTCTTTTCATGCCTGGCTAAGAAAGCAAACGTGATAAACTCTGTAAGGAGATTTCAATGGTTTCTGATGCACTCCAGCAGAACAATTTCCATCAGAACAAAAAGAAAAAGTGTGCCCCAGTGTCTAAGGGCTGCTCCTCTGCCAAATGAAAACATCCATTTATAGAAAGTGGAGCTATTAGGGCTCTTTCCAAACAGAAAAATACAGCAGGGAAAAATGTATTATCAGAAAGCTTCAGGCATTGTTGTTGTTTTTCCAATGGTATGTGGGCAAAGAGATTTCAAAAATGGAGTATTAGAGCAGGGCACAGCCATTTGCAGCAGCCTGGTGTCCATGAGTGGAACTTTGCCTGTTCTCCAGACCTCCTAGGAATGGTCAGATCGCTGTGGGTTCCAAAGTATGGGTTTAATTATTTTGCCTGGTTTGACGACTAAGTGACGTTAAACATTATCTCCCAGGCACAGAGATACATCTTAACTGCATCAGCAGAGTTTAACACCTTTGCTTGCTTGAAAGACTCCAACAGCTTTGTGTGACATCTGTATAATTTTCAGGGAAAGCTGTGGTTTCACTGAAATAAAAATCATAGCTATTGTGGGCTAAATTTAACTCTGGCACATGGAGGTGGATGGCCAGTGATTACAGAGGGTTTGCATCTGCTTTTTTTCAGGCTTGGAGTTATCATTACTGTTGCTTCCCCTAATATTCACCTTGTTTCATTTATTGCATGTTGTAAGGAAACAGATTTCCTTCCCCAATTCATTAATTCAGGATGAAACTTCAACTGAACTCCAAAGTGTTAGGAAATTTAGGCAGATGAATAAATGTATGAAAGCTCCGAAGACAGAATTGCTTGTCTGCCAAGACACTTCCCGTGATTAAAAGATGCTGTCATTTAATTGAAATAAATTATTGCTTAAAAATCACCAACAAAAGACTCAGTAAAACGACTTCTAGGATTAACAGTCTCTTAAAAATGATAATACACCTCTGAATAAAATCCATATTTATTTTATATGTCAAATTAAATGAGACTATTAAAGAGTTTTTGCACTTCGCCCGTTTTTCATTTTGTTTGCATGGCCTACTTTTGAACTTACTTAAATTAATATAGTTAGAACCAAGTCTTCTGAAGATAATGAAGTAATTGTAGCAACCGCTGTAAGGAAGAGGAGGCTCTGGCATGTATATGTAATATTAAAAGAATTCTTCATGAAACTGCCTTCATAATGAACTATTCAAAAATGTCACTTATAAACTAAGCCCCAGGATGAGACTTTCAGAAATGCTGCCAGAAAAAGAAATCCCTGTTACTGTTGGTAGTGTCAATGGCTACCACCCGCTGCATGTTTGATGTGTATGCAGTTGTAAATCTGGTTAAAGCTATGGGCTAAATCATCTGTTAGTCAAGCTAAATGTAAGTGGAATTCAATGTCCTTCTTCACAATGGTACCTAGACGTGGTAGGAAGATATATGAATTCCTAGGAAAGCCAGATGATGATTATTTTAATATAAATTTAAGCTGAAGGTTTCATATGTGTGTGAGCACAGAAACCAAAAAACTAGGGCAGGAAGAATGGAAAATCAGCAACCGAGGAAGAGAAGAGGTGTGAGTAAGGCCTCAGAACATGTCCTTTGTTAGAAAACACCCTGGGGAGCCAGCTCTTCAGCTATTATCAAGAGTGAGCTCACAGTGCAGACAGCCCAGCCAGGGCCTTACTGCTGTAGAAAGGGAGATTTCTGGTGCCTTCCCTGCATGCACCCCCTACCTGTCTGCTTGCCCCTGATTTCAGGGTAAAATGGTTTAATTCACTGGCTGGGGGGAAGAAATCACCTGAGCACTCTTCTGCTCTTCTATTATTTCAGTCTGCTCACCGTGGGATCAAATGGGTGTCAAAACCAGCCTTGGTGAGATGGTGGCAGGAGCAGAAGGTCAGCCAGCACCTTTTGCTCTCATCTGCAGCGAGGTGCTAGTTCAGCTTCAGTCATGAGGATAAGCCATGCACCTCAACTGCATGGGTGGAGAGAATGCATGTGGGTTGTTATAACAACTCAGTTTTAGGGTTTTTTCTGATTACTGTACCTTTATATTTTTTGGTAAGTGCCAAGACTCGAAAGAAAGACTCAATAAAACATCAAAATGTCTGCCTACATATAGGGTAACTTTCACCCTAAAATGTATGGGTATTTAGGCTGCCCTCAGGGGTGAAGCTGGTTATATGAAAAACTGCATCTAGTTTGCCCCCTTGAGCACAGGTTCATGGTGGTTTTATTGAAGGTCTTGTGCTTGTGAGGAGAACCATAGAAAGATTTGGGTTGGAAGGGACCTTAAAAATAATCTATTTCCAGCCTCCCTGCCATGGGCAGAGTCACCTTTCAACCTTTCACTAAACTAGGCTGCTCAGGGCTTCATCCAACCTGGCCTTGAACACTTGAAGGGATGGGACATCCACAGCTTCTCTGGGCAACCTGTTCTAGTGCCTTACCACTCTCTGAATAAAGAATTTCTTCCCTAACATTAAATCTCTCCTCTTTCAGTTTAAAACTATTCCTCCTTTTTCAGTTACTACCTCTCCTCTTTCAGTTTAAAACTATTCCTCCTTTTTCAGTTACTACCTGCTGTGTAAAAGTCTCTCTCCCTCTTTCTTATAAACCCCCTTTAAAGTACTGGAAGATTGCCGAAGGCCTCCCTGGAGCCTTTTCTTCTCCAGGCTGAACACCTCCAACTCTCTCAGCTTGTCTTTACAGGAGAGGTGTCTTGTCTGTGCAGAGGATGGGGTGGGGTGTTCCGAGAGCAGAGTAGAAGGTCACTTCCCTTGACCTGCTGGCCATACTCCTTCTGGTGAACTGTAGGATGTGATTGACCCTCTGATCTGTGTTGGCTTTCAGCCCAGAAAGTGTTGCTGGACACAAGACACTGAAGTAGCAGAAGTTATCAGACCTAAGAGAGCAGGAACATGGATGTCGCTTCCCAGGCTTTAAGTAAGGCAGATAAGATGTCATTATCCTTAGTTTCCTATGGTGGTGCTATCTGGTCCATCTCCAGACTGGTCAGGCTGTCCCAGTCCCAGCTGACTCCTTGTGCACGTCCAATGTGTACAGAGGTAGCTCTGACAGTGAGATTTGGTCTTCTGAATCTCTCATGTTCCTTAGGCTGCTCAATGTGTCCTCATAGCATTTTTCTTAAACACAACTAAATGGAGCACTGAGTGACAGTAGTTCACCCTTCTCATTGTCTGTTCATCACCTAGATGTCAAGCATCAATAATCGTGTAATTTCCCCTTGCATTCACTCTTTTGTTTTACCAGAAGAGATTTTAGCATAGGGTTTGAATAGCATCTGTAGATTTATTGGTCTAGATGCACCTAGACTTTCCAATGTTTGTTGACTGTTCATAAATGATGTTATGCAACAGGTTGAAATGAATTTTTTTGCTACCATGAACAATTCAGAGTGCAAACTCCTGACAGGACAACGTCATGTTTGGAAAGGAGAGGCTTTAAATGCCTGGTATAAATCATTACCACCTGAACTAAGAGCAACTGGTAGAGAAGTAAACTATTTTCTTGTGTGCATGAACAGAATTAAACTTCAACAGTGATTAATCACTACAATTAACTAAAAATGTTGGGAATTGTAGAAACATATTGTCTACTCTGGTTCCAGAGAAATGCTTGTTCTAGAGTTTGCTGATCACAGTGTTGGTCTAGCAATGAATTAGGGTCTTATATATAACTTTGTGGACCTTGAATCCACCACATTCACCTCACAAACAAGGACTGGGTTTTACCAATTCAGAGCCTATCTAGAAAGAAAATGAATGGCCTAATGAAAAACTACAAGTCAATATGGGGATCAGGAATGCAACATCTCCTTGTCTCTTGCAGAAAATAATTCAGGCAAATGAATGCACACACTGCCATTTAGCAGGCTGCGTTTTAATGCTGACCTTACCACGCTCTCCTGCTGCACATCTGCTGACTGGCCATACTCCTTAAGATCTTTAAAAATTTTAGTTAAAGAATGACTAAGTTTTTACCTTTTATTAGCTGCACTAGGTGGATGATAGGAAGCTGGTTATACCTAACATACAAGAAAGTGCTAGTTATTGTTTCTTTGCCTCTCCCTCCCTGGTCTTAGAATGTTTGCTGAACACTGTGGGGCATGGGGAAGAGTTGTACAGAAGCTAGTAACTGCTGCTGCATGCTGCTGTTCTCTACCAAGTTATTTGTCTGGTGACAACACTAAAGGTCCTTGTATTGCTAATTTATCAGCCAAATCAATACAGATATGTAAAACTCAAGAGTATGTGAATGTCATGAATATTTGGGACATACGTCTCAATCATGTTTAGTGGAAAACAAGAAAGGGGAAAAGATCATACTGATAGTACTACGTAAAGAATGGAGGTAGCATGTCCTATTTTTCATCTCCTTATACTAAAAAAATTCAAATATCTTAAAAAATACATTTTTTCTGTAGACACTGCAACGTGTTGGACCACTTCCTTTCTGTTTGAATGCCAACATTTGAGAATGCTAGATCGGAAAAAGCCTTGTGTAAACGGCACTGAATAACAGAGCATACGGTAATGAGGCAACATACATGATGTTCTCCCAAGTCAAAATGATACAGAACGCTCTGTAAAAAAATTCTGGATGTCTGTTAGAAATCCAAATTAGCAGTGTGACAAGGCTGTCTTATAAAAATATTTCACATGTTCTCAAAATTCCAACACAGATGTGGTTTCTCAGAGGATATTTCCTGCATGTGCATCTGCTGCAGTAGCTCCTTCTGATTTAGACGTCTCAGGTTGTACCCTTTGAAGAGGGATAGCAGGGAAAGCAGGACAGAATTATTGATAAGGTACCAAAGGTGTTGGGTTAGACACAGGTCTGAGCTAAAGATCAAGTGTTCAGGGAGCTGGGATGCACAGAAGACTGTAGGATGCCCAAGAAAACATAGAGCAGTGTATGGGCAGAGACTTGGGTCTGTCACTCATAATCAAAAAAGATTATGATTATGCTTTTTTTCAGTTGGGCTCTGTAAACTTAACCCTGGGGAAAGAATATGCAGAAGGCAGGAAGGGGGAGGGATTTTCAACAGAATGTGAAGGAGAAGGATTGGAGTGAAAGTAATTGGGATGTCTCAGGGCAGAAGTGGTGCTAGGGTTAAGGAGTACTCAGGGAAGAGATGGGAACTCTACACGATAGTACATTCTTGCACACAGAACTGACATCTGCTATTTCCCTTCCTATTTTAAACAGATGGTAGGAAATCAAAAGATTTTTTTTATTTCATTACCTAAAGGGAGTAATTCAAATGAGATCTGTCCTTAAAGGGCTCACAATCACAATTTAGAGGAGGAGTATTTTAGCACAGATTCACTCAGTAACATTTTTGTCTGCCAGGACTGGTTCGGCTTGTCTTACCTTTATCTATCTTTACCATCTCTCTGTTCCTAACCATTTTGCTACCCCCAAACTGAGTCTCCCCAGTACTATTTTCACAGATCTATATAGTGCTCATCTAAAAGACAAGATCCTGAGACTGCAGCAGGAGTTACATTTAATTGTTTTTCTCTTGTCTCCTGTCTAGCAGTAACTCCAGTGTGAAACACTGTGCACCATACAGCTGGAGAGTGAGGTGATGGGGATCAAGGGCTTGGTTCACAGGGTGCAGCATCTGCTGGCAACTTCTAGGGCTTGTCCCAGTTCAAGGAACAGTCCTAAGAAAAGCAATGAATGGATATTAGGCATGTTTATTCTAAATCAGATCCCACTTTTCTGCTCTGTTTACCAAGATTAGCAGATGCCTTCTTTCCAGGAATATAGCCTAGTCAATCTGGTGTTTTCTAGGAGAAGTGTTAATTACAATAAGTTATAAATACCTTACATTATTATACTATTTCGATATTTAATTTAAATTATTGCAAGGAATATTACTATCACAGCTTTCACTGAGCTTCTGTAAACTGACTTGCCAGGAATTATTCTGGGACCTTGGCAAAAGGTGACACATCCTGTGTTTGTGGTTAATAAATATTGTTACAGTATTTTTCCTCACTCATTAGAAATTGCTGGGTGAACATGAGTATGTAAAAATGAAAAATTATATAACTTCCTTGATGAAACGATGTTTAAAAAAAAGTTTTTAGACAAGTTGAAATTCATCTAGTTGGAAAAATTGTGACAAAACAGTGTGATATTAGTAATAGGAAAACAATTGTCTAACTATCCAGAGCAATTTGTAAGTAATACTCTTTATAGTAGCTGAGAATAAACCCTGATGGAAATGTAATTTTAAAAAAAGCAAAATAAAGCCCAAGGTTTCAAATAAAATCTTGCGTGAGAGCCACTGTTGTTATGTGAAAATTGACGATGCCATTCTTTCTCAAGCATTTTATAAATATTCTTGTTGCTGGCTTAAGTAAGTGCTAGCCAAAATAATTTTCTGCTTTCCCATTCCAAAGTGATCCTTATTGGTGATGCAAAGATGTGATACAAATCTTAGGCTCAAAACCTTATCTGCACAGCTTCATTCCAAAAATGAGGTGAAGACCCTATTTTTTCAGTGCTCATGGGTGCTGCTTGAAATAAATACCTTGTTAAATCAGTGCTGGAATTGCTGCTGGGTTGGCTAGAATTAGTGCTGCATGGGAGACTCTGTGAATAGACATGGTGTTGTGAGGCTGATTTTGCCTTTCTTGCATTGCTTCAGCTCTTGTGGCAACTTATTATTGAAATATCACAATTAAATTTGCTTGAAAAGGACCTCTGGGGATCATCGGGTCCAACATCCTGCTCAAAGTGGCTCATCTTGAAGCTCTCTCAGGTTGCTCAGGGCACTGAACTGTCAGGTGTTGAAAATTTCTAAGGATGAAGGTTTTCCTGAGCGCTTTAGTTAACCCATTCCAATCCTTGATCACTCAGCTTGCCCTTTTACCTCTTTAATCAGAATTGGTCTTGCTGCAACTTGAGGCTATGAGCTCTTTTCTTTCCATGTCTGTGAGGAGAGTCTGCCTCCATCTGTATTTCCCCCCTTTCAGGGAGTAGAAGGCTGCCCTGGTAGCCTTCCCTTCCTGAGGCTGAAGGAGCCCAGCTCCTCCAGCTGTTCCTCATGCATCACATGCATCACCCTTTGGATGTCTCTCCTTGGTTTCTCTCCTGTTTATCAGTATTTCCTCTGTTAAGGCTCAAAAATGAGCAGGCTACTCGAAATGCAGCTTTGATAATGATGGAAAGGGAATAATCCATCCCATGAAACCACTGGATGTGCTTATAGAGTTAATCAATGGCTTTAAAGGAGGGGTTTATGTTTGTACATCACCAAATGCTTTGTTCAGAGAATGGTGGCATCAAGGAGTTAAGTGCCTTTAAATTCAAGTCTAAAAAGGAAGGTAGGTCTGACAAGCGCTTGCTGGCAGGAGTCAGACTCAACATAACAAGAGGGTTAGCTGACTCTGACCTTTGTGTTTACAGCATTAGCTGATATTTAGAGCCTCATGTTTGTGTCTGTTCTCGGCTTGAGGTATTCCAGTGTTGCCGCTCAGAAGAGGTTCTTTTTCTTAACTGCCAGGCCCAAAAATTGTACAAAGTATGTTTCTGTTTTCTTGCTAAAGGCATCCTGAAACAGTTTGAGTTAAATTAGAAGCATTCCTCTGTATAGATCAAGTGGGAAAAAAAAGGTATATGTTTTTCAGGTCCTTAATGCCTTGATGTTTTTGTGGGTTATAGAAAAAAAATCATCCCATGAAAAATGAATAGTTTTCTTCAAGCAGGGGAAATACCTTTTCGAAGACTTAACTATAAATATTTTCTTAAAGTTTGAAGTAATAGAGTTAGTAATGTTAATAGGAGTGCTTACAGAAAGTCTGTGAGGTTTTAAATGGGGCTTATTTCCAAATGGAAGGCAATTAAATTATTTATAACAGATTGAAGCTGTGCCAAAATCACCTCTGATTTATTATTTCTAAATAGAAAGTAGTGCTATTTGTGTTGCTTTGCACAATCTGTGTCACTTTAATGCAGATACCTGATAAAAATATGACATCTAAAAAAAAAAGTTTGCCTTTGTGCTGCATTAAAACTTCATATCAGCTTAATTTATATAGGTCTTACATAACTGTCATGTTGTTTTACGTATTTTTGATTAAGTGGCCCTTAGAATCATAGCACCCTGTTTGCTGGACACTAAGAATTGTAATTAAGAACTTATCCAATATTTGCTGAACATGAGAAAGTACAGGAACTAACGCTGCTAAATGTTTTTGAAAAGGCCAAGCTAGACTGTCAAATGACATTTCAAGGTGCATGTGCAAATTTATTGGCAATGATAAATCATGCACTAGAAAGTAAATTCTTTCTACCTGGTGAGGAATTCAGGGCTGAGCAGTACAAGATACTGCAAGCTCCTAATACACCTCATGGAGTTAATGCACAAACAAGTTGAAAACCCATCAAAACAAGACTATAAAGAGTCTCTTCAACTGTCAGGAGCTAGTCAAAAGAAGAACTAGTGCTTTGGTGTTGTGAGCTAATTTGTTTTCTGTATGTTGTGGCATGGAGCAGAAGTATGCAGCACTCAGAAGCTGAATATCAGTAGGCTGTGTATCCAATATTAAGTCCTGAAAAGCCTTTTGTTTGTTGATTTGAATGTTAAAATGTGAACTTGGGAAATAATTTCTCTGAGTAACACTGCAAATAACTCTTGTAGTCTAATTTTCCTAAATTTGTTTTCTATTGTGATCTCAATTAATTAATTATGTTCATATTTGTTTCTAATGTTTATGGTTGAATGCACACTGTTCATAGTTTATGAATAAAGGAAATTCACAGAAATGGTTGCAACACAATGGAGAATGTGGTGAATAAATTTTCTGTTTTCTTTCCCATAATTTTATCATAATGAATTTAAAGCATGAGGAGTTCTGAAATCTGGAGGTGAACTTGTTTTGTCTTATCTGCATATCTGTGGAAATATTCTGAGCATAAAGAAGTCAATAAGCTTTTGTGGTTAGGGGAGACATATGACAATTTTCCCCCCACTTCCAACTCTGGCGTGTTTTCATGCTAACACACCACATGCCACCCAAATTCATGTTAATATTTGTGATTCATACTTATCCCTGCCTGCCTCTCCTCTTCTTTGCTGTGGGTGTGAGTCTCCTATCTTCCAACTCCTACAGTAACTTAAACTACATTTTGAACACACTGGAAGAGGGTACTCACACAGTCTCTCATCAGTTTGCATATAGCAGTGTAAGTAGGAGGTAGTGGAAGAAATTATTCTTCTTTTTTCCTCTGGTTTTACTGTTGCTAGGGAATACAGGCTCCACTGCACCTGAGGAAGGGGCTGCTCCGTGGCCTCATGAACTGACACCTGAGATGTTATTTTGTCACCATGTGCTTCTTAGCTCAGCAAATTGACTTGTGCTTCCAGTTCCATTTGCTGGAGCGGATTTGTTTTGGTTTTGTTTGTTTGTTTGGGGTGAGGGTTTTTTCGTTGTTGTTTGCTTGCTTGCTGGTTTCTTTTTTTAAGGTTTGTGCATGGAACTCTGCTGGAAAAATGTCATATTGTTGAAGCTGAGATATGGGGCGCTTGAAAAGAGCATTGCCTTTTAACTGCTGTGTTGTCCTTCACCCTCAAAGCATACCAGTCAAATCAGAGCTTCAGGAAGAGCTGTGGCAGCTGGCAAGGCTGTTGTCCTCCCGCTATCCTTGCCCTGCACGCACATTGTGACAACACACACACACACGTGTACACATCCCACCTTCACAAAGTGGAAGTGATGGTGGCAGCTCATCCATTTCCATGTGAGGTCAGCAGGCACATTCAAACAACTATAAGTATTAGTTGTGATTTGTCAACTTGCTTTACTTGAAGTGGGAACCACTTGCATAAACTCTTCTAATTGGGCTGTGGAAAGGTAGCAGCCAGGTGATATATTTCTGACCACAAACTAAGTAGAAAATATTTTTCTTGGCTCTACTATGCCATCTGGTCTGTGACACTGGAGTGTTTCTGCTTGTATTTTATCAAAACTTTGAAATCCTAATCTTGCTAGTATACGTTCCCACTACTGGTTCTAAATTAGATGTTGTGCCTCCCTCCTGCACCAATGCTTCCCACAGCTGCCAATTTTTATGCAGTTTTCAGTAACCATCAGAAAATCTATTTAGATCTTCTTTACTGCACCACTACTTCATACCGGCAGACTTAATGACAGGATCCCCTTTCTTCCCCTTGAGACACTGTGAGTGTCATATCAAGTAAGAAATGTGAAATCTCATGAGGTATTCATAGCACTGGTTCATTTTGAGAATGGTTTCCTTGGACAAGGTCATTGTCAATTTAATATTTCACCTGGTCGGGACTTGCACATTTTCCTTCAGTTTGTCTCCTAAAAAATGGTAAGAAATTTTTAACTCATTCATGCCACTTCCTTTACCTTTATCATGCCATAGTAAAAAATAAAATCGATCCAGAGCTGTATGTAGTACTTTTTTTCACTTGACAGTGTAGTGTCAGCCATGCTTGACAGAATGATTAGAATAATTCTATTAGCATTTTATACCATTTCAGCCTGTTAAGATTCTGGGTGACAGTCAGTACATGTTTGGCAAAAGAATGTCAAGAATATTCACTGTTTCCAGCGCAAGCTTAAAGCTATTTAGCTCTGTTGGAGTACATGGTATAAGAGGAAGCAAGCTGTCTTGAGGAACTTGATATTTGCATGATTTTAAAAATTATTTTATTATCTCTGGGCAGCTTAGGACGGAATGAAGGTGACAAAATCATGGAGATTTTAAGGCAGGGTTATCTTAGTAGACAGACTGAAAAACTTATACGTTTCTCTATCCAGTGACTGAACTAGTATGTGAATTTTCTACTATGATGATTCAGGGACTTTAGTCATTTACAGTTTACTAGAATTTTGTCAAGCCATTTGTAGTGGAGTTTAGGCCAGTTAAAAAAGTCAGTTTACACAGACATGAATTCTGCTCATGCATATGAGCTTTGCTTGTGGGGTAGCAGTGCCTAGCGGAGCATTAAGTGCCAAAATAATAGCAGCAGTCAGGGAGGTTTCAAATATAACCACAGTGTGAAGGCAGCTGGGCAAATGACAGAGGATTTGGTAGTTTGGAACTTCTTCATGGTGTGTCAGTGAGATTTCTGTAGAGCTTGGTTAACAGCCAGCAGGAATTACTAGTTCAGTGAGGCTTGTCTGAGGGAGTTGGTGTTGGGGTTTGTTATGAAGGATTGTGTGCCCAGAGACAAAACAGGATCTCCTGTGGCTCCTACATGCATCTTGGGCAGCAAGCAGGCAAGGAGCTGAGGAGCAAATGAGTTTGTTGTGAGTGAGTCACAAGTATGTAACACATTTCAGAAACTAAAGGAAGAGAATTAGGGTGACCTAATTAGGCTAAGGTGGCCTCAGCCTCCAGTATGGAGTTTGCAGCTTCCAGACTTGCATTGAATGTGTTTGCTTTTAAACATATGTGTGGTTGATCTGGGGCCAGCTGCAGGTTTGAGCTGTGCTCTCTCTGGGCATTTCACCTGCTCTCAGCTCAGCTCTGTTTCACTTTTGTGCCACATGGCCTTTATTTTTGGGAGCATAAGGAGAGAACCCTCAAGGGTCAACACTTCAAGGTGAGTAATACCCTGCTCTTGGCAAGCTTAATTAAGATTTTCTGTAAGGGCTGAAAGAAAAAGAAAGAACCTTGGTCATTCTGCTTGTAGAAATCCCATACCATGCTGCTGAATGTGTGTGGTGAGGATTTATTTTTCAGTCGCCTACCTTTCTTGATCTTTCAAAGGAAAAGCTGTTTGTTAATCATGTTGCATTTTGCAGCATGGAGGAAGAATCTTGCTTTAATAGTTTTAAAGCCATTGAAATTTAGTGTCCATGCATGAATGTGACAGGACCACATGTCAGACAGATCCACCATTTCATGCTTTTGAAGTGGAAAACCTAATCTCTACCATTTCTCTAATCTTAGGAACCTAAAGCTACCAATTATTTTCCTGGACTATAAAACTCAACTAGATCAAGGTGAGCCTTTAAATAGGGAAAAAAGTTGGGTTTGAGGAAATACCTGTGACAACCCTGCCTACAGACCTCATGAAATTTGAAACCTTTTTGAACATGTTTCCATTCCAGCATCTCTCCATACTTCCAGGGCTGATCCTTTTCTTTCCTTTGCCTCTGAGGCTCAACTTTGAGTCAACTCCCCATTGCATAAAAGTCTGTGACACCTCAGGTTGTTGTTAGCAAGGTTCCTAACTGATACTGGGATTTTGGGGGATTTTCATACCTGCTGACTGTTAAGCACTGTGCCTGTTCATATCATGGAAGGTCATCCCATCTGAGTAGTTGTTGAGATAAAACTTTATCCTCTCCATATTGTCTCTGTCGCCAGGTATTAAGGGGGAAAAAATGTGATGCTTACCTCTGCTGATATGCACATTTCCAGCCTAAGACTTCTATAAAATGGTGAATTATTGTAGTCTCATGCTATGTTAATTTAAGCCAAATTAAAGCATACCATGGATTTAATTTGGCTTTTATGGTCTTACTTAATGGTAGCTTATCCAAAGGATCACACATTATTCCTCATTAGATAAATTAGTTTAGCAGAGTTTTATTCGCTATAGACAAAGTTCAACTACTTTGCATCACAGAAAGATTTTAATTAAAAATCCTGAGCTTGTGATGAAGGCTATTACACCAGATTTTCTTGACCTTTGAGTCAAAAATTTTTTTTTTTGCTAGTCTTAATTCATTACACCCTTTCTAACCTCTTACTTTGTCAGCTGTATTTTAATTCTGATGTCTGTCTGTGTTTCTGAGGTTCTTGTTGGGGAATTTAAAAAAAACAAAGCAAAAGAAAAAAAAAAACACAAAAAAACCTTTCAAACAATATTGTTTCAGAAAAATTCATGCTGAGACCTACATGTACCACTATGCTCTGTTGATGTTGAATATCATCCTCTAAAGAGTTTCATATTTTCCAAAAATGCTAGGTGCTTTTGGACCTTTTGTTAAAATTTAAATATATTCACAAGGATGCTACAGACATCCTTGTGATAGCTTAAGAGGTTGTCTCACATTTTCCAGATAACTGACTTTCAGAAGTTAAAAGAACAATTCTGAAGGGCCTCGGAGTAATCCGTGCCTCTTGTCATCCCCAGTGAATGTTTATTTAGAGATTTCTGTGGTAGCGAGCACTGAGAGATGGGTCTTGTTGCCATATGACAGAGGCACACAAGGGAGACTTTACTTCAACGTGACCCTTAACCAGAAGGATGCTGAAGAGCTTTTTTTCCATCTCTCTTCACCCTCAGAATAACATTTTAATTTTATGTCAGAAAACGATCAAGAAGGATTTCTTTCTATTTTTTTTTTTTTCCCCACCCCTACCCCTTTTATAAAAATAAAGCCTTTTTCATGAGTAAGTAGGTTATGGGAAAGAAAGAATTCATATAGCAGATTTCCCCTACAACTGCTTCTTGCTGCTTCCTGAGGGTCAAGTGATTTTTCAAAATATTGCACTCCTATCTTGATTTCAATTGCAGCTTATTACTGCAGAGAGTGATGCCAGGTATTCTATCATGTATATCACTGGTACTTTAAATGTTTTGCTCTAGTATACCTGTATTTTCTTCAGCCTACAAGAACTTCTTGATTGTTATTTAAAATTTTGGGGTTTTCTCCTTTTATATTCTCCTATTGCAGTCCCTCCTTTTATTTATTGCACAGAGCACTGCTGCATTTAAAAGAGTTACATGTTTTTAGTATGTAATAATTTTCAGTGTACTGGAAAGAGACACTACTAAGCATTCAGAGGTGGGACCCTTCCCTGCAAGAGGTGATTCTCCTATTCCCAAAATTACGTGGGGAAAAAAACCCCAATGCTATTAAAACTGTACATAGTCAATAGTAGAAATAAGGAGAAAGTTGGTGAAATGATACTTTTTAAAGGCAGCTTCAGAATAATTATTTTATGAAACATAGTATGAATAACTTCTGGTTTAAGTTATGATTTATTATTTTTGATTGTTCATGCTAAAAGTCATATCTTCTATATTCTCTATATCTGGAAGAGAAAATCAAATATCATATTTAAATGACATACCTTTTCACTTTTCTGAATTCTTCCTTATATTCTTAAAAGCACAGGGGAGAGGATGAAAAGAAATCTAACTGAAATATTTCAACAGAATGTGGCTATGAAAACACAGGCCATTTAGGGTAGAGTAATAATAAATAATAAATGGCAATAATGAAGGGAAGAAAAAAAAAGAGACAAGTACAAAATTAAAGAATTGACATTAGTGGCTCTGTGTTGAAGCTGCCAATATTGTCTCTTTTATCTATCCATTTTGTACTTGAGCTGCAGCTGGTAAATACCTTGTAAATCTACTACAGCACATGTCTGTGAGACAGCAAAATAGGTAATAGATTGCAACAAGACATTTAAGTGATAATGGCCTAGGGGCTCAAGTTCTGAAACAATTAACACCTTTTGAGGTTACTTGAATTAAAATACTTAAAATTCAACTGATCTCCCTGGGGCATTTAAAAAGTATTTTGATAAAAATTAAGTCCAAAGATATTTTCCTCAATTATTGAATAATTCAATTAATTCTTTGTTTTGTTAGATATCATTGTAAGGTTGAGTGTCTTGATAAAAATTTAAATAGCTGGAGAAAACTAAGCCAGCTTATTCTCAAAACTAGAATATATTATTTGTTTTGTAAATATATTTGGATATATTATTTTACTGTTCCTTTGGAATTTTATGCATTTCCATAATTCCACTTATTTCCATAAAACATAATGGCAATGGAGTAGAATAGGTTATGTTGGAACAAAAAGTGAGCAAGGCATTGGTCACCCTGTTAATACTGAATGCACAAAAGTATCTGATAGGTGTTTGGGCACCAGAATGTCAGAAAAAATCAATATACAGTACCAAGACATAGTTTTGTGTTTAATATATTTATGCCATAAAACCATTAACATGAACATCCACATGCAGTTTTAAGCATACTTGGAAAAAATTCTAATTCAAGATGTGTGTGGGAACATTCATCCACTTCAATTAATGCTGCTAATTAGAAAACATCTGTAAAACTATCTTGTGAAATATTTTATTGGATGGATGCAGAAGTGAGTGAGTTAAATAAAATGGACTCTATGTTGTGGGTGAGCCAATACAGTATGGATGCTTTAAAATCCCCTCTGGTCAAGGAATATTTGAACCAACCAATTTGATTCAGGTAAGATGACAGGTCTAACTTCAGAACAATCCAACAAAACTCAGTAACTTATACTGTGGGATCTGGCTGATTGCTCATGTTGCACAGTAGGATCTCTGTAAGGCCCAAATATCAGCTCTCCATTAGCAATTCACAATGAGATATTAATGTTTTGAATTCCTGCTCAGCTTCTTACAGACATCCTGGCCAGTGTTACCTGAATTATAAATTTCATCACCGTGTAGCCCTAGAACAACTCCTGCATGTGATGAGTAGTACAGCCAGGAAAAAAAAAAATCTCTACTTCATCATGGAACTCCATGGGCTGCAGCTTGACTCACCACAGGCTGCAGCACTGGGAGCATCTCCTGCTCCTTCTTCTTCACTGACCTTAGTGCCTGCAGGGCTGTTGCTCTCACACTTTTTTCTTGTTCCTCTTTCACAGCTGCTATGCAGTGTTCTTTTTGCCTGTTATTAAATGTTTTATCAGTAGTTTCATCAGTACTGGTGATGGGCTCGGCTTTGGGCAGTGGTGGACCACTTTTGGAGCTGGCCAGAACTGGCTGTCAGTTCTGGGGACAAATGTGGGAGCAACTCCTGGTGTCTTCTCACAAAAGCCACCCCTGCTACCAAAATGTTGCCACAGCAACCCGATAGTTTCCTTATTTAAAGGCAGTGATCTTCGAATCACAAATATACAAAATGTTTCATGATGATTTTCTGAACTTCTGTGTGTGTAGCAGTTACATATCAGGGAAAAGCTTCACCTTTGTTTGAGGATAGACTTCACCTTTCAAGCTGAATGCAAGTTTACTCTGAAAAGAGGAAGTCAATTTGATCTCTGCTACTACTGCATATTTAAGCACGATGGAAACAGAGTCAGTTTTGATTACACAGGATTTGTCTGTTTGCTACATTTGAATTCCATTTCATATTGGAGTTCTTAAATTGGAATCATTCAGTGTAAATGTTATATACTTCAAGAAATAGTAACGAGACTGAAAATATAAGTCTTATAATAAAAAAAAAGAGTATTATGGGTAAAGTAAATATACTACTCTTATAAGGAGAGACAGGAAATTTTTGTTTATCTTGATGGATGGACTCAGTTTCAAACAGTGAACTGGGTAAAAAGAAAATGCCTCGTGAGCCTTCACGAGGTGTTATACAGTCTCTTAGGAAATGGGGGTCAGAGGAGTGAGTGGTCCCCCTTGCTGTGGGATCAGTGATCAAAGAGGCTGGTAACACCTAAGGCAGAATGTAAGCTGTTAAAGGAGATGCCAAGGAGATGCTACCCTTAGTGGTAGCACTCTGTGAGCTATTCCCTGTGCAGCAGGCACAATCAGATAAAGAAGTTGCTAGGTAAAGTCTCGAAGTATGTCATTAGGTGTCAAGGTGAGAGAGTTAATTTAGTGGGAAATATTTCACTGAATAGATTAAGTCCTCCTCTGTTGTTTCCATTCCTTCTAAAGCCAAGCCAAGTATGATTGCTAGTAGTTAAAATTAAAAGGTGACAGAGAAATCACATACAGAAGAGCCCACAGTTTGGGATGGGTTAACTTCATTTTTAAGATAGAGAAGTTTAGTGTAGTTGCTGGAGGGGGTTGCTTTTGTTATTTAAATGCAGAACATAGGAATGTCTGTAGCAGTTTAGACCAGACTTAATGCAAGTCCTCAGCATTATCTTGGAACAACTGATCAGCAGGAAAGGGTGAGATTCTAGTCCTGCTTCCCTAGAACAGTACCCTTGCCACCAATAATCTGTGATTCAGGAGTTTCTTGAGGAAATCGCCATCTCTCTATTAAGAAGTTTTGAATTGTTTTTGATATATCCAATTTAATTTTATGTATTTGTGAACTTTTAGCATTCAAACATCCCCTGGCAAGACATCTCACACCTACTTTGCACAGTGTGAAGTATGCTAGAACAAATGAAAGGTAGTGCTTTTTCTTTCAATGGATAATTATGTTGTCACCAGATGCTGTGGTTGTCAAAGTGGAGGTTCCAAAAGCAGTTGTACAAACTCATGGAAAGAAAATCCAGCTGCAGTGATGAAATGCAAAAATATAATTGCTGGTTTTTAAAGTACCTAAGTTGCAGATACTTGAAAACAGAGAGAAACCTCAGGGGAAGCATGCACTGCCCATATAAAATAGGCAGAGTTTGCTAACTTGATTGGCATTTTTTTGTACCTCTGAGCAGTTGTCTATAAGTTCTTCACTGAATTGTCTGTATTGAGTGATGACTTTAAAGAAGTCAATGAAAATTAAATTAGAATAATTGTTGGTGTTCCTCATCTCTTAGCTCCATTTGAGCTGATGTAACACAGAGTTAGTTTCTAAGCAAGATTTTGCAGAGAATTGGAATAAGGCTTTGTATCTTTGTTCTCTCTGTTCAAAGAAGTCCCTTTATATATTTATGAGCATTTAGGGCAGAGTGCTGCTGAAAGCTCTCATATCACTTGATAAAGTTGGATATTTTATCATGCAGATTACAGCTGTTTGTTATTCCCTCTTTTCACAAAGGCTCTCTAACATCAATTGTCAGTAGCTCAATAGACACCAAAATAGTTCCTCATGTTTACTTTTACTCAGAAAAAGTACAGTTGTGCCAGAGTACAGCTTACTGAGAAACAGTTCAGCATAGCTATCCAACAGCTAGAAATCTAAACATCATCACACATCCATCTGGACCACTGCATCCATCCCTACAGTGTTCATTGCTGTGCAGCTCTAACAAGATCAGTTAAATTATGAGAATCTGCTGTTGTGCTAGCTCTCTAATTACTCAAACTTGATAATGTTAACAGGAGTTGGCAAAACTTTTTATGTATGAGAGCTATATGAGTTTCTGCTCTGTGCACCAAGGATTTGCAGTGTCTTATGCTTGTGGCCACGAGGATTTCAGTTCACACACCGGTGTCTCCTTCACTGTCTGCCAGACAGCCTTCCTGGCAGCCAACAACCCTGACAGGTCAGTCCTGCTGATTCTCCTCACTTCAATGATGTGTGGCCTTCACATGGGACATCCTTTCTCTTAGCTGCAGAGGGCCTTTGGGTACATTGGAGATCTCTCTTGTGTATTCAGCTGCTGTGCTGTTCTCTCCCAGAATGTTTCTTGTCCTTGTGCACCCCAATGCCTCAGGCAGCTCTTCCTCCCTGTGTATTCGGATCCTTTTCTCAGTGCAGGATTATAGTTTTTATTTGTCAGTCTCTCCTCTGAAAAAGATTCAGGAAGGTTAACACTTCAATCCACAAATTCCTTTGACTTGTCTCCCTATGCAGCCGTTCATCTGGCTATTTTTCTTAATTAAAGTAGGAGATTCTATGCACACTTTGTCAGGTGTCAGCTGTGATACTAAGCTGTCTTTGTCGCAGCAAGAGGCAGGACATTTCACAAACCTTTGCTTAGTGATTTGCTCTTATTTTTCCTTGGTAATTTCCCATCTAATCTGTATCAAGATAGTGTGTTAAGAGATACACTTAATGTAATTATGTCATTAATATGTATGTTTGCTATTTATATTTTACTTATTGCTGGCTTTTGACTGAGACTAAGCACAGAAATTATCATGTTTGGGGTAGGTAGTTCTCAGCAGCCCCTTCTACCAAAGAAAATTTTAATATGTAACAAATTGCATATATTTGAAATTCTAGATTTCGTAAAACTAAGAAAGGTATTGCAACCATGGTCAGTGTTTCAATGTGCAGTCAAGTTCAGGGGCACAGTGTGGCTGTCTGGCTTTATATATGGGTTGAAAGTGAGCTGGCTGCAGTTCAGCTCAGCGAAGTAGGCAGGTTGATGACAATTTAGGCAAAAGATCAAAACTTGGTAGTAAAAGCAGTGTTGGCTCCTTTATATCTTTCATCATATAAGTTTGTGACTTTTTATGAGGGATTCTTTCCCCTTTGTTGCTGTCAGTCACACTCTAATTAATGACAGCCAGCTTCTTGTCATCCACATGTGGCCAGGACTTTCTAGCCCTTGCTTTTTAATGTGGGATTTGGTTCTTATGCAGTCTTCTGTTCAAGAAGTAATTTGGTGGTGATATGATGGGAATTCCAGTGATTGTTGCCTTTCAACAGCATTGCCCTCATTTAGGGTTATCATATATAGGGTTTGGCAGCTGAAGACCATGAGCAGCACTGGTGGCCACCTGGGATTTCTGAAAAAGCCCAGTTCAGAGGGCTTCAGGACCTCCTCACTAAGGATACGTTCCTCAGACTAGAGGCAGGAAGAAACCTTTTCTACTGCTTGTCTGTCTGGCTTGGTAGGGCTATTATTTTTATCTCAATGTTTGTTTTTTAATGCTTGTGACAGACTGTTCTGTTGCTTGCAGGGAAGACGGTTATACACAGAGTATGTTGTGAAATGTGACATTAAACAAATGTGAAAGTCTGCTTTCTCCCATCTTTCTCATTTTTCCTTTCATTTCTGTCCAGTTGTGGCCAGTCACAGTATTGAGTTCTTACTCTTTATCTCTGAGACACATTTTTGACTATTGGGACAGCTGTGCTCAAGGATTAGGCAGAGTCTACTATAATTATTCATGGTGGCCTAGATGAGAGAGAACTGAGACTAGTCAGGAGGAAAGTAAAAAGGTGAAAACATGACAGGCTTTTAATGGATCACATCAAAGAGAAGCCCAGGTGTTATTGTAGGTACTCTTGATCGATCAGTAAAATATCTCGGCAGTGTGAACTTTTCACTTTGGGACAGAGATTGACAAAGATTTTACCTTCCCAAGAGAGTTGCTGTGTGATTGAAAAAGAGTTGTTGTCATGCTAGTATACTCATAACCATGAAAAGATCAAATAAGAAAGAAAAACCTTACATTAAAACCGATTCTGGACCTCCCAGTGAGCTGACCTACTGGGGTCCATAATTGCTGAAGTTTAGTGCGGTGAGAAACATTTTGTGGGCAAATGGTAGTTAGAAATGCATCAGTGTTTTGTGGTGTAAGGGTGGATTTTAGTGTGAATTTCACCTCAGATAAAAGGCCAGAAGTCTTTATCATTTAGAGTGCAGAATTTTATTTATCCATAACTTTTCATGTATGTGACCCTTCACGGTCTGCAACTTAGGACAGTTATTTTACTATTAGCATCATTTCTATTTCATATATGATTTGTGTTCTTCTTAAACTGCTACTTAGTGATACATTTTAAATGTGAACTACTGCAAAAAGAAAAATAAATTTATTAACTGGTTTTAAGTCAGTATACAAATCAATTCAACAATCTCTTCTGCTGCAGCTTCAAATGGCAAGGTGGATGAGGGAAAAGACTTGGCTAAATGTCAATTAAGTACGGATACCTAAAGCTCTAGTTTCCTTGGCTGCTTATAAATTCAAGAAGTAGCTGAGCCTTCTAGTTGCATTTGGAATAAACTGGTCTTTAACTAGGGAGAGAAGGAGTAAGAATGGAGGATGTTGCTTCTTCCACAGTCTTAATTCCCTCACAATGTGAGCTTACGACCAACACATCAAACTGATAGGGGAGCCTCTGCCATACTGAGTAGTTTTGGGTTCTTTTTTGCATTAAGTGTTGGGTTAGACTATGCACTTTAAAAGAGTCTGTGCATTAAATATCAGTATCCTTTCAAGTAAGTGGGAGCAATAATTCTATTCTTGCAGATAGAATGCAAATATAATAATTTTTCTTTTAGCATATTAATTCAGTAAGGAGATTAATATAAGCTTCCAAACTTCTTAGTCAAAATCTTTATTCTCTCTGCAGAATGCAATACAATTACTACTTGGATGCTGATAGTAAATGAACTGTTTTATTGAATAGTCATAATGAAATATTGGAGGCTGGTGTTTGATAGTTCTTATAAAGAGTACGTTCAAGGAAGGCTTTGTAGAGGAGGCAAAAGAGAGCAGAAAACTTTTGTTTCAAAAAGAGAAAGAAGTGCTGTTAGTGGAGCAGTGGCAGCTGCCATTATAGTCTGTTGGTACTCCTGACTTCCAGTATGGTTTGGAATCAAATTCTTACCTTCAGGCACATAATTTATTAATACTCTGTTGCAAGCTTAGGGATTAAGGTTATTATGAATGATTGATACTACTCTATTCAAGAATTGTTATAGCTTTTGAAATACTGACTAGCATCAGCCTTTGTTTCTTAATTCTCAGCCCTGCTCTCAGTTTACAGTAAAATTCTTTCAACCTGAAATAATGATCAAACTAATTATCAGGGAAGCCAAGAACACGTCAGGTTAGAAGGACCTCAGAATGTCATCTAGCCCAGCCTTCCACTCAAAGCTTGTGAGCTATGAGAGCAGAACAATTAATGCCTAGCACTTTAAAATAATATTTTGTCATCTTTTGAAGAGTTTCTGTTATCCTTCTAAATGAAAGGCTCTCTGCTATATATTTTTGCACAGAATACTGAGGTTGGACTTTAAGTAGGAGTTACTTAAGAGTGTTCCTTAGAGACAGAACTTTTTTTAGAGACCATTAGTAGTGTCAAACTTTCCTCCAGCTGTGGAAGTCCTATTGAAAATCTGGTGTTACATTCCAAATTTTGCTTTGGGAAATGGTAGCGCTGAAAGTAGAAGTTTTGGTCAACGATTTTTTGCTGTACTTTTTAATTATTTGTCAAATGGTGGTATCAAAATTCTGGTTTTGTGCAACATAAGGAGTGGTTTTGTTGTTCTTTAACTATGGCACATTAGGGGTCCAGAAGAGACTGCTCTAATTTTTTGTATTTAGGTCTTATGTTTATACCTGTGGAGCCCCTAATTCTTTCCCCTGCCCAACTGCCCAACAGATTTATTTCATAGTTAATTATTTTATTTATGACATTGAATATTGTCTCTCTCTATTTTTTTTTCCAGTGTGACAATGCAAAAGGACTCAAAGCCTTCTATGATGCAATAAAATATGGACCTAATCATCTGATGGTTTTTGGTGGTGTATGTGCAACAGTTACTTCTATCATTGCTGAATCTCTAAAGGGATGGAATTTGGTTCAGGTAAGTCATGGAATGGAACATATTCTAATGCTGACTGTACTGTATCTCTGGATTTTTTAAATTTGAATTTAGAAACTTAGGTTTGATGCTTTTAAAGCTCAGCATTTTGTATAATTTTTATGTTTCAGTTTTGAAGACCAGTGAAATTATGTGTGAAGATTATTTACTTGTATTATAGCACTGGATTTTAAGGCTTGGCATTTTGTTGTACTCAAAAATGCTTGTGAGTTTGGGGCAGCAGGCACGTGTCTCAGTAGGTTAATTATGTAAAAACAATGTGCCTCAAAAAGCAACCTAGGTGAAATTGAGTTCAGTTATGGTAGGATAGGGGTGCAAACCTAGGACTTCTGAAAAGTTATATGAAACAACTCATGAGGCCTTAAATTGTGGTACTTGAGGGTATTTACTCAGACTGTACTCAGTCATAATGCAGTAATTCCTATTGGCTTTAAAGTGCTGGAAGGGCATAAATTCTAAATAGTAACCAGGTTCGTGTCTCAGTATTTAACTCACGAAGCACATTTATTCCCAATTGTTCTTCTTTCTGACTTTCTCAAAGGTCAAGTTTGTGGAAAGGTTCCCTCTGCTGAGGAATCAGAATTTATTAATACTTAATCTTTAAAATGCAGATGATAACAGCATGATTTTCTTCATTTATTCAATCATCTGTCTAGTGATAATTTTCAGATGGATGGCTGCTCGCGTAGCCATCAAGTTTTGCTTTTCTGATGCAGAAGTACCCTGGCTTTCTACTCAGTATTCAAATTGCCAAAAGATACTCCTGTATATATTTTTTTTTCTTAAACCCCCCAAATTATTCTATAGCAAAATAATAAAATAATAATATATAACAATTACCTGAGGTTACAGTTAATAAACAGGCTCCTCTTTTCCACCTGGAATACTCACTGAGAGTAGTGCAGCAAGAACAAATGAGGCATAATTAAGTTTGTGAAGAAGATGATGATCAGAGTACAAATGGGAAAATCTTGGGAGGATAATTAAAGTAGCTTGTTAACTGTGTTTGCAATGCTTGTCAGATCAGATCTTTTTTTTCTTCTGCTTCAGGATTTTTTTTCTGATGTGAAAAACAGTTCTGTGGAAACCAAATAATAGTGTGTCTTTGGGGAGAGTGGAGAAAATAGAAAGCTTGAAACTATCCTTTAACGCTCTCTCTTAAAAATGGCCTAGTTCATGACCTATAATGAAGTATGTGGCTGGAGCTCTTTTTAAAAATTTTTTTCTTTTTTAAAATTGTCACGTGGAATTTCCATATGATGTAGGATGTTTTAAATAGCTGGATTTCATTGTGCTGAAAATCTTTTCATTTGCTGTCAAGTTCTGCCTGCTACTATTTGGAAATCAATTTGTTCATGAAGTTGCTCAGTCAAAAGAAGGGTGATTAGAAAGCTTCTAAATTCCTGAATTTCTCAATATATGTGTTCAGTTATAGAATGATATGAAGCATTGCTACCAGAGAGCTTTTATTTCTTTGCATTTAACCACTATGGCTGTGACTATGTCTTAAGCATTATTTATGATACCAGTACATCAAGGTATCCTTCACTGCTTGGGCATAGTATGCTGTGGGCACTAGATAAATCCTCATGGGGCAAAACTGCTCTTTATGTCAGGTTTTTATATATTGATTGACTGAATGATGAAAAAACACAGCAGCATGGCTGGGAAGTGTGGCAAGGCTTAGTGGATGGTATAGCAGCAATGGCAACAATCTAAATATTGTATGTGGAAGTGTTAAGTCATATGGTGACAGCAATATGTGTATCTGGAAATCAGATGTAGGATGTGTAAGATAGTGGGGAAAGAGAGTACAAATCCTTCCACCCTTCTGGATCCACTGTCATAAGTGTTTCTGATTAAAATCATAACTTGAATAGGAGGACAAGATAGAAATCTGTAGTTCTCAGAAGTGGAGCAATAATATTCAGCCTGATAAAATATAAGGCTATCGTCCCTCAAAACTTGAAACTTCACCTCAAGGAATCACAGCAAACTCACATAAATTGTTATATGAAATTGTGATGATGACAAAGTCATTTCATGTTGCAGTCAAGAAGAGGGAAAACAGCATATAGACAAAAACTAACCTGACATTGTATTATTGAATAGAGGATTTCCATTTGGATGTCTGACTTCAAAGCTTTGTCCCTGTCCTTGTGCCTGCAGTCATGAAATCAAAGCTCTTAACCCTAGCAGGAGCATTTGATTTGATTTACTCAGATGTCATGAAGTTCAGCAAAGTGATAACTTTCTTACATGCAAGAAAAATGCAGGATGTTGCTGATAGTCTTGGAAAAATAGGGATGAAAGAACAACAGAAGATACCAACTGAAAAAAAATACTTTCCCGGACAAATACAATATGAGGCTTGCTCACTGCAAAACCATTCTGAAACCCTTTTAGCCCTGATTTCTAAGTTACTGGGTGACTGCTTTTCCTCTGGATGATTGTCTGTTTTCTGCCTCTTCTCCATTCTCTACAATAAGGAGCTGCCAAAACCAAACAACGTTGCAAAAGGCCAAGAGTGTAAAATTAATGGAAAATTTCATATTGTATTTGCTACTCAGCCAATTATAGCAATGGTGAGGGAGGGGAAGGAAATAGATTCTTGCAAGGCAGCTTCAGTTTCTACTCTCCTTACTGTCTGCTTTTGATAAGGATGCTGTCTTTTTTACTTAACTGGTTAAATCAGGTCACTGATGGCCTGAAACAATGTGAAATACGAAAGATTATCAGAGGTTGAGAAGAGTCTCAGTCTGAAGGTGACGTGTCTTCTTTCCATGCCATATCAAAAAACAGGTACTTTTCCTTCTTCATCTTGACAAATTCCGATTTAGTTATGATCAGCAGCAGAAAGGGAATTTGTGTTCTCAATTAGCTGCCTTCAACTGCTGGCTGATTTAATTATCTCTTACTGTAACAAAATTAATTATTTTTTAATGGAGCATTTCATATCTGTGAAAGAAGCAAGTTGTATTAGTCTGGAAAGACTTATGTCATTCTGAAGGACTTTCACTGAGGTGACACAACTTGGAAAATATTTTTTGAACACTTATTATTGGTAGGACAAATGCAAGCACCCATTCCTTAGCCTCTGAAATGAAAAGCCTCTCCATGGGTAATGTCTGTGTGCCAGCAGTCTTTTGTTGAGTGACAGTATGAATATGGGCTGGAGACTCTGTGTGCGTCTTTGATCTACAGGCTGTGGTGTGGAATCCATTTGAACCTTTGGTGTTTTAGTTTAAAAGTGCCAATCATATCCTGTGCCTTTGAGAGTGGTCCTTAGAGGCATGAAGGCATAATGCTGGGCAGTTGCTGTTCTGTAGGGGGAACAGACCCATGTCAAATTGTTCCAGATTATTCTTATCTCCATTCCCTTTCACTGTGTATTCAAGGCAATTAAACCAACTGAAGAATCATGAATATTATCTCCAATATCTTACACAAGTTTATTTTGTACGCTGAAGCATTCCTGCTAGTATCCAGTTAGTGTAAAATGAAGGAGATAGTCAGCTATTCCATCTTTCTCTTCTATTTCAGGGTATCCATCAACAGTTATCTCCATGTGATTTTCTTACAGCGGCAAAAGCCACTGTAGATTATAAAGATTGCTGTTTCACCAGTTTTTCATTGTCATCTCTCACTTTTCCCAATTGTTATATTAACATAAACATTTTATTAGGATGAGGATTTTGACCACACTGGTCATCTCTTTTAATCTGTGGAACTGCTTCTCAATTTTTGGAGATTTGTCTTTTTCTTCCGTTGTGCCATTGATGTTCTCTTACAGCCTGCTTCATTTGCAATTTCATTTAACTCTGGAAATAAGTCTCTGCCAGAAAGAAAGTCTAAATGTTTGTGCTTCCTTGGAATATCCTCTGTTTCTACATACTTTATGTAATCTAGTCATAACTGCTGGCTTCTAGGCAAGTAACTCCTTCAGGCAGTACAGTGATTAGATCGTAATGACATTCAAAACTGAGGAACCTTATTTTGGATTCAGCATCTCATGTTGGAAAGTTTTCTAACAAAATTATAGGTACCCTAATCATGATGTATTACTGCTCATTCTTGGGCATGTTAATATAGGATGAGTTCTTGTGTTAGAAAGGGTTTTCCTAGTTCCCCAGCTCATGTGATTGGATATTGAAGAGCCTACCCTGGGATTTGTTTTATTGTCCCAGAGATCCATAGGTATTCAAGATCCCACATCTGAATTACTGAAAAGGCTGCTGCTGTTCAACAAAATCAGTGATGTTTCTAGCTTTTGGTTTCCTTCTGAAGCAAGGCTGATGTGATTGCACTGTCAGCTCCTCTTAGTAATTTCTGACCACTGGCCAATTGCAACCCAGATTAACAAAGGATTTCCCAAAGATTATTCGCTTCTACACATTTCTGTGAAAATGAGCTGCTGTGGACAGGGTTTCGTATGAATGAAGGAGAGGCTGCAACAAGAGCACAGAGAATTTAGGGCCAGCAGTCTCATGTGGTGCTTCATGTTCAGCTGCTGTTTATGGAAAGGGGACTGACTGCACCAAGAAAATTGTTAAAAAAACAGCAGGAAAAAAAAGAGAATACACAATGGAAGGGTGAAACCCAGGAGGATATGAAGTAGGAGCTGAGGTGTGTGTTTGTAGAAGCCTAGGACAGAAGTATCTGTAAGAAACCAGGCTTTATTAGGTATCTGTTACTCGTCAAAATTCTTGTTAATACAGAATTTCTCAGCTTTATTCAGGTTGAAATGATGTGGTTTAAAATGGAAGTACTGCAAGTCTTCAC
Source organism: Grantiella picta (assembly GCA_013397955.1). Classification (NCBI taxonomy): domain Eukaryota; kingdom Metazoa; phylum Chordata; class Aves; order Passeriformes; family Meliphagidae; genus Grantiella; species Grantiella picta. The sequence goes on from VZRM01006003.1 coordinate 151,351, forward strand.
AGAGATTTCTATAATGGCTGCTGAATCAAGTTTCTTCTTGTTATTATCTGAATTTTCTAAGTCCTTTTCCTTTTTACCTGGAGCTCCAGCATTGGCACATAAACATTTGATAAAAAATTGTAGTGTTTCCCTTTTTTTTTTTGGCATTCTTCATCATGTTTATTCCAGTACAGTAAGTTTGTGCTACTTTTGCCTTCACTGCACAATTTCCATGTATTATTAGTCTGAGTAATGAAAAGAGCATATAAACTAGTCTTTGGCTAAGAAGATTAGCTACTTCTATCTATGTGATGCAGGCAGTCCCTCTTGAAGAGGCCTTTTTCCCACTGGAATATGACCCAATGCACCAAAAAACTAGAATCTTTGCCCTTTTGGCCCATAATTCACTATTGTAATTTTTTTTTTCTTCTTCTTCTTTTTCCTTTGCTTTTCTATATTTTTTTCTCCTGGGATTGGAGGGATTTTATAGATTTTCTGTATTTGTGTTGTGCTTTTAATAGACTAAGTATGTGAGAGAAAGACACCCCTTGAGGTCTTATTATATAAGGTGCAAACCTGAGGATATTCTGGTCGTGGTTTCAGGAGTTAGCTGAGCACATAAGAAAGTTTTGCTCACTTCACAGTATGAATGCCCAGGAGCTCCTGAACGGGAAGGAAACACAGGAGGTCTGACCTTCAGGCAGAATTTCATGTGAAGTTTCTCCTCATTTGAGGGAAGCTCTGGTGAATTTGGAGGGAGGCAGATCTTTTAGTTTGCAAATCCTCCCCCTGATACAAGCTGCCAGCAGGAGCCCTGCCGTTATTGATGAACCCTCCTGAAGCTTTGAAGTTGCTGCTGGAGAAGAAGATGCACAGGGAACTGAAACAGATCATCAGTGCCACACCTGCTAATTAGGCTGTGTGTCTCAGGGTGAGCAGAGATGCGTATGTGCACAAGGTAGAGCAGGCTTGGAAGCAGTTGGATGTTCACCTTTCCACTTAGAGATATGAATGTGACAGAAGAATTATTTTAGTGACAAAAGTTCTTTCACAGGGACCCTGATTCCCAGTGCATTATTGCAGTTGTACCCTGGGGGAGACATTTGCATTGCTTTGCTGTTAATAGCAGAAACTTGGTCCATAAAGTTTAAATTGAAAATTTCAGAATATTTCCCGGCTGAGGCATGGCAAAAAGCACATCCTAAATTTCAAATGCATTGCAAGATTTAGTAGGACCTTCTTTCCTCTTATTTTCACCGTCTGCCTAAATGTATGACACTGATTTCTTTGACTTAATCTATCTTTCTGCCAGTTTAAAACTGGCTTCTATCCAGTGTTCACTTTTATTTAAATATAATTAACTTTTAATCTTGTTTGTCCTGGAGAAAAACATCAAAATTACAATATATAGTTTAGATTTTGCCTTTGATCTAATGTCTAAGGTTCAGTTCATTACATAAAGCATGAATAAAGGTATTTTAATACAGCTCCAGAGTTAGGTCAATGCAATTCGAGACTGAACCCATATATTTATTCTAAACATGATTTGCATGTTCAGGCAGAAAAAAACCCCATATTATTTTTGTTCTTAGCTGTTTGCACATATTCATTCAATCACTTTTGTTTAGTGTTGGATCAATAATATGAAATGAATGACTGATAGTTTAGGGAACAGACACACACTGAAAAGGCAAGGGTGTCAGTTTGCCATACAATATAATTTGTGCTTGGGAAAACATTTAATTCTGAACAGATCAGATATTCCCTCTGTCTGAATCTTAATTGTCTGTTGAACAAAAATAAAATACATTAAAAATATCTCAAACACCCAGTATAATATATAAGCATTGATTTTTTTTTTCCAGATACAAAGCCTTATGTTTTAATGCTAACTCATGTTATTGGTAAAGTGTTTAAAATGTTCAGGTTCATTTATTATTAGAATAAATAATGGCTGTGTACTTGGTATTTAGGGATTTTTTTCCCCATGTGCAATTTTTTATTGTCTCAGTGCTTGTATTGCTGGATTTTCTTCAGTTCTCTTTTTCTTTCCTGTTTTGTTCCTGTCTATAAAAGAGGCTAGCAGTCTTTCCTCATGTGGCTTTTGCAGCCCCTCAGCTAGGATAGACTTGCCAGCTAGAATCTTACTTACCAGAAGGTTTCGGTATTGCACCTTGCAGCTATTGCAGAGCTTCCTTCACTGCTACAAAGGGATCCCTCAGTGTCCCCTCAGGCTGCTATTTGCTGCTGCCTTTTCTGGAGGGGTTTTAGGATGGGAGGTAAATGAGCAACTTTGATTCTCTCTTCTCTTCTCTTCTCTTCTCTTCTCTTCTCTTCGATAGGCAGACTTAAGGTTTGCTTCTTTGGAAAATCATTTGTGGTTCAGCATTTTTATTATGCTGAATGAGGATGACTGTGGTATACACCAGTTTCTTTTTCAGATTTGAGATTTTTTTTTAATGGTACATTTTCTAGTACCTTGTCAGATGTCTGGGATTATTTAATGGTCTAACCCACTGGACAATAGTGCTGCTTGATTTTCTTCTAGCATTATGTTTTCACTTGATGTTCTCTAGGAAATATCATACGATTTGTGGGGATATAGTTGTGTGACACTAATGCCCCATTAATGATATTTGTGAATATTTGATTTACTCAGAGTTATGGCAGCCCAAAGAATCACCTTTTGATTCACTAATCCCATTGGTTTCATTACTTTGTGACTCACAAACTTGTCTAGAATCTCCTGTTGCTTAGTGGGAGCATTACTATAGTTTCTCAGCAATTGGCAGCACTGAATTTTGAGATACCTCTTGCATTTCCCCCTATGCCTACTCTCTAAGAACCTTTTTTATATCTCTCATTTGAAAGCAGTCTCAGGGAGATCAGATACTAATTGGCTGCCCATCTATATATGGTTTTCCTGCTTCAGAGGTTATATTGATTTAAAGCTAATTTATTTCACTAAAAATCACTTTATCACTTTTTGGTTGATTTTTGGTAGTCATTATTAATTTATTCCAAAATGCTCAGACTATAATATTATATTTCTCTGATTATTGCAACATTTCAAATATTCTAGAAAATTGGTTTCAAGCTTCTTTCACCACCAATTCCCCAAATGCTGTTCTGATTATTCTCACTATACCTATGATTTCTCTAAATCTGGAATTGGTTATTTTGGTGTGCTATTTTTCAGAGTCACTACTGTAATTTGTTTCTTAAACAAGTAGCATTGAGTGTGCTCTACAAAACCATCTTGCTGGCCTGTTTCTCAGCAGCCTGCTTGGAAAGCCCTGGGGTTGTTTTCTCTCCAGTCCCTTTGGCCAGCCTGGCTTGAGAGGCTTTATTTGGAGTGGCACCCTCTGCCATAGCTGTTGCTGTCCTTGGAACACACAAACCTGTCCACAGTAAGAAGGCAAATACAACAACAACTCGTAATAACTAACGACTAACAAATACAACTTGACAACTAAGTCAAGGCAAAATTGATGTGATACATTTTGTTGGTTCATACTATGGCTCCCACAGCCTTAAATTCACTTCTTCACTTCATTCTCTCTCGTTTGAATGTTTTTCTTCATGTCACTGTTCTACAGAACAAGGAATGCATTTTCATGTGGTAAATTAACCTGCTTTCCCCTGAATGCTGTTTGCCAGCAGTTAATTACTTTTTTTGAGGAACAGCCTAATTAATACAAATTCAGCATCAACAGCTCCTGGGAATAAATTGAAGAATAAACTAATATGCCAAGAACTTGGAAAAAGAATAATCATTTTAATGAAATTTTGAAATTTAAGTAAAATATTTACTGACCTTTAAAAGTAGAAAAAGTTTAATTATGCTTCATTAAAGAAGTAATTCAGTGGTGATATGTTTATAGAAAAGTCAATGCTAAGGTACAAATCCTCACGTAAAAGAAGCTGTTCTAAAGGCATGATTCTCAAATTCACTGTGGGGTTCTTGGTATATGATTCACCTAGTACTGAAGACTGCATGGATGATATCTGTTTTAATTTTTGGTATTCTCAGTACTCAATACTCTAGAACAGTTCCTGGGGACTTGTAGATCTTGCCATATGCATTCTTCTGGCTTCAGTTAAGTTTTGAAACAATTGGAGAAAAAAAAAGGCCAGTTGAACAAGTGATAGTTATGTTTTAATCAAACATGAAGTGATTTGGAAACACATTTATTTCCTTTAGCCTTAGTTATCACACGTAGAAAAACCAGAATCTCAGTATCAGAGAACGTAGATATGATCCGCATAACTTAAGAACCTCAAGTCTCTGTTGGAAAAGTGCTAATAATTGCATACAAAATTGTGGCCGAAACAATTTGTATTTTGACTAAGTTTCTTTGTTTGGCCCTAGGATTACATGGAGAAGAGGAACATATTGCACAGCTCTTAAGCATTGACTTGTAATGTCATTTCCCTTTCCTGCTCATCACATTTAAAACTTGCAGCTATAGATAGCTTAAGTAACTGAGTCTAAACTTATTTTTGTACTGGGAAATAGTTCCACAGTTGCACCTTTCCAGTCTTGTTGAATCTCTTCTTGGCTTTCTGTGTTTTAATTCTGAACAGTAGTTGCAAATCTAGATTTACTTAGATGTCTTGTTTTTCCTTGATTTTGTTCATTTTTGGGAGATTAGTAGCTTGGAATTTCTGAACTCTGTGTTAAGCTATAGCATCTTCTGCTCCTAATTCTTAAAGTAAAGGAAGGGATTTCTGCAGTGCAGTCCTCATCTTCTCTTACCTTTCAGAAGTTTGTTATCCAGTAGACGACCCGTCAAAATCTGATTAATAAACTACAGCAGGATTGGCAATATAACCACTGTGAGCTTTGTTTGTGTTATGATGCAACAGTAAGCTAGGAAACTTCTGTAATTATTTATAATTAAGCTACTGTGAGTGCACAGTGTGTATCAGGATGTGGATTCATTATGTTGGTTTGCTTTCCGAAAGTAAAAAGATTAGTGGCACAGCTTCTGAAAGGTTTGTTTAAGTCCTTCAGTATTCAGATAAGGGAATAAATATGCATATGATTGGGGAGTGACAAGTCTCCAGCAGTTCGAAACACTGCATGAAGTGCTTGGGAGCTACAATTTTGTATTCATTTTAAACACTGTCCTCCTGACATAAATCAAGAGTTAATTTGTTCCATTAAAAATAAGCAAGTTCTCCATCATAACCCTTTTGAAAAGCTTGTAGAAGAGTGATGACAGTCTCAATCTGCAATAGTCTACAATTACAAATCAAAAGCTGGATGCTTTTCTGCATTTCTCCAGCAGAGGCCATGAAGATGGTCAGGGGTCTGGGGCACCTCTTCTGTGATGACAGGCTGAAAGAGCTGGGGTTGTTCTGCCAGGAGAAGGGATGGCTCCAGGGCCTTATAACAGCCTTCCAGTACCTAGAGGAAGGTGACAAGAACGCTGGAGGGGGTCTTTTTCTTAGGAGTATGGAGAGATAGGACAAGGGGAAACAGCTTTATATTGAAAGAAGGTAGGTTTAGATTGATTATTAGGAATAAATTCTTTGCTGTGAAGGTGGAGAGGCACTGGAACAGGTGTCCCAGAGAAGCTGTGGATGCCCAATACTGGGAAGTGTTTGAGGCCTTGTTGGAGTTGTCTCTGAGAAACCTGGTCTGTTGGAAGATGTCCCTGCTCATGAAAGGGGATTTGGAACTGGATGATCCTTAAGGTCCATTCTAAAACAAACCATTTTGTGATTCCAGAGAAACTCACAAATAGGATCCACTAATCTATTTGGGAATATCCGCAGCTGGAAGGAAAAGATCACTTCTGGGAAAGTGGGATACACAGGTATCCTTGCTAATAATGGGGTTTTTCGCTATAAAGACATTCTTGTGCTAAAGAGATTATTTTCTTCATGTGTCTCATTTAATTTAAAAAATCAGTCCAAAAATTCATTTGGTAAGCAAGTTTTAGCTGCTTCTTTTTTCAAGTGACTGAGCAAGCAATAGAGATGATCAGTATTACTTTTAGCTCTTATTAGAAATATGAAAATTAAATAATAAAGCTGTGTACCTACCTATATATGTATGCATATACACACATATATATCTATTCAGAATTATCTAAAACTGTCCTCAGTCTTTTTAGTGGCCTGGTCTATCACTGGTGGGGCACTGACATGTTTCAGATAAATGTAATTGCATTTTCTTACATTGCATCAGGATTGATTCTTATTCAGAAATATGGTTGACATGTGTAAGTGGTGCTGCATAAGCAGCCAGCTTTGAAATTTTCTTTCTGTAACTTTCTGCTCCCCAGTTATTTTGCACTTCACCTGTTTTGTATTATTTTGCTTGCTTGTGAGACGTTAAAAAAAAAATTCTGATTTGCAAATCTGAAGGTGAAGGAAGGGCCAGAGCAAATAGTTTACTTTTATAGAAAAATCCTGTATGGTATTTGTGGCTCCTAATACAGGAATCCAGAATTACAGATTAGGGATTGTAATCAGACTAGCCTGGAAGAAATTTGTCTTTAGAGACAGAAGTTTAAGAATAATTTTTGTCTAGCAAATTTCATTCTGTCTCTTCAAATTTTTGTGTCTTAGCTATTAAAATTCAGTAATGTTGCAGCTGCCAAATCTGCTAATGCTTAATGACATTAACATTAATATTGATTATGAGTTTTTTGTGTTGTCAGTGTGAAAACTCTTGTGACTGATGTGATTTTGTCCTTGCTTTTGGAAGTCTGTCTGACAATGTGATAAAGTCCTGTCTTTAGGCTGGTTTTAGCTTGGGAGGAAGTGAGCAAATGCAGATGATGGTTTCTTTTCTTTTTCCTTTGTTAGAGCAAAGGGCAGAATGATGTGACAGTGGAGCCCTGAGTTTCGCTACCTGACTACTCACCTTTACTACTCACCTTTATTAATTGAGGCCTCAAGCTATAGTTTTTGCAACTATAATAATCATAGGGTCACCTTATACATAGGTTGTACTCAGGGTGGCAGAAGGCATATGCTCAATTATAAGACAGATCTTCTCTCATAACAAATGTGTTTCCACTGGCTTGACTTGTCTTCCATTCACTGTCCAATTGTTAGATCACAGTAAGAGATTAAGGATTTTGCAACTTAACGTTGCTTTAAGAAAAGGTATGTAGGTAATTTGCTGGTTTTTTTTTTTTTAATAAATCATTGAAAGAGAAGACAACAAAACTGAGTAATAATCTGTGTACTAATAATTCTTTGCATTGCTCTTTCTGTTAGCCTCATTCTTAACTTTTCTCTTTCCCATTGCCCACAAGCAGTGCTAGGAGGGCTTAAAGGCAGCACTTTGCCAATTAGTCATGGCTTGCACACTGCTCGTTTGAACAGCAGGCGTTTATTTTTATGTCCAGAAGTCCACGTTTATTTATGCAGATGAACCAAGAGAGGGTGATTTCGTAGTTAGTTCAATGGTCTAACTGGTTATGTGAACAAGGAAAATGAAACTCTGAATGTTATTGCCCAGTATTCTAGTGTTTTACAGGCAGATTATTATAGTATTATAATCGCCTTAGACAGGCAGCTTGTGCCTCCAGTCATAAATGAATTCACACAGAATATGACATTCTTAGCGTAGTTGGAAAAGGAAGAGGTCATTGGGCAGTAAATCTAAGAATCAATGTTTACTGAGAATAAGTGATTGAAAGTGCTACTTTGGAAGTCTTAGTTGCCTGTCCAGATACTACATAAATCCTGCCTGAATGTTTCCCCCAAAAGCTGAATTTATGATAGGTATGCTTCCAGAAAGCAAGGGTAATATTATTGCCTCAGCTCCCTAGATGAATAATGAAATGTGCATCACTTGAATTCTATAGAGCTTCAGAATTGTTCATGTATGAAATGAGTTTTGGTAACCCCCACTATATGAGGACACCTCAAGGCCCAGTATCTCATAAACTTACTATCAGACTCTGCCTTTGATCCTACACTGCATCAGAGTAGAAATGTCTCTTGTTCTGCATCTCTTCTTGGTAGCCAGCCACCTCCATGCTATGCTGGGTTCTGTCATGAGGGGTCCCAACCCAGGTGATACTGCATGCGAGTTTGCCAGGAGTTTTGACTGCAATTTCTACAGTTATTATGTAAAAGTAAAAATAATGAGAAGAGGGATCAAAACAAATGTCACTTTTCTGAATTGTCATCAAGATTGTCGTGGCCAATATCACAGTTTCTGGTTTTTTACCTCCTTTGCTTTTGGCCTTTGAGGGAGGCAATTCTGTCTTGCCAGAAAACATCAAAGGTGCAGTGAACTGTCTCAGATGGTCATGGCTCAGTGCTTACACTCGTGAAATTAATTTCTAGGGATTGGAAGTGGTACTGTCTCAGCTTCTTGTTTGGTGATACAAAGGCAAGCTCTGTGTGAGTACCTGGGTCTCTGAAGAGAACGGATGGATTTTTATTTATCTTTGGGTGCTCTAAGCAATATTTATATGGAATAATATGCATACCCACCTTTCCAATTTACCTGGAAATGGAAGGGTGTAAAAGAACGAAATGTACACATTGCCAGAGCATGATTTGGTCTCAAGAGCATGGAGTTATGAAACCTGCTGCTTAAGCCCTGCGGAGGGTGGGATTTCAGATACACTCCTCGACTTGGAATGGCTCATTGCTCTAGCTCTAAGCACCCCCCTGCCTAACATGCCTGATGCGTTTGAATCACATCCTGAGGCACTTAACTCTCCCTGTGTGCTGTGCAGTGAGCTTAAGAGCCCAGCTTTGTATTCCATTACTCTGAAAAAGCACTGATGTTCTCAGAGTATGTGTTTGCCAGGTATTTCTGAAGCCATGTCTGTCTTTCATCATACTACAACTGCTCACTATGTTGAATCACCACATATAAAACTGCAGTTCTAATTTTAACATCACAACTGACTTCTGTGGAAGTGGCTGTAATGAACAAAATGAAAAGTTATTAACCAAATCCTTTTTCCTGCTCTGCAGTCTAATTGTCATCTGGAGAAATCTCTTCAGAGTTGTAATAACAACTTTGTGGGCTCAGTAGAGAGGAAGTTGCATGCTTCTACTGAGGTTTTAAGCCAGGACTAGACTCTGAAGACCAACACACCAATTGGGGGAAAAAAAAAATCACCTTCATGGAGATTTTGCCTGATTTTAGGAATGCCTAAAGGTGTAAGGCAGTTCCTTTTTTTTCTCAGATGGCTTCAGGTGCTGGATATGCACGAATTTGCTTTTGTGAATTCTCTTTAGCTTTGCTCTAGTCGATGCAGGTTATTATCACTTAGTTGCAGAAACAGGCCTTAACACAATGCACTGGTTTTGTTTTAAGACGTTTCTAGCAGATAAGATAGTAAAGAGGTTGCTGGTGCTTTACTGTTATAATAAAACAGCCAGAGGAGTTGCCCAGAAGTTTGAAGGTTCACAGTTCTCTCTTAAGACAGTCAAAATAACCTCAGAGTGCCATAACCAGTAGGCTATGGAGTCACTGTCCATCACATGCGCTGTTTTTCTGGTTACACAAACCTTTTCAATATTTTGATGTGCACTGAGGCACCACTGGTGTGAAGTAGGAGGAGGCCTCATGGTGTAGTTGGCACCCTGAAATTAGGGTGATGATAAAAACAGTCCCAGTTTCCTCCCAACCTGAGAATAACTTGGACAAGATTCTCAGACACGTGATGTGGCTGTTGGGGATGATGCTGTGCAGACTTGGACTCGATGATCCCCACTGGGACTCCCCATTACCCCAAGCATTTAAAATGTGCTAAAGAAGCCCTGTTTCGTGTGTTACTTGTTTTCTGCACCACCATAGTTTCCAGTTCATGTTATAAGGAAGCTAAATATGCTCAGAGTCCAAGGTGTTCTTCTGGGACCCAGCTCCCACAGGCTGAGTTCTGCAATATTTATCTTGTATATACTGGGATACTTAATTTCACCTATAACTGAGTTTGTATTCACTACACTACTTGAAGTTACCTTGTACAAGATAAACACACAGTGAAAACAAGAACAGAAAATTATTGATTGTAGCTTAGGGGTCATTTTCAGAAATTCTAGATATGTATAGAGGAACAATCCATCTCTGTTCCTGCTTGAAGAGTGTATGACTGATCTTGTCAGCTTTATTTTTTATGAAATTCAGAATGTGACATTTGGTATGTCTGAACTTACATCCACGTAGAATACTGTCAGTTCTTTGGAGACAGTTCAGGATAGGGCACTCAAATTATCTGTCTTACAGGAACAAATGACTGGAATGGAGTTTTTATATAATATGAGAAATCTTCAATTTTTCTTTAAATTGTTGGATAACTTTACAAAAGTCCTTAAAGGGGAAGAATATTTTGTAATTTAGATACTGATTCCACTCAATTTTCAGAATTTCACAGCAAGTATTTCCAGAACAGATCCCAAGAACCACTGTAGTGATTCTTCATCACTTTAACACACAGATCACAACATTCCTTGTTTTACCAAAAGCTGAGTCACAGCATAATATATATGAAAGTACTCTAGAGGTACCAAAAATTTTCATCTTCTATCTCTTTTGATTCTGTACACAATCTAGAAATACATGGTGTGTATTTTTTCAAAACATTGACATTAATAAAAACTAATTTAATTTTAATGTTTTCTAAGCTTTCCTCAAGCAAATTGAGAGACTAAGTATTTTCATTTTGAAGAAACTTATCTGTGTATGGTGATTCCTAGATCCTACTTTAATTATGCACTACTTTAATAATGCATAAATAATTATGAACCTCCAGATTTTTTTTCTATGCCATATCTTTTTATTTTGATCATAAAAAGTATAAAATTCTGCTCTATGAAAGTAGGATACAACATGCAGATCAGAGCTAAAAATACTGATGTTTTCATTAGAATAGGCATAATTTGATTAAATTGCTAAAAATGAAAATTTGATACCTGTCAGTATTTATAATTCTGTATTTTTATTAGTCTATATAACTTTTTCTTGGATGAAGATGTAAATTCTTAATAATTTTCTGCATAAACCAGTTTTGAAATGTTCTGCTCTTAGGCGGACATAGCTTAGTATTGTTGGAGGTTAGAAACGTCATACATTGTTATCTTATCTCTATTTGACCCTAAGTTTCATTTTTCTTTAAAAATACACTTGAACTACCCAGAGCCATAAAACCAGAGCCTCTATTTGCAGTGCACAGATGAGATTCCATTTAGGCGTGTTCTCTGCTTTTAGCATAAACATGTTTCCTTCTCAGGATGCCTTAACATTAGAGCACACGACCTTCTGAGTAGATAGGCAAAAGTTTTCTTTAATGTGAGAGTGGTCAGACACTGAAACACGTTCCCCAGGGATGGTGTGGAGTCCCCATCCTTGGAGATACTTGGTACCCTTGGCCTCACTGCTCTGGGCAGACTGAAACCAGCAGGTTGAGTTTGAGGGAGGTGATCCTTCCCCTCTTCTAGAGACATCTAGAGCTGTTGGTGTCCAGATCTGGGCTCCTTGGTACAAGAGAGTCATGGGCATGTTGGTATGAATATGATGGAGGCCCACAGAGATGGTTAATGGATTGGCTATGAAGAGAGGCTGAGGAAGGTGGGACTGTTCTGCCTGGAGAAGAGGAGGTTCGGGAGAATCATGCCAATGTGCATAAATACCTGATGGAGGAAGTGAAGAAGGCAGAGCTGGACTTTTCTCAGTGGTGCCCAGTGAAAGGACTGGAGGAAATGGGCACAAACTGAAGTTCAGGAAATTCCATGTCACTGTAGGGGTGACCAAACCTAAAGAAATTGCAGAAAGTCCATTCCTGGAGATAGTCACAATGTGACTGGACAGGGCCTTGATCAACATGCGCAAGTAGATCTTGGTTCGAGCAGGGAGTAGACAAAGTCTTGTATTGTCTTCCTACCTCAGCTGTTCTGTGATTTTGATAATGTAACACACAATCTTTATTTTGATGATTTTTTTTTTACTGTAGACTAAAAAACCTGAAGTAATAGCAGTGAAATTCCACTGACAGATTGAAATCTCTGTAGGTTCCCTTATCAACTAAAAATGATGAGCAGATTTTATTTTAATCTTGTTTACTTCAGTATGCACTTATTGTTACTGTTTTTTTTTTTTTTTCCCCCTCCAAATCCTCCTTCAGGCTTTTAAAGCAATAACAATGAAACAGAGTGCTATACCCTCTGAATATTGAATTGAATATGACTTGATGCATAACTATGCATTTCTCAAAAACGAGATTCTTAATAGCACAAACAAAATTGTTTGACACTCCTTTGGGCAGGAAGTTGGAGTACTTGTTTTTCTGTGATTCTGAAATTACTAAACCATGGTGCTTCCTGTTGAGTTTAAAAGACTAAAGATGGTTTATCTCTCACACGTTTTAATTCTGAAAGTGCTGGCATTCTTGGCAATTGCCACAGTATTGAAACTTTTCATTTTAGCTTCATGTATTTCTAGATAATAGAATAGTTCTATGCAGGATGCTCTGTCTGGCCATAATCATGTTTAGTGGTTAGTAAAGTGTTAAAGCTACTGTTCTAAAAGAAAAGTTCTTGGGCCTCATTGTAATTTACCAAGCAGCTCCAACAATCAAAAAATATGACAGTCAGTAAAATTCAAAAAACTTTTCAAAAAATCTTGTCAAGCCCAAAAGACAAAAAAAGAGAACAGGCAGAAATGTACAGGAATAGTGTATTGGAACAGTGTCTGCTTTCTGTCCTGAGCAGAGACTGATTAAATTGTATGGCTTCCTCCCCACTAAAGCAAGGATGGAAACTCACGGGGAGATACCTCAAAGATGGTCAGAAGATCACTGCACTGAAAATAGAAAAGGAATATAGGGAAGAGAGAAAGTGTATCTATTTTAATGCAAAATTATATTTTGCGTAGGGTCAAAACATTCTTTACTTGGTTGCACTTGAGTTTCAAATGAAAATAACTGTAATTCCTTATCTATAAACATAAATTAAGTTTTATATGTTATTGGCTCCTGCTGGAAAGATTGACATGATTGGAGTGTTAAATTCTACACTCATAACCTCTTTAAGAAAGATTAAGTGGGCAAAATTCAAGAGCAAGCACTCAAAAATAGCATTACTTGTCGCAATGTCAGTGACATCTTGAAGGAAAATGAATATTTGAAGGATTACTGTCAGATTAGAGAAGTATGAAGCCTGTAATCAGTATGAAGTTATTACCTGATGTTTGCAGAAGACTATTAGATCACAGTAAAAAACAAAATACAGATCTCAGGATGTAGCTAAAATATATACAGGGGAAAATGAAGATTCATGATAGAGGACTTCAGTCTGGATGACATATGGTAGAAATAGCAACTTATCAAACAACAACAGCAAAGAAAAAGGACTGGTGAATGAAGATGCTTATGTTTAAATTAGCACAGTTTATAATTTGAGTTGTTTAATAATGTTGCTCCATATCCAGACATCTACAGGTTGTCATGATTATGAAACCCAAAGAAATGGAAAACTAACTGGCATACTGGATGACATTTAATGAAAACAAAGGAGGAAGTAATAACAGTTGATGGAAATCAGAAGGTAGGAACATTTGGAACATAAGATCTTGAGCAGTCTGATATGATTAGTTCAGCTCTGGGCAGAGGTTTGTTCTAGGCAACCTCTGGAAGTCCCTCCCCACCTAAAATATGCTGCAGTTCCAGGAAGACCAAGAAGAAGAGCAATAAGACATATTTAAGTAAATCAGGAGCCAAAGATATCTGGCAATGATACCAGCTAGGTGTTAGGAGGAAAAAGTATTTTCAGTAACAAGGTGTAAACAGTAGAAGCGTTGCTTGAATATTTGTACTTTCTATGTCTGTTTTGGGGAAACAGCTGACAACACAAATGCTATAAGCTCTTCTACAGTAACCTGTGCGAATGATGGTTAGCTGTTTTAGAAAAAGATGTTCTAAATAAATTTGTATTTAATTTTTCTGACAAACTGATCAAATAACCTTGTGAGTGTTTGTCATTAATGTTGTCTTGGACCACCAAAGAACTTCAAAGGAACTAGAGGGAAACGAACCCTGCACTATATGTTAAAAGACTGTAAAGGATAGTTTGAGTTGATACAGGCTAAAGTGAGTTCTACAAGATGGAACAGATGATACAGGTTTTTGGTTTATACTGAGCAGACAGAGGTAAAAGAAAATTGATATGTGGATTTGTGAAAAATTACCTCCTTACTTGGAAACTCAAGTTTCCAAATCAACTCCTCTTACTTGGAAATTATAGTTTCTGTTGAGAAAAACCCCACATGCTTATAAACTGAGTTAGTGTCTAAATAATAGAGGCATTTGCCTTTGAGAGGTAAGGGAAGTATAAGTAACAAAACCAAGTCACTAGCACAGAGTGATCTTGATTAGTGAGAAAACAGCAGGTCTGCATAGATTTCATATTCCTCTCTTCTGGAACATTTCTATTCTGGAAACCAGTGTTCCTTAAAAAAAACCCCAAACCACAATCTTGGTAGATAATTGGTCTGTCATCACAGTGTGCTGCCACACTCAATAAAACAGCATTCTTGGATGGGCAGGGAGACAACCAGGAGAATTCATAGAAGGTGCTGTGTCTAGTCCTGGTGCCTGTACCCAAAATTTTCACAGAACAGCTATGCAAATATCTAAAATGCAGTAAAAAGGTCTCTATGATCAGATATTCCAAGAATTCTGTTCAAATACTCAGACATATGATGGTGAAATTTTTTCCTCTGAACTATATAAAAGCTTTTGACAGCCACCTCAGATTAAAAAGGAAAATACCAGAAATAATTAAAAGTGGAAATAAGGCTAGAAATAAGATATACATTTTTAACAGCAGATACATTTAATATACCAATTCACGGAAGCTTTCATTTGATTCTGCCTTGCTAGCAGGTCAAGAGCAAATGTTTTTCTAAAACTAACGTTAAAGAAAATGCAATTCAGGGCAGTGCTTTGGCATGCCATGCATATGAGGTTACTCTAGATCCTCAAAATTGTTCAGTCCAGTCTCATCTGCAAGTTGGCTGAACACTTCTTAGAGGAAAACTGAAGTGTTATCATTTATAGTATGAAAACATGGAAAATGACATTTTAGAAAAAAATCAGAAAACCTTCCTAGGATAATGAAGAAAGCTACTTACTGGCTTAAATTGAGGAAAAAGTATTAGAAGGAAATTATTCTTCTGGAAATTGCATGAAGCATCATTGTCGTGGTATTAACAGTTCATTGTACGCAAGATAAAGTAATTGCAAAAAAAAAAAAAGAACAACCATGATTAATAAGTTCTTTGCTCAGTTATTTTAATAATTTGATAGATTTTTTTTTTGGTCAGAAATCCACATTGAAGAAATCTAATTACTGTCCTCATTTTTGAGTGTAGTGTAGAGGCAGGCAAATGTCTGTCTTCCGGTAAAGGAACAATATTTGGCTTTTTCAACAAATAAAATACTTTTCATTTGCAACTTGAAAATGTGTTCATGTAAAGATGGTTTCTGGGCAAAGATAGGAAGGAAATAGTACTTCCAATCACATTACCTTGCAGGGAGATGAAGGAATTGTGTAAATGTATTTTTTTCTTTCTTCTTAAACTAAACAGAAATAATCTTATTAAATGTTTGAACACCAGCTTCTTAAATCACATAAAAACATAGACTCGGTTTCCATCATTAGTCATTTTTTAGCTTTTGTATTGTGAAGAAAAGCTTGTCTCTATGTCCTAGGGCATCAGACGTGTAACAGATTCTTCTGCAGCTGTGAAGATATGGAGTTGCCTTTCAGGAAAATTGCCCTTGTGCTTTTTGTCTGCATCTGGGCCCAGCTGGCTAGGAATCTATGACAATACTTACATCAGCATTCTAGTTCAGGTCTGGAGTGGGGTTTTGAAATCAATTCTACTGTTGTCCCCTCTTACGGTGCTTTGGCCCTTACCAAAGGAGCTGTTGGAGTGCTGAAAGGATGATGCCTTCTGGCATCACCTGTGCCTGGTAAATGTTGTTCCTGAATAGCTGTTGGGTTTCTCTGCTTTTTTGCTCCTGTATCTTTAGAAGCCCAGAGAGTCCTCTTGCAACCAGAATCCCGAATATTCATAGAGACAAGACATGAGATCCCATGGGTGGATTTATCCCACAGCTTATCCCATTGTGCATCCAAAGCTTTCCACATGCTTACTCTGGGCCTTTAAAACTTTCATTGAAACTTCTGTTTTCTAGAAGTTGAAACTATTTGCAGAGTGCAAAATTTTCAGGTCAGAAGGGGCAACTACAACATTTAGTTTGACATGCAATTAAAACTCTTGGCCAAAATTTTTCAGCCACTTTTCAGCTATCTTTGTACAGCCTAGTAATTTATGGCTAAGCTAGACTGAATCTTTATAAAAGACATCCATTTTTGATTTAAAATGTTCTACAGAGAATCCAGCATACCCTTAAGTGAGGTGTTCCATTGATTAATTGCACTCTGAAAATATTTCCAGTCAGACTTTGCTTAGCTTCAGTCTCCAGTCATTTATCTTTGTGTCTTTGTCTGTCAAGAAGCTGCTTGCCAATGAAAAATCTTTTAATACACAGGTACTTACAAACTGACACTTTGTTGCCCTTAGGAAAATAGTTCTGTAAAAGCAACGCACAATTTCAAAATCCTTTAAAAGAAAAGAACCCAAAAATTAAAACATTGCTTTATTTTCAATTCTTTCCAATTTCAAGATAATAAGAATTGCTTTCTATATAGTATAGTTATGCTGAACTTTCAAGAGATGGAGAGAATTTTTTTACCAAACCATGGCCATGAGTTGAAATGAAATAAACCTGATATAGCATTCCTTTTTGTTACCACAGATGTCATCATTTTCAAAGAGATACAACATGGTTATTTTAGTTTTTTTTTAAATAAGTTTTTCCTCAGAAAATTGCTCCTGTAATTGCTGCTACTGAAAAAAAAGTGGTTTTTCCCCAAATGATGAGAAAAACCTAATGGGAACTGCAGAGATGGTAGAGCCAAGCTTTCCAGCCTAAGGTGTTCAATGGTAGGACAAAAGGCAATGGATATAAGTCGCAACATGGTTAGATGTAAAGAAATGTATTTTATTTCTCACCGTGAGCAGAGACTCAAACAGGTTCCCAGAGAGGTTTTTTTAACCTTTGTCAAAGACGATGCTCAAAATTTAGCTATACACAACCCAGGGCTACCTCATCTAGAAGACCCTGCTGAAAGCAGGACTTGACTTCTTTGATCTTCAGGGTTCCCCTGAGTCCAAAATTCTGCAGTAACAACATAAGTGGGGCTACGTGAGTGTTTCAGCCTTTCTATCATTGATGGAGGTTGACAAGAGCTTCCTCCTCCACCTGGTCAAGAACTTGGGTGAAGGTTGTTGAGTTGGTGTCTTTGAGATTTGGAGAACATCCCCACAATTGTATGGCTGGACCAACTAAGCTTCATTTCCTCAGGCAAGAAGGCCCAAAACAGACAGCAGGTCCCTGTTTAGCCACATCAGCCATGCATATGCAACATGAGAAACAGTGCTTCATTAAACTGGTAATCTAAACTGGCAGCTTTGTTGACATGCAACAGTAAACTACCTGTGTTCCATATTGCTGATTACCAAATCTCAATTTCATAATTTTATCTTTTGACAATCAGTCATATTTGGGTAGATGGTGATGCCTAAAAGTAATTATAACTTTTTCTGGAAATGAGTAAATTGAGGCATGGAATTTGCGTTCATTAAAAATTACACAGAGAAACAACACCAAAAATCATGAAACAGAACTCATTTTTATTCACTTGAAGTTTGCCTCCAACTTTTCTAGCCATTAAAAAATATTGCCTGTATCAGAAAAGCCAATGTACAGGCAATGCAAATGAATTTGTGAGAGAAAAATGAATCTCTCATTCTAGCACAGTGTATTGTGACACAAAATTTAAACAAGTATTATTATATTATCTAATTAATTCCATTTAATCAAACAGAGGATATACCTGTCTTTGTAATTCTTCTATAAATGAACCACCAAGGCCGGAAATTTTTTAGTCAGGGAAGCCAAGCTATCAGTATTCAAAGTCAAAGTTGTCTTGAAGATTGTACTCTTTGATATGCACCTGATAAAAATAAACCTGTTATGTAAGGTGCTGATTCAGTGAAGAGATTAACTATATGCTTAACTTTTTAGGCACTACTGAACCTAGTAGCTTTCAGTAAGTACACATATGTCAATTCAAAGTTATTGAATGACAAGAGTCATTGTCATCATTAGGAACATAAATGCATTTCAGCACTACTGATCATTAACATGTCTGGTGGATTGACTCCTTGGTTTGATTGCTTGTTTTAGCAAGATCAAATATTTCAGTAGTTATGGACTTACAGTAAACTCGTTTTCAAGACTTTTGAACTCCCTGTAACAGTGGGGGGTCATGCAAACATGGTATTTGATCAAATATGTTTATTAAAAACCCCAACAGAGTTCAACTCCATTAATTGCATGACCTTTTTTCCTTTGTGTTCTCTGTCCATGGGCAATTATGATTCTATGTTTCAGTTAGTTCTTGCTAAACCCCTGTTTTTTCTCCCTCTGTTTCTCCCATAATTTTCTCAAGATCACTATGAATAAAACGAAGCTAGTATTTATCTCTCTTTTCCCTTTTACACTTTTATTACAGTGATTAACATCCTTCTTTTGCATAATATTTGTTTATTTGTATATGGAAACAAAAAGTGGTAACTTTTTTTCTGAAAGAGACTTTTATATTTTCTTGTAGTAGTCCAAATTGGAAAAGATATAAAAAAATCACAATGCCTATAAATTTCTAATGTGATTGCTATATGCTCAAAGGGTGTGTGGGTTTTTTTTCTGGTGGTGTTTGGGGGGGGGGGGTTGTGTTTGTTTTGTTATTGTTGTTCTGGGGATTTTGTTTGTTTTTGTTTGATTTGTCTGAATCTGCTTGGGACATCATAAAAAGAGAAGGTAGAATCTTTCTATGTTGGTTATACACAGTCCTGTGTATGTGGAGAGGGAAGGAATTTTGTTTTTACAAAGAATTATCTTATCTGTTTTTACAAAGAATGACTAGAAATTGCTTTGATTTGAATGATGATGTCTACTCATTAATAAATTGGTCAGAATATAGTAATGTATACACGCGATTTGAAGATCTTTCAAGCAATTTGTGGATTGAAGTTTTAAAGAGAGTTTAAAATGTAACTAAAGCAATTTGTATTCTGCTGCACAATGGCATCAAATTCTCTGACAGCAACTTGTGTATTTTGCAGTAGCAGCCAGTGAATTCCATAGAAATGCCAATTTATTTTATTTCTAAGTAATATACTTCTTTTCCTCATTCATGTCCCTTGCACAGATAAAAAATATGACTTATAGCTCAAAAAAATCAACAAATTTTCTATTGGATTAATATTTTCAATAAATGCTTCCATGTGCTCTCCAAGTGGTATGGCCACATCACACACAATCCCTGTCTGAATCTGCTTTTCTCCATGTGCCAGAGGAGAGACTAAGCTTGAAGGCCAACAGAACATGTTTTCTTCATGGTTTGGACAAGTCTGTACTGCTGCTTTGTTCACTAAGTAGCTGCAAGTCTGTGGTGCAACATGCAGTGTATGAATCTCTGGAACAAATAGCTTAAGTTGTGCGGCTGACACTACTGGCCAATGTTTCCAGCTCTTTCTGTTCCCTCTGCAAGCCTAACACTAGTGTTTGTTTGCTTACCATCTTTATGAGCCACACGTTGTAATCCAGTTAAAGTGCTCAATGGGCAAATCTTCCAAGAGTTGGCTGCAAACAGGAATGGCTAATTGCTTTCTCTACATGAATTAGAAAGGAAAAAGAAAAAGTTCAAGCTAACACAAAATTTTTTCATTTTTTCAGGTATGTATGTAAAAGATTGAAGGTTTGCTATCAGTAGAGTAGTGATGCTCTGGACCTACCTTTTATTAAGACCCTTGTAATGGCAGAGGACTAGATTGTCACTTGAGAGGTCCCATCCAGTCCACGTGCCAGCCAAATAGTGAAATCAGAAATTACCAAGTCAACATAATAAAAACAGAAAAAGGCAAGGAAAGGCATTTTTCAGAGCTGTCATTTTAGTAAACACATTCAGAGCACACATATCAATTTTTGCTACAAATTTAGTCTCTTCACTGCTATTTAACTTCCTTGTTGCCTGTTGATTTTAGTGTGTGATTACAAGAAGGAGAGGAATTAGATATCTGCTGAGCTACAGTCCAACATTATGGAACTTAATTTTTTGATGTAAGAGGAAATTCTGGTGCATCATTCTGTGACAGATGAATTGTGAAAGGAAATTCTTGTGATCTTTAAAACAAGAATACCCCTTTTCATACTGAAGGCCACACTGAAAGTACATTCAAGTGTTTCATGCTTTTGGTGTTCTTCATAATGTTCATTTTTGCCTTTTTCAAATCTTTTCAGGTTTTTCTATAGCTCTTGATGTCAGTGCTTTTCCCATTCTTTATTATGGTACGTTTTTTCAAGTCTGATTTGCCTTGAACATCACCCACATGTATGTTTGGAATTCTAAGGTCTAGAATTCTTTAATGGAAAAGAAAGGGAGTTTTACTGATGTAATACAATGGTGTAGAAAGCTTACTTTGTAATAAAAGTGGTAAAATACATCCTAACTTTATATACATTCTGCATATCAACCATAAAGACTTACAAAGATTCAACATGAGTGACTTTGAAATTGTTTGGGAAGTCTTGGTAGATGAACTGAGCACAGGATTGAATGGTTGTAATGAAGCAAATGGAAAAAAATATAAAATAAAGAAGGTGGGTTTACTTTTGACTCCAGCCCAAGTAGAACTACTGGATTATCTGTAGTACCTACATTGCAGAACTGTAGGAAGAATAGTTTGAGGACTCAAATATTAAATGTATTAGAAGTCCTTAAAATTTATTAAAATGGTGCTGTATCTCTCTGGGAACATTTTGGCAATTTTTTCCATGTTCTGTCTTCAATCTGGTTTCTCAGAGATCAAATAAAGGTTTAGAGAACTTGATTTGTATGCAAGGCATTGATTTACAATGTTACTGACCTTCTCTGACTTAGCAGACAAAACTTAATGTGATCCCTTGTCAGCTACAAAAATTCAAATGTATGTATGGGGAGACATTTTCTTTTTGTGCAAGGGCCAGCTGCAGTTTCCCTAAGAGTTGTGTGAGATTTGCTATGGCTGGAAGTTTCCTGAACAGTGCATTCCAAGTGAATCGCGGGAGGTTGGAGGTTGGTGTGAGTTGTGCTGAACGACCTTCATTTGTCCTTCTCACACGGTGAGCTGGGTTTGGGGACCTTTGGTTCTCCTGCAGGCCTCATACCCTATATGATAACCCTGTAGGAACTATTTGCTTCCATGCCACTGATAGAGAGAGGTGAAAGCTAGATGCTATAAAGGGGTATTTGTTTGCTTGACTCTTCCCAATGCCATTTTTCCCCCAGTTGTTGTTGGGAAAAGTAGTAAAGAAGGTACTTTGCTCCTTGTGCTCCCTGTTGACAGTGTTACAGGCTTTTTAAACCCAACTTAGAGTGGTTCTTCTCTGTATCGCTTTCTAAGGGCTAGAGATAAAAAAGAAAACTGTCCAGACCTGTTAGCAGTCTTACAGACTAGGGCTTCACCAACAGTGAATTATGTACTCTGTAAGGGGCAGAAGTGTCTCACTTCCTCTCTCAGTTTTCAGCATGTGCCATTAAATGAGCTGTTTGGTAGCTATTACAGGAAGGTTAGGCAGGTATTGTTGCTCTTTTTACAGTGAAAACAGAGCACTGGGAAGAGCCCCGCAAAAAGGGCTTTGTTAGCAAGCAAAAAGACTGAAAAAGGAAAAAGCATCTTGCTAGGAAAACAACAGCAAAGATAATGGATTTACTTTGAAAGAGTTTGAAGTACTTCTCAGTAAGTTGTTTAATGATGTATAACGTTACTGCAAACAAAATCAAGTTGGAAAAGTAACATTAGCTTCCTACTGACTGCTTGGGTACCAAAGATAGCCATCATTTTTATCTTGTATTTGCTTTAGTGGTAGTATATTTAGTATATTTATTATCTGGTAATATTTATTATTTATATATTAATTATCTTTTATTTAGTATATTTATTATCTTTCCACTAAGTTTCTAACTAATTTTTACTTAAATTAATTTAGATTACATTTTTTTCTTAGTGAAAAACCTACTGTCCATGTAAGTAATTAATGCATGCTTAAAAACACACACAAATTTCCTATCAAAATTTTTCTGGCACTGTAGAGTAAATCTATTTTATAGAATTAAATTCTGACAAATAGACATTGCCAGCTTCTTATTTATATTTAAAGCAAGCAAATCTTTTTTGAAAAGCAAGCTTATCTTTTTCATTTTGGGTTTTTTTTTCCTGTTAGTTTCCATTGCTTAAATTTAAAATATTTTCTTGAGAGCAAGGCAGCATGTGTTTAAATGAGATGTTTTCCTTTTAGCTTTGTTGATTTTTTTTTCCAGAGCAGGCTAAAGAAATGTGGGTTACCAATAGGTGTCTGTTGTTTAGACCAGAGAAATACTTCACTTGCTGTGACAGTTGAATCTCCTCTTTAAAAAGTGCCAATTAATTATTTTTCTTTTTTTTTTCTTCCTGTTTTCAGTATTAATTTATGGGAATCTTATTTAATTCCATTTGTTTTATTTGAAATCTTCTCACCTTTTGTAACTATGGATTTAGCTGAGGTAATGCTCGAAATCAAAGGGTCAAGTTAGGGTAAGATCCTAGTAAAGGAGGAAAACTTTGTTGATGTGTATGTTTGAGAGTTTTTAAGTATTTAGTTATCTTCCTTTTGGTTCAAGAAAGCAAAATACAGTATGTCTACTGTGGTTTGTACGTTAAGACTACTTAAAAAGTCTTCAGAAAAATTAGATCTCTCTCTGTAGTTCCACAAAGTTTAACATACTCTTGCATTTTTTAATGCTGTTAAAATTATTTGGTTTTAAGCAATTAGATAGGAATGTAAATAATAACGTACATTTTACAATCAGCTAATTCTGACAGCCTTTGTCTAAACTAAAGAATTTAGAAAGATTTTAATTGCACCTGCATTCAAAAAAGTGCCATGTAAATACTAAATTAAGAAAAGTCTATAGGTTGAGAATCTCATACACTTACACATTTTTCATGTATGAACTTTTTGAGCATGTTTTTCTCTTTTCTTTTTCTAACACAAAGTTTTACCTTGAGAAAGTACATTTGTCTTTTTTACTCAGCCACGCTTTCAGGTGACAGGTTATTTATGTCACCTTGATTCAAACATCTTATTTGTTTTCAGTGCTGTAGCTTAAAACTTCAAGTAGAAAGTCTCCATATCTGATTTCAAACGTACCAAAAGATACTCCCCTGAAAATCAACACTTACTTTACAAGCAAGTTGAGCCCTGCTTTTGCTGCATTCCTTTTAATAATCAGCAGAACTTTGAAGTCAAGAAAATTTTTAGCTTAATGTCAAATGAGGACATTTATCCTTGTCTCTCTATAATACTTAGTTAAGGTTTACTTGCTGGAATTCCTTTGATTTTGCAGTAATAAAATAATTTCTTTATCAGTATCTCTCATTCAGTCCTTCGGTAGGTTAGAATCAAAATGTGACTTTACCACCACAGCTTTCCTCGTGGTGATATAATGCATCTGAAAGAGGCTGGCTGCTCATTCATGTTAAATACTTTCTCAGTTTCTCCTTCTTGCTTACTGAACAGTTGTCTGTGTTAGTAGGCAATGTTGATTGATCTCTGACTGGTGCTGTCAGTCAAAAATAAATTTGATAACAAACATTATAGAATCCACCTAGTGTTGTACCAGCAACATGTCCCATGAGGCAGGATTTTGCAACAGGTTCAGCAAACCCACACCTGCCCTTTTGTATTTTTCATTACAAGTAATAAAATTTTCTACTTTCTCTCCTGCATGTTGTCTCATCAAAGTTAAGAGTATTCTTTCTCACAGTTATCTCAACTTGCCCCTAAAAGCCAAGAGCTTATTATGCCTTCTCTGCTTTTGTAGGTTTCAGACAAGAAAGTTTGGGGGTTTTTTCAGAATAGCATGTTTTACTTGACTGGATGCCCAGAACACTGTAAACATTTGTAATTTAGTTTGCACTTAACAAAAATTAAAATGTCCTTCTGCATTAGAAGTTGGTACTGAACACATCCTCAAAGGAAGGCCACCTCTGCCTTTGTACACAGCCTGGGAGCTGTCCACTTTTCACCAGTAACAGATTTCCCAGTAAAGCCAATAGAAAGTTTTTAAGAAGCTAAAGTAAGCAATAATATCTAAATGTACTACCAGTATCAAGAATAAATGTCTCAGTGAGACTGAATGTCACCAAGAACTGGAAAGCCAATTTTAGAGTTGCTGTTTATTGTCTCTTTTCTGGCATTCTTAGCATTTTCTTTCCAGTTCATCCTCTGTTTCTCATTTACTTTTCCCTTCTGTGTTTTATTGCTTTTGAGAACTCCCAGCTGATCCTCCTGTGCTTCAGTTCCACTTCCTCTCACAACTGCTTTCCAAAATAGGATCATTGAACAGTTAATGCTGGCACTTAGAATGAGTGAACAACCCAATTAGATTAACTGAGGGTAGGGAAATTCACGTTTCACACTTTTATTTTCTGCCAACTCAGGAAGACAAAAGAACATCAAACAGCTCCCAAGTTCTGCCAGGCATAGCAGTGCAATGTATAATTGGGACCATAATGTCCATGCTGGTGATGATGTTGCTGTTTTCTGCCTTTAGGGGATAAGGACATTTGCCATTTGTTGAGGAACAATTAAATATAAGAAATGAGGGATTTTGGCAGATTCCACCTGTCAGATTTTGGGTGTGAACAAATAAAGAAAACTATTTAAACCTTCCTCAGAACAAAAGATATTAACCAGCTCTTCTGCTTTTCTTTGTGGACGTTGACTAATTCATCCATACCTATGGCTAGCTTTCCATGGATCAAGAATTTGCATTTTTGCTCCTGAGTAACACAGGACATTAGAGAGAGAGCCTAGTCCTGGTGCTTGCTCTTAAAAGGTAATAAAAAATGAATTTTTGATGTTTGACTTTTCTATTATTTAGCCAATGTGGTTGATATATAGGAAGGTGACTGTTTCCCTAGCAAAGAGCTGTGGGGGTGCTATTTCCCCCCCCCCCTTCCTAATCAAGCTGCTTCTATTTCTGTAGCATTTTTCAGCTGTAGCACCACAAAGTTATTTTTTAAAGCTTTAAGACGCAGCTGTTATTAAAGTGTTGGTAAAATATTATTATCATTATATATATATATATTCATGTGAATTTATATATATATAATAATAATATATATATAGGTTCATGTGAATAAAACACACACACATACTCCTCTTCCTCAGAAAAGGTGCTGTCAGTATTAGGACTTAAAAAGTGTGTGTTTCAGAGATGAGTCCCACTGCCACATCATCACCTTACTGGCTGGCATAATTTGTTTTCAGATTTCCTCCTTCCCCTGACTAGTGATGCTAATTTTCAGTGCTGCCCAGTGCACTGACATTGACTAGTCTTCCAGAAGTTTTGCAATGAATGTAATTTGCTCCTTCCATTGCTTCCTATTGGCAGATTAGAGAGAGATAAGTTTCCCAGATGAACTTCTGAGATGAGTTCTTACATTTGATGGTTTGGTGTTCTCTGTATGTTATTTTTGCCTTTTGCCACTTTTGTTTAGTCCCTCCCTCAGTGAAGGAGATGGCACAAGTTATTTCTGCCTACAGCAGTCCCTCAAAAATGCAAAGTCGGTTTATTGCCCAGGGTTTTTTTAGTTGTCCTTTATTTGTGCAGCAAGGGAGGATACACAACCTTAGCACAGGCTGCTGTTTCAGCGAGTTGCCAAACACTGTTTGATACCTAACTGCCTCTTGTTTGCTCAGACCACTTTGTCAGTAATCGCCTCTAGGTTTAGCTCTGGTTGTGAGTCAAGAAGCTAGTTAGATTTTGAATCAAACCTTCTCTCTCACTGTAATCTGTATAAATATCAGAATCAGTGGTCCTGAAAAAGTGTTTCCCGTTGGAATTTTTCGTAGTTTATATATTTACAATTTTAAATTTTTTTACACTACAAGATGTAACATGTGAGTCACAATTTCCCTTCCCACACCTTCTTAATTTAGTTTTCAAAGGGTGCCATTGAAATTTGTCTGCAATAATAATTTGTTACTGGCATAGTGTTTTGTTCGTATGAGTATTTCTGTGATTTTGCATCACTTTATAAAGCCTAAACAGACCTTAACAAACCATTGCATTAGAATTCCTATAAAGCGATTTCGAATGGTTAATTTGGTTTGCCGTCAATGAGATTGAATGATAAATATTTGTCAAGCATAAAGACAAGTTTTGATAATAGTTTCTCAGTAAGAATATAGTTTCACTTTGCTTTAGTTGCTGTTTAACAAAACATGTCACTGTTCAATCACCATGAAAGAATCCTTCCAACCTGCTGCTGATGCTACATTAGCAGACATCCTGGTTTCTTTGTTATACTTGAAACATTTCACTAAAGCTTTTTAGCTGGGACAATATTTAATTCCTCAAAATAATTGCTCTTGCCAATCTTTCTTTGCACCATTTTAGTATGGAATGAGTTTATTAACAAGAGAAGCTGTTAATCTCTGATCTGTGTAATTTCCTTCTGTAGTCGGCACGGAAAGAGAGAGGAAGGGACTGCCCTCTAGAGAACAAGATCAGCCCCGGAGCTAGGTGTTGCCTTCAAGAAGAATCTTTCCCCATCGACTGCAGAAGAAGGCTAGAGAAACCAAAATAGCTTGTGTGACTAGTCTGGATTTCTAACTCATTAGAGAGGCTTAATTATATCAACATGTTGGAGATTTTTCTGTGATATAAATTCACCTTCCATCTGTACAACCTTTTCATCCTTTTTTTTTTTTTTAAGCTTTTTAGCTTCTAGTCAAAATATCTGCTCCACAAGTGTCTCAATTAGTACAGGAATGTCACTGCAAACTGTTTCCAAATTTATTTTTGAGAAAAAACGTGGAGATCATTTGCAGGGAGGCAGTAAAACACTACGTGGACTCTCACTGCATGTTGTTCATTTTAAGAGTAACTTGCAAGGAGCTTGGCACTCTTTCTAGTTTGTACACCCAGTTGGTAGTATTTAATTTAAAACAACCTCTGAAAGTGCCACTGCAAATGAAACCTGTTTGGCACACATGTAGGATACCTCCCATGTAGATCCATGCTTAGTATTTGATTAAAGATCAGCCATCACTTGCATGTAATACCTGAATTTTCTACAATAAGCTAGGTATGATGTAGTTGTAATGCAACATAACTAAAGTCAACATACTTGCTTTCACTTGTTATGTAGAAATATATCTGTGCAGTTGTTTATCTTATAAGTTTTTTCTTTTAATCATGGATTTTTTGTTCTCCTGGTTCACTTTATTATTTCTTTTTTTTTTAACGTAAGGTATGGAGTTTTATTCTTTGTATCATGGAGTTCAATTAAAAGCTTTCCCTTACCGAGGCAAGCATGCTGCTATATATGTACTGAATTTCGGGTCTGTTTATTTCCCATATCAGAACCTATTCTTTACAATTTTTAAATTTTTTTTTTTAATTGAAGAACCTAAGGAAATCTATCTTTCAGCATCAGAGTCTTTTTTTGTTATCTTTGTCCTGTCTCTTTAATATTTGTTACTACTTTGTAGTTGGAAAAGTCTGGAATTTCTGGTTGAAAGTGTGATTTTGCAGGACTGCCATTCGTTTTTTCTATCTGAAAATCCAGTAGGGTTTTTTGCCTATGATTGTTTTATAGTTTTTGGTAATTCTCTGGCATGCTGAAATTTTACCTATGGATGTTTCAATTCTTCTACAGGTTAATTTTTATGTACCTTTTAAGCCCACACTTTTCCTGCCACATGAAGTTTATTTCTGAAAGTAACATCGCTATATTCAGATTCAGTTCCGTCATAAATAAATTTCATTTCCAGTTAATCCACATTGAAGTGATTTAGCTGCATTACTTAGTTGCTTACCATAACTCAGGGGCCTTATGGTGCAGCTGATTTCACATAAATAAAAGTAGGTTGTTTCCTGACTATGAACTTTCAAATATCAATGGGTGAGTCACTCAGAAGTTTCAAACAAGCCATCAGTGTTTGGAGGGCAGTCCAAGGAAACCTACCTTGTTGAAACAAGCAGTTGTGCAGACATTAAATGAAACTGGCAAAACACTGCAGGAGTTTTTGTATGAGGTTTTTCTGATCTGGGTTAGTTTTTTTGTTTGTTTGTTGGTTGGTTGGTTTTTTTTTTTTAAACTGGCTGTATAATTTTAGGGAGATCAGAATGGATGAAGCAAAACTAGCAACCTAAAGATTTTACAAATAAGAAAGCTCACTGTAATTTTAAAACTATTTTTATTTTCATTCTTTTGTTGTATAGAAAATAAAAAATAAATATAAAAAGTTGAAATTTAATAAGACTTTTTAGCTAGCCCAAAATAAGAATTTATACACAATTGCACATTTTGTTATTTTGGAGCTATCCAGAATAAGCTCAAGGTTTTATAGTTCACCCTACAAATTTTGCTACTCCATGGGTAGTTATTTGCTAGTATTAAATGGAGATCTGTCACGTTTCTTATGAGGGGGTGAGAGGATCTCACCTCAGCTATCCTGGAAAAGAGTTGGAAGGTAGGAAAATAGCATCTTTGTGTTGAAAGATACAAATGGAAGTACTGTATTTTGAAATGTTCTGTTTCTGTCACCATGTAATTAGCATGTAACACAAATGATTATGGTTAAAAAATGGACTCTGTCTTGGTGCTAATCATGGTGCAGTCAGACTGACAAGTTAACATCCCTTTGGTTAGCTGCTGGGAAGTTATACACTGACCTTAATGACTACAGGGAGCAAAAGTGATTCTATTTAAAAACCTCAGCTGTAGCTTATGAAAGGAAATAATTTTATCTTCAAACTATTGATTCAGTAAAGGACATCAAGTTATAGGTAGTCTCTTTAGAGATTTCTTTCATTTTAGGAGATAACTGGGAACTGTCATGGTGAGACAGAACTATTAGTCCCTCTGATGTAAACCATGAACTTAGAGAAAGGTCTTGTTAGATTTAAGTAATTCATAAAACTCACTGAATCTGAAGATTATTGCCCAGTGTTGCATTGCAGGAGTTGAGACAAGGTTTGATATTTCATTCAGATGTGTCCAAAAGTGGCTGCATGTTTCTCTAGTTTATTGTTACTCTGCTGCATGTTTTCAGCTACTTGTATGAGTCTCAAGTCTTTCCATTTTAATCTCGTAAATCTTGATGTGGATCATGGTATTAGGAAAAATTACTTCCATTCCAGAGTTTCATAGTGGTGGTATAATGCAATCCCTTTCTCTTTCGTCCCTGAATAACGTGTAGAAGCACTTTAATAATTTTATCCATTTTTCAGGTCGATTTTCTTATTAACTAATGGCTCGGGTATACCATGTCATCTTTTTTCCTTAGGAATTTGTTGACGTTCCCACTGCTTCCTCAAAAAATTTCAGATGTCTGCCTTTCCCCTTCTCTGGGCATGGAATTCAATTTATCCTAATATCATTTATACTGAACTGCTTTTGTTTGGATGGCTATGCTAAACTTTTTCCATTTGCAGATTTTTCTGCAGTAGATTTTCTTTGGGTTTTGTGTATATTTAGTTCTAATTTTGTTTGTCACATCCAGATCTGTTTAGTTTTTTTTGAAAGTGCACCTCAATGGAGCATAATTAAGCCCTGTGTGATAATTTCCATCAGTACATACTGTCTCATGCATACTACTTGCATCAACAATTTAATTTTGATATTTTATAGCTGCCAAATGATTAATTTTAAAATGTTTTTTAGAATATAATACGTAGTTTTAATAATTCCCATTTTCAAATGAAAAGAAAACAGAACAAAAATTCACAAAAAAAAAAAAAACAAAAAACCAAAAAAACCCAAAAAAACCCCTGAAAGAACTACTTCATTGTATCTGGGACAGGTAAAAATATTTTGAACCACATGTCCAAAATTATAAAGCCATGAAATGTGCTAGTAAATTTTAACCTTCTGTATAGTCCAGGCCCTTGTATTGAAACACGAGGAGACATGGTCAGACATCTGCAGAAGAGGGGTTTAATATGATTTTTGTGTTTATTTTTGTCTATTGTTCCATAGTGAATAGGAATGTAAAAGTAGAGGATGTTTAAGCTATACATTTTTTTTAGATAAGGAATATTCCTTTCACATTAGATAGATCCTTCTGTGTCTTACAGGATAAGATATATCAAACAGAAGAAAATATATTATGAGATACAAGAACAACATACCAGACTTTTAAGTTGTCTATAGAGAATGAATAAAAGACGTTGATAGAACTTCCATTTTCTATTTCAATTGCTTTTAAGGATTCATTTATAAGGCGCTTTCTGTCCCATTTGGCTGACAAATACTGATGTCTGAATCTTGATGCAATCGGCATCTTTTCCTCATACTAAATCATTCATGAATATTGCACTACTTTTAGACTCTTTATTCTGTCAATGACTTTGTGGTAAAAATAGAAATAGAGCTTTTTGATTTCAGTGATGCATTCGTAGTTGATGCAGATCATTAGCTTTTTAAAATGCGTAACTCATGTATCCTAATTTTACAGTCTTCAGGCTATTAATTTGTTAGTGTTTGCACTCTTATTTTAAGGAATAATTTAATTACCTGTTTTGGTACTGAATGGAATAAATATCCCTACAACAGCAGATACATACATATAAAACAGGAGTAGATAAATTTGAGATCTCCAAGAAAATAGAGGAAAGATTATAAGCCACAAACATAAACAATAAAAAGAATCAGGGTTATTCGACTTTTATGAGAAGAAAAGTTATTATGTGATACAGTTAAACACTATACAGAACAAAGCAAAACAAAAACTCTCTCCCAACTCCTTATGTGATCTTTAATAATGAAAAAATGGATTTGTGTATATAACTAGTAATAAGAACTGTATGCTTCAAGATGTATGCTGTGGAAGAGCTACAGAGCTTAAAGTTGGGAAAAATGTCAACCAGAAGAAACTTTCTTGCTGCAAGTAAACCAGTTGTGGTGTACAAATATTTCTGCAGAACTAGCAAAGGCAGAAAAACCGGGACTACGGCAGTGCATGCATCTTTATTTAAAAATAATCATAATTTTAAAAGGTGCTTATAAAGAAAAGAGTTTGTGGTAGCAACAGTGAATCTCTGACCCTTTTTAACTTGAATCAAGCTGAGAAGTTGAAGAAAAGAAACATGTCATTTATACCAAAGATTTCTGATGTCCAAGAAACCCTTTTCAGTGCTGAAAACTCCATGACAAGTATAATGCATCCTCTGCCTTGGTTTTTTAGAGAGATTAGCACTTTTCTGCATTGCAGAAGCTTTAGAAATAAAGCAATCTGCACTCCTTGGGCTTTGTAATGAATCTGCTTGGAAATTGCGCCACTCATAAAAATTTACTCTAGGATGTCTTAGGGATTGCCTTAAATATAATTGATAAAAATAAGTAGATAAAGACAGGGACATTTATCTATCAAATCTCATCAGAGTGTGACAATACATAAAGTTTAGTTTGAGGTCAGTTAGCTTTTAGATATCAAAACAATTTTGTCTTTTCCAGTGTTAAACCACTTACCATGATTGTTTGTGTGGAAAAGGGAGCATGTTTGGTTTCTTTTTTAATGTATGTTTACTGCTAAATGAGTTTAAAATGCAAGTCAAGAAATGAAAATGCTTACATAGCAAGAAAAACAGAATTTAGATTATGTTGCAGGTTTTTGCTGTTGAAGAACAGGCAGCTGCTCCTTAGTGATTTCTCTTTTTATAGAATTGAAAGAGAAGAGATGAGCAAACTAATGGAAGAACCTTAATTTGAGTGGTACGAGAATGTCTTTCACAGCAGAGGAAGCAAATTGTTGTATGAACTGTGTTTATTTTACTTAACATTTCTTTGATGAGAACTTGCCCTTCATTTGAAATTCTGTAGAATATTAACACAATACTTGGCTCCTACAGAAAAGGCTGTAATAAGTGATTAGTTCTGGGTTCAAAGGATCTGATCTTCTCAGGGCGATGGAAGGACTTCACTTGGCTTTGGATTTGGGCTTTGTACAGAAACTGGCAGTGGGAGGACCATGTTACAGAGTGCTTCTGGGATAAATTTGAATAACCCCAAAGCTGAAAGATAGGAGCACTGTTGTCTTCTGGAAACTTCTCTCTCCAGTTCTCTTTGCTCTGTGTTAGGGGGCTGTAGCTCACAGGTACAGTGATATCATATACTGTAAGATGATGTACTGGAAAAAAGAACAAAGTGAAATAGAATGCCACATCTGCTGAGATTTTACTTCAACTTCTTGATGCTGGATTGTATGATTTTTTTATTTTATTTTTTTTCCCCTGTGGAAATGTAAAACATGGTAGAAGAGTCATACAAGCAATGGTCTTTTTTGTTTGACTTTTTGAATTGCACCCTTGAAAGACCAGTGGAATGTCTGAGTGGGCAGTGGGAACTAGTTGAAAGGCAGATCCCAGGGGGTTTGTAATCAGTGGCACACTCAAGTGCCTGTCACAAAGTGGTGTCCCCAAAGGTTCGGTACTGGGCCCAGCATTGTTTAACTTGTTCAGCAGTGACTTGGCTGAAGGGGCAGATGCCTCCTCAGCAAATTCGCTGATGACACCGAGCTGGGAGGAGTGGCTGATACCCCAGAGAACTGTGCAGCCATTCAGAGGGACCTTGACAGGGTGGAGAGATGGGCAGAGAAATTCAACAAAGGTAAATGCAGAGTCCTGCACTTGGGGAGAAATAATCCCAGTTACCAGTACAGTCTGAGGACTGTCCTTCTGGAAAGCAGCTCTGTGGAGAAGGACCTGGAGGTCCTTGTGGACAATAAGCTGTCCATGCGCCAGGAGAGTGTTCTTGTGGCCAAGAGGAGCAGTGGTATCCTGGGGTGTATTAGGAACACCACCAAATCAAGGGAGGTGATCCTGCTCCTCTACTCAGCCCTAGTGAGGTGGAGTGCTGTGTCCAGTTCTGGGCTCCTCAGTACACAAGAGAGATGGAGCTCTTGGAGTGGATCCAGCAGAGAGCTACAAAGATGATTAAGAGACTGAAGCATCTCTCTTATGAGGAAAGGCTGAGGCAGCTGGGCCTGTTCAGCCTTGAGAAGAGACAACTGAGGGGACCTCATCAGTGTCAATAAGAACCTGAAGGGAGGATGCCAAGAGGGGCCAGGCTTTTTTCAGTGGTGCTGAATGATAGGACAAGAAGCAACAGGCAGAAACTGATGCACAGGATGTTCCACCTGAATATGAGGAAAACTACTCTGATCGAGCACTGGAACAGATTGGCCAGAGAGGCTGTGGAGTCTCCCTCACTGGAGATACTCAAGAACCATCTGGTTGCAATTCTTTGCAGTGTTCTCTAGAATGATCCTACTTGAACAGGAAGGTTGGACCAAATGATCCACGGTAGTCCCTCCCAACAGCACCCATTCTGTGATCAGCTCTCTAGGTATATACTGAAAGAGTTCATCTTGGGAATCTAGGGAACTGTTGTCCTTTTCTTGCTTTACCTCTTGTTTCTTTCCCTTCCATCACTTTCTTTGTTACCACCATTTCCACTATCATTTTTGTTTCCATAGCTCCTTTGCCAACTCACTTGCATCTCTCATTGGCGTCTCTAGTGTCACACTGTGGGAATCATGCCATGATT
Source organism: Grantiella picta (assembly GCA_013397955.1). Classification (NCBI taxonomy): domain Eukaryota; kingdom Metazoa; phylum Chordata; class Aves; order Passeriformes; family Meliphagidae; genus Grantiella; species Grantiella picta. Next base: position 185,090 of record VZRM01006003.1, read on the forward strand.
GAGATAATTTTTTCACACACTTCTAATGTACCTGCTTTGTTTCTCTCACCTCATTCTTGGAGTATGCAAAAGAGAAATGGAGACAGTCAGTATTCCAGCTGAGGTGGCACCATATGGACATAAATCCGCTGTCCTAAGGATGTCGTCTGTTTTGTGCTGTGATCTTTCCAGAAATTCTTAATATTCCGTTGAAATATTTGGCTACCCTTAAACACTAACATGATGTCTGCAGAAGTTTACCAGTCATAGCCATGTTTAGATTAATGTTTTAAAGTGAAACTTTCTGTACACCTTATTAGAGCTGCAGGGTTTGTTTGGTTTTACTACGTGGATGTGGCTTCCCATGCACAAATACTCTCGATGTACTGATACACTGCATTTAAAGTGTCCACATTAACAGGAAAATATTTATGGCACCATTTGCTGTCTTATGTGGACAGGGAAATCTGTCGGGATTATTTATCAATTGCATAAATTCTTGAGAGACCTGAAAACACTGACATGAGAGCATTTGAAATGTAGTTTATGATGTTATTTGAAATATTGCACTTTAAATTTGTTAGCAAATAAGGTAGCAAAAAAACCCCAAAGCTGATATAGATCTTTGCAGCTAATAGGCAGTTACAGGCACAGATGTTCTCACCTGTTGCAAGCTGACAGCTCAAAAATACGTGTAACTTTGAATACAAGTGTTAATAACAACTGAGATGGTAAAATGTAATTATTGCATGTTATTATACTATCACCTGTGCAGCTGCGAGGCGTAGACTGAATATTCTGCCACGTTCAATTAGAAGAAGACAAAAGTAGCACTGGAGAACTGAGTCAGTTAAATGAGAATTTTAATCACTGCAACTTCAGTAGCAGTTGTAAAATCATTCAACATCCCAGCAAATAAGACATGTTTCAAGACCAGCAAAGCATGATTTTTTTTCTGAATTTAGTTCACCAAAGTTAGTAACTTGGATGATATCTTAAGGGAGTGCTTGGTCTGTCAGGCATTTGTATGATTTCTTAATGCCTTTTGGGAAGTGATAGTCACAGGAACTGTATTGTCCTGGCAAATGGTGCAGAAGAAAACTATCTTCTCACCGTGTTATCAACACTGGTCCCTTGCATGCACCTGGGTGCTTGCCATACTCTTCACTTTCTTATCCAGTCTCTAACAAGTGCTCCAACCAGCATCTGCCTGCTTCTCTCAATGCATTTTTTCATTGCAAACAGTTCTTGAGGGGCTGCAGCACCTTTTGTTTTAAGTCATGGAGCAGTTACATTATTTTTACTTCTGTTCTAGAGCAGAAAGCAGTTACAGTGATGGTTGATCTCCCTTTAAGGGTAAAAATTTGTTTTATACCAATGTTAAGACTTTTACCTTTACCTTGTAAACATAAAGGACACACTAATGCTATGGTTGTTATTTCTGTGATCAAGCAACCTCTGGAGTCACAGAAGGTTATGAGGTTTAAGAGCTCAGAAATAAGAATTTAAAAGCTGCTTAGAACTCAAAAATTTTAGCCACGTGTGTCAGATTACATCTTCTGTATTATCTGCCTTTAACTAAATTGATTTCTGATAAAATAAAGGTTCAGTTGGAGTAAATTAACTTAAAACACTGCCTAGAACATTTTTACAGGCAAAGAAATTAATGCATTTCAATAGAATGATGATAGTTACTCATCACTTAAACTTCCCTCCCGTGAAACACGAGCTGTTTAATCCAGTAATGCTTGGAACACATCTATAGCTTCTGTTTTAAGGATGTACCTACTGATTTAAAAATTGAGACCAGTAATTAGCCTTCCCTTTGCTACGAGCTGGTAAGTTTCTGACTTCTTGTTGTAGAATTATCATCTGAAAACTCCAGTCTCTTCTGTGGGATTTGCAGAGTAGTTGAGGCTGAAAGGCACCTCTGTAGATTTTCTAGTTCAGTCCATCTGCTCAAGCAGGGTCACCCAGAGCTGGTTGACCAACACCATGTCCTGACAGCTTTGGGACATCCACCCTCATAGCAGGCAAAGAAGTTTTCCCTGATGTTCAGACGGCGCCCACTCTGTTTCCATTTGGGTAGATTGCCCCTTGTCCTGACACTGGGCACCACTGGGAATAGTCTGCCGCCTTCTTCTTCGTTCCTTTTCATCAGGCATTTCTACACATTCATAAGTTCTCCCCAAGCCTTCTCTTTTCCAGCTTGAACAGTCTCAGCTCTGTCAGCCTTTCATCATAGGAGAGATGCTCCCCTAGTTTTGTTTGATGTCCTTTGTTGGAGTTGTTCTCCAAAGTCCATATCATTCTTGCAGCCCAGTTTCTTCAGAAATGTTAATTTATTTTCACTCTCTTATTTGACACTTAAGTGGCACATTCTAATGAGTCCTGTTTCAGATTCCCATATCCTTATTGTAAACACAATTCTAGAGTCTATACTAGAATTCCTTTGATCACAACTGATGCATAAAGGTGAAATCTTCTTTCTACAATTCTGCAAATACACATCAAGTAAAATGGAAAACTACTGCTCTTAAAATTGAGGCCTTGTGTCAACCAAGTGACAGCAATCCAGGCTTGAAACTCAAGGTGTCTTTTATTTGCTGTAAACTAAGAAATTGGACAACTCCACCCAATTAATGTCAACTGAAGGAAAACAACTGTCCTGTACAAGACAAGCCAACAGGGCTTGACTTGAGCATAAAACATCTGAATCCTAACTAAAGAATTCTTTTTGGAATCCCTCCCATTCCTTCAAACTGTGACCTAGAAAACATCACCCATAACCCCATCAGGAGCTCAACAATCTCCCTCCAACCCCCATCCTGATTCCAGCTCTCAGTGCTTATTACATAGCTGGGTATTGCTGCCTAGGTCCAATGCATATTCCTGCAGCTTTTAGTTTCTCTTTTGTATTTAATGCCTGAGAAAATGTATTGATTCAAAATAGAAATAAAAACAATCACTATAAAGAATTTTTTCCAAAAAATTGTTTATTTGAAACACGGGTAAAATTTTATTTGCTTCTGAAAGGAATAAAGGTAAACTGTAAATAAAGACTTTGCAAAACCCTAAATTTCAGGCTATAATATGTCACTAGCTGGAATGAATTATTTAAATGTCTTTTTCACGCAGCAGACTAGATTTAATTTCTTGAATTTTTAGATCTATTTTACCTTTGTAAAATTATTTGTCTTACACACTGCTCTATTTGGTGAAAATAAAGTGAATGCTGAAAGGAAAATAATATTTAGGAAATTTGGTTTTTTTGTCAGGTTAAATATTGAGTAAAATCTGACAAATGAACAAGAAATGTTAATTGAGGGGGTAGTTTTTGAACACGGAGTAGTTATAACAGCTTAAAATACATCATTATTTATCCCATGACATGTCCTCATTTTAGAAATTACATAAAACTTTATTTTTGACCTTGAGGACAGAATACTCCATGTGAAGCACACGGAAAGTTGAAGTACAATTTGCAGTTTGTTTCCTCTTATCAATGTGGAAAAATATGAAAGACGATCTCTTTAAACACTACTTTGTTATTGTCACTTTCTGAATCTTCCTTCTTTCAGTTAATAGAGTTAGGATGACATTTATTAATATGTCTGGTGTTTGCTTTTTATTTACAACCTTGCTGAGAGTGTCCTAGAGAGTGATGTCTTCTGATCAGCTGTCAAGAGGACCATACCATAAGTAGTGATGTAAAAAAAATAGAAACAGGTTTCAGATGCTGTGCTAGCTTAAGAAATAGGTGAGCAGTGTTCTCTTCTGTTTATACAAGTAATAGCTACTCTTGTAACTGCTGCAAGTCTTGCAGTCATCCAGCCCAACCTACTCAGCCTGTTTTTTCCAGAGCAATGGCAACCACTCAGGTTTGGACTTGGAAATCTCCCGGAATTGAAAGTGTATTTCCAGCAAAATTATCTTCTCAGAAAATTTCATAGTTTTTCTGAGCATCCCTGAAGCTCGCATGACATGTCTAAAATAACTGGCAGGTGTAAAGGTCTTAAACTATATGAGGCTTTGTATCTAAAACCTCTGTGCATCTGCAATTCATTACTGAAATAAAAAGGGCTAAAACTGTTGTTATAGTAATAATAGATGTGAATCGTGTAAATCTGTAACAACTAAACAACTTCGTTTTACATCAGGAACACTTTTGATGACTCTGTATTTTACAGAAATGCTTTAGCTCAGAGAAAGAAAGACAAAGGTAGTTGCAGCACGACTACAACCAGAGGGATAGAACAGAGTGGTGCTTTCATCATTATTACTCTTTAGCAGAGATGGCTGAAGAAAGCAAAGTATCTGGATTTGCCTAAATGATGTATTAAAGAGAGAAGGAAAATCAACAAATAAAAAATGGCATAATAGTAAATTCACCAGTAGAGTGGACGAATATTTTATGACTGCTGTTTTTGTCCCTTGAGATATTAAAGACAATTCATCCAGAAGACTGTAACTCCATGTTGCATAAAGTTCCCTGTGGACATTCCCCTGGAGACCTGCCTGCCACTTTTTCTTCTAATGCTGTTTTCTCTCCACACCAGCTGTGTCCTGGCAGCTCATCTTTCTGTCAATAAGATTTTCCCAACCATGCATTCCACTGAGCCACAGTGTCTGCTCTTTCTGTTTTGTTTTTTTGGGGTTGGTGTTTTGGTTTTTTTTTTCTTTTTAATGTCTTGTAAGCTTGGCTGTCCTGTTCTTCCTTCTTAGGAGGACAAAAAGAGGTCACAAAACTTCATGATTTCCTTCTTCATCTTAGTTCCTCCACATTCTTATTAAGATTCTCTTTAACCTTGTCATCTTATGGGTCTAAAATTCTAGGAATACTGTAACTAAATTCATTCTAGAGCAGGGAGTGGCAGAGCTACTCATTTGCTGAGTGAGCATTCAGCTTTCCCCACAAATTATTCCCTATTGAGAGGCAGCCTAAATGAGCTCAGTGTTGCACCAGGAGGGTTTCAGTGTGCTGAGGACATGAGCTAGAACTGCTGACTCAGTCAACAGTTCTTAGTTCTGTACTCTTGTGCTCACTGCCTGTGCCTAGGGTAATGAGTTACATCAGTTAGAGTATAGCTCCTGGTTTTGTGCATCTGACAGGGGCTATTTCCCCCACAAACATGCACATGAATCAGATTTAAATCTGTGTTACCAACAGTTGGGTGGCAGGCAGTACAAATTGGAGTCCTTGTTCACGTTAATTTTATTTTTTTCAATCCAATCACGTTATGGTCCCCTATCTCTTTTCACAGTTAATGTTTATTTTAGCATCACAGCAATTCCATGATATCTGTCTTAAAACTAAAATATACTCCTGTTTCAAAGTCACTGATGTAATACTGCAATGCAAGAGCTATAAAAAAAGTTGTATTTTTTTTACTGTCAATGTACTAGCATCTCTTAATTGCTCTAACAGCAAGGAAGGAATTCCATGGAGACTAGATTTTTCAGTAGAAGCTTTAAAACAGCCTGCTTAGGCAGAAAAGAGGTTTGGCAATCTTTGCAATAAAGCAGTTTTGGGACACTTTTAAATATCTGCAGTGCAACAGGGAATAAGAAACTTTGGGCATTTATTAGTGTTTGTATCTTTATATCTGATTATGCTACCATGTTGCATATATGTGTGTGTGTGTGTATATATATATATTTATATATATATATATATATATGTATGTATATCAGCAAACAAATGCCAGGCAAGTATAAGACCTTTCAGTTACATAAAGGTAACTAATGAAATATTTTGGTTTTCTTCTTATTTTGATAGACAATATCTCTACAGGGGCCAGAATTGTTCCCTTTCCTAATCTCATCTCCCAGAATCTTCCAATAATGAATCTATCTAGTTTCTCAGAGCAGTTGCTTTTTATAAATACCATTTTCATTGAAGTAAAAGAAAAGCAAGTAGGAATTTTTTTTTGGCTAGTCTTGCTTTGAAACTCAAAGACTCTGCTTATGGCAAGTCATTTGATTTGAAGAAAGTATGAATTTTGCTTCAGCAAAAGCATGTTCTTAAAAGTTCAAAGCTTTCTGAGGTGGTTTCCTGGAAATTTCCTCATTGATTTTTGGAAAGCCATTGCTCCCAGTAAAAACCAGATATTTCTTAGTCTTTGTGATTTGAAAATACTGAGTTTTGTCACATCCTAGAGAATTTCTTGAGTTCACCAGAACTGTTCTTTTTGCAGCATATGCATGTTTTTTCCACCTATAAATCCCTAAAATAACTTAGTGAGAAGCAGGAAGACAGAGATCTGTTTACATATCTATTCCTAGTATTCTTGTCTAGACTTATCAGGTGATTTTATTCTTGAGTATTTACTTCTCAGTGATGTGCACTACTTCAGAAAAGGAGAATGTGAAGTAAGTAATTTCCTTTCATGCTGAATGAAGTCTTTTTTCAGAACTGAAATTTTTTATGCTGCTTCAAAAAACAATTCAACTGAAACGGAAAATAACTTGATTTCTGAAGCTGGAGAGTTCATCTCGTCTTCTACACAATGATGTTATGACCAAGACTGTCATGTCTTCTTTAAATCAGTTTTAAATCCTGTGTATTTTTCCTGTGATCTTCTGTAGAAGTAGAGTAGTGTAACGTACAATAAAATATTTGCTTAATCAGCATGCCTATTAAGAGATAATTCCTATGTGGCCTTACAAGTGAATACAAAGATGTTAAGATCTTTTAAACTATAATGAGAAATACAAGTACACATTGTCTAGAAAGTAAATGTAGCAAATTAATGATTAGATACAAATGCTTGAAAAACACCATGCAGCCCATGATACATTCAGCTATCTTTGCTGCTGAATGGTATGATTGTCTTCAGTGAACAGAGAAATACTGTATAGCTGGTTGGAAATCCTGAAATATTTATTCATAAAGATCTAGATATTATCTGCTGAGACTGAAGTACAGATGCCCCCAAGATGGAAAGGCTGAAAGTTGCACCATGAGTAGTCGAGTTTTTAGGACATATTTTACAATGATGTAGTAGTAAAATATTTTTGAGCACTTGACAACATCTGCTGAAATATAGTATCTGCACAGAAGAAAATTCAGATAAATTATTATGTTTAATCTTTATTTTCTATCTCTATGGGTTTGGTTGCATTGAAATAAAAATTCTGAATTAGGCAGGAAGATGAGCTTAGGAATAGTTTTAAAGTCTTTATCATGATAAATTGATTCAGGCACTTCAAAATTAACACTTGAATAGTAACAGGGCACAGCAATGCCCTCATTGTTTCTCTGTTGACATATCAAAATCTGTTGCACTGAGCAAAATCTAATCATGGATGGCCTTGGAAAACAAGGAGGGGGTATTGTAAAGAAACAGCTTAGGTGGGGGAAGGAAAAGGGGAAAATAAAGTCCTTCAAACCAGCTCTTTACCATGAGTGATAAACAGTTTGTCATTAAATGGCAAGGATAATGTTTATGATTAAAAAAGAGTTAAAAATCATTGTTTCCTAATTGACTAGTATTCAAAAGGCTTCTAGGAAAGAAGAAAATGTACGTATGGAGTTACAATAATCTTGAGAAAAAAAATATTTAGGGAGGGAATAAATAAGTCTCCAAAATCTGAAAATAGGTTTGTTTAGATATTAGGAAGAAATTCTTTACTCTGAGGGTGGTGAGGCACTGAGACGGGTTGCCCAGGGGAGTTGTGGATGCTCCATCCATGGAAGTGTTTAAGGCCAGGATGGATGGGCTCTGAGCGAAGTGATCTCATGGAAGGTGTCCCTGGTGTCAGCCAAGGACAAGGTTAATGTTTTCCAGTAGCTGAGAGGGAGCATGGCTGAGGGGTATGGCCAGACCCAGATGCTATTGGATACCAACTCGTGTCATTGCCAGGGGCAGGCAAAGGGGATGCTCTCTAGCTTCCAGGGAGAAGGGTGTTCCTTTTGGAGGGAGAAAACCTGGAGAGTGAAATGGTCCAGTATTGTTTTATTTTATGTTTGTCTTTTTTTTTTTTTTGTCTTGTAGCTTTTGTTATTGGCATTGTTGCTGTTACTCTTTGTTTTCTTATCTCATTGTTGTTTCCAGTAAATTGTTCTTATCTCTCTACCTTTTGTGCTTTCAGTTGGAGAGTGAGGTGAACAAGCAGCTTCTGGTCTTTTTGGTGGGAGTACTAAATTGGGGAAAACCTTTCCTAAACCACGACAGCTGCTCATGCCAGTGGGGGTGGAACTAGATGATCTTTAAGGTGCCTTCCAATCTAAACCATTCTATGATTATATGCCTCTAACATAAAATAATAAAATAGTAACTAAACATTTAACAGAATATTATTTCTGAGTCTGAGGTGATGCAGTAGCAGCTCACCTTTTTCATTGACCTTCCCAACTTGTGATGAGGGTCATGCATAGTTTTTGTTGCTCCTTCTTTTCAGTTCTTATTAAAAGCACTTACTCTAAGAGAGGATGATGCAGATCTGTCCAGCAGTGTGCTGGAAGCAGCCCTGTATGCCCTGTACTCTTATGGCTGTGGGAGAAGATCTGCCTTCTGCTTATTCTACCTGGGGGAAGAGCTCTTATCCAGATGCAACATTCAACAACTCCTTGCTTGTCTGTGGAGAGGCAGGAGCATTCTGGATGACTCCAATGAATTAATTGTTTCTTTCTTTATCAAAGGTCACAGTGTATACAGGTACAGGGCTACACTTCTTAGGGTAATCACGTCGTAATGGTTGTCTAATCTCTTTTGTTCTCACCATGGAAGCAGAAGGCAGCAGAAGCAGCTGCTCTGTTAGTGCTGCTTATCATTAATCTTCAGTCAAGGTCTTTCAGTCTTTCTGAAACTGTCTTGAAATCTGCTGCAGTGAAAAGGCAAGACTCCTGGAGATAGATACTCTGCCTAAGTCTGTATATTACTTATTTAAATTTTGCAGTCTTGTGTGAAGTCATTTGTCTGTCATGATGGATTGTTTGTAAATGTAATTTCAATAGAAATACATTAGTACTTTAATCCTGTAGAGATAAGTGAATATTTCATTATTTTGTTATGAAATCAACTTTACAGGATCACACTTTGTCCACTTTGTTCTTGAACTCACCAGTAACGCCCTTTTCTAAATCACGAAGGATGCACAATATGACTAGAGATTTACAGGAAAAATAGTACACAATCATTTTTTTTTCAGTCTTCTCAGGGACAGGTATCACAGGCGGCACAGACTCCATCAGCACACTGAGTACATGTGGAGTAGAAGTCATGATGTAGCACAAAGCGATGGCACACAGTGACCTTCAGTGCTTAGTGTTGCACTTTAATGATCAGGGATTGCTGTTTACCCATTGCAATGTTGGACTCTGTGAGTGTGTGTTATGTGTATATATCTATACATAGTTTCTGCAGACATTTATTTTGCTTCACCAGTAGCTAATGACAACATACAGAAGGATCTGTCTTAGACAAGTATCAAATGCAATATGTGTCCCATATGCATGAAGCTTGCAGGTTAAGCAAAGCCTTTAGCATTACTTTGGCAGTCATTTTTGGCAGAAAAAATTCCCAAATGATGAGATGCCTGAAAGTTAAATATACCAATCCTGTTACAGAGTTTTATGCCAAGGAATACGAGGTCTTGGGAAATGTAGCATGTTGTGAAGTAACATATATTTTGCTATTGCTTGTTGAAAATAACAAGTACGTTGCAGGCATTAACGAAATAGAATCACAAAATGCTTCCCCCTAAGGGGGCTAAATGGATCTTGGGGTTTATGGACACTCTACTTCCTCAGCTTTAATTGACAGACAACATTATTTTTGTCTACTAGTTTTAGTGAAAATTTGCTTAAAAAACAAACATGGGCAAATAGGTGGGTAGGGAAAATAAAAAGCCCTATGCTTCCCTATTCAGAAACACCAAAAAAGTCCTGACTGTACCTCAATGGATTGTTTCTTTTTATATGTGTTTATTAATTTTGTATACATTTATACAAGTATTATCTTTGGGCTTTCTATTTTTAATTAAAAATCTATTTGCATTTACTATTGGCCTGACATGACATAACATCCTATGCAGTCCTGATGGCAACTCAGTAGGCTACCACAGACTCCCCAGTAGAGCAAATGCCAACTCACGCCCGCAGGCAGATGGGATAGTAAAACATGCATGTTATTTCCAAACCACTTAAAAAAATAACTTCCCTTACACCATCAGATGAAAACATATTAAAGAAAAGCTGTCTTTTTCCACATTTAGATGAATATGTTCTGTAAGACCAATTACGTCGAGCAATGTATTTGAACAAATATGCAGCAATTAGGACATTTTGTTGAGTGTATCTGCTGTGACTACCAATCACATCAAAGCCATATTGGTAGCAATATTCTTTATTATTCCTCTTGCTTAAAAAGAAATTCAGATTTAAAAAAAATGAAAGCTGAAAAAAATCTTTGGCACAATTTTTCTTTTTGTAACCTATTTTATATATTTAGTTAAAGCCTAACAATTTATGGCTCACTAGGAACTTAAAACTCATGGCAGTTAGTGTCTGCCCTTAGTATCATCCCTGTGGCATGTTTCAGTTGGGATTGGAAACTGACTTTTTAAATATCATAAACCCAAAACAAATGTAAAACATAAATTTAAAAAAAACCCAAACAGACCAACCAAATAAAACCCCAAGCAAACCACAAACCAAATTCTGCTGTTCTGCTTCTGACCCAAGGGAATGTGCCTTTGCTTTGCTAAGATGCACAAATGCCTTCTATAAAATCGGGTAGCTGTTGTCTGCCATACCATGATTTTGGGACTTGCACATGAAAACAATTTTTTAGACTTTTCTGTTGCTATATATCATAAACAGACTTTATTGTATATTTTTTATATTTTCTCTGTATGGGTAAAGATTCAGTTCTTTTAGAAGTAGTTTGGCTTACTCAGTGATACAGAAATAAAACATAGATAATGGATAATTAGTTGAATGCTGCCAAAGCACTGCCCAAAGATAGATTGTAAACTCTGGATTCAGTGTGGGCTTTCACTGTTGGGGAAAACAAAATATGTATATTTTTATAGAAACTAACTAAACTTAAAAACTTATAGACTTATATCTTGCTTCATATGCTGTCAAAATGATTATGCTTAGAAATGGAAGTGATGAAAATATAAATCTTCATACATCTGCCATTTAAATTTTAAGAGATAGTATTTCACTGGCTTTCTGACAAATATTGAAGTGGAAAAGTAGGCAATTGAGGGTTTTTTGGTGCTATTTCTACTTTACATCAGGCACAGACTGGAATCTGTTGAAATTATTTTATTCAACTTTCTATTCATATTTAGTATTTTTGTTTCTGTGACATTTTCTCACTTGATTTATTTTCTTTCTAAAGATAGCACAGTGTTTGCTTCCCAGCTCTAAGAAAGGGCTTATGGTAGTCTGTATGGGACATTAATAAGGGCATAGGTATGAAACAATATTTTTAGACTGGGTTAGTGATCCTGAACTTACAGGCATAGGCCTCAAAGATAATGAGAAAGAAAGAAAAAAGTGGTCACAGAATTCACCTAGTCATAAAACCCCAAGATTTTTATGTTGTCTGGGCACTTCAGTTCCTGATTAATTTTACAGTCTCCTGGGACTATATATCCAGTGGAATATTCACTCTTTAATAAAACTTAATTTTATTTCTGTAACCTTATAATCAGAATAGAGAAAAAAAATCAGAAATCATTATCTTGTCACCATAGCAATCCTAGTTGGAAAAAACTTCAAGTTAAAGAAATTCTATCTGTATTATTACTGGAAAAGTTCTTTTACTAATCTGATTTCAAAGCTTTCTGAAATGGTGATTGTGCAACCTGTCTTCTCCAGTGCTTGGCTACCAGCATTTTTTTCATCATGTCTAATCAGAATCTTTCTTGTTGCAAACAAAACTAATGATTTCTTCCTTTTCGAAAAAGAATAAAGATTATTCTTGCTGCCTTTATGAAAGAAGGCTTTTGTATTAAACACTCCTATCAGATCCCTTGACTCCTTCGAGCAAGGTTAAAACAACTTTTCTTTAAAGTTGTTGTTTTCTGGACCTCTGATCCTTTCTCATGTTCATCTCTGGACAAACTGTCATTGGTCCATAGCCTACTTAAAGTGTTATTCCCTAAGTGGAGCCAATTTTTTTCAGCAAACCCACTAATTTCCCATTTTATGTTTGTACAGGTGATTATTTTTACGGGAAAAATTGACAGCTTGCCCAAACTTCTATTGAATTCCTGGTTTATTTCCAAAATGCTGCTTCAAATTATTGAGATTTTGCTTATTAGTGCTAATTTTGAGCTTTAATTTGCTTAGCACTCGGGAAAGATGGGTGATATCTGCTGATTTAGTACGTATGATTTGTGTTCAAAGGCTGTTGAATAGTGAAAGTGATAATCCTATATTGAACAGTTAAAATGACAATCCTGTACTCAGACAAAGACAAAATCCCATTCTCCCTGTCTCTCTGAGTTACTGAGGAGAAGTTTTCTTCAGTTTGCCAATTTCGCTGCCATGAAAGGCAATTCAGGTATCTGAAGCACTGGAGACAAAAGGGCCAATAAGCAGCAAGAAACATGGTGGCTTTTGAAGAAATATGCAAGAATATCCTAGAGGGGCCCAGAAACTTAACAAGTTGATGAGCATTTTCAGCTCTCTTATTCTGTGTTCAGCTAATTAGTAAAGCTTGAACCACCAAGGCCTGTTTGAATTTTGAGCCTGCCGTTACTTTTGTAAAGGAAAAACCATCATAAGGCTGAAAGAATTGGCTCAGGTCTCTGACCAACAGCAGAAGTACAAGGGAAAATGTGATAATAGGATGAACACTCAATCCCAGCTGGCCTGAGTCCACATCTGAGCATGATGCTTGAAGGTTGTGTGTTCAGAGGTGAGTGATGAGAATAATTTTTGGTCCAGAAAGGTTGACCTGCACAGAAAAGTCAGAAGACCTGAAGCTATTCAAGGAGGAGTCAGAAGGAGGAAGGCAGACAAGCTTCAAGCATGAAGGAGCTGACTGTCAGGAGGAAGATAGCACAGGCAGGATATTTCTGCCACTGTGGTGAGAAATGAACAACTTGACAACTTTATGGTTTGTCAGACTATCTAAGGAGATAGAGCGCTCTGTCTGCCAGGAGAGCTGACGTTCCTTCCAGCCCAGTGTGGGATTCTCTGACTTGCTCCTGTTACACCATTCTCCAATACCTGACTTTATTCTTGCTCTAATTCCTGCATGTTTAAAAGCTCTATCTCATTTTATTTTCTTTTTGCAGATGCATATGCATAATGATTTTATTCTTTTCCATCATGGAAAAATACTTTTTAAAATCTCTAGCCGCATTTAATAGGAGGTCTGCAATCATTGTTTGATATTCTTCAGGAATTAATTTTTCTGACTGTCTTCCAAGCAATTTCTGGTTTGTTTGCTGTACCAAGTTCCCATTCACATCAAGGAAATACAAAGAAATCCCCCTCGGCAATACAGCAGGTTCTTTACTGCATCTTTACCCTTGTATAGCATTTGTTAAACCAGCTAGTATTCTTCCTATACTATCCTGGTTCTTGGGTTATCATTTAATTTCTTCCTCCTGTGTTGCATTTATTGTCTCATTCCTCCAATAGGTGGAAAACTTGAACTTTCTCCTAGACAGATTTTTCAGGTGGTGCTGTCTGTAGCTTTTATAGTGACAGTACACATGCATCTCTGTCTGGATCTGTTCTAAGTCTATTAAGTCAGAATCTCTAAGGGATTTTCTAGTAGTACCTGAGATATAAAGTGGACAAATATAAGCTTAAACTTCATTCTAGTGATGTTAGAAATATCAGGTAACTTTTTTTTTCTAAGCAAGTGTTGTTTTCTGTGTTCGTCTCAAACCTCTCTCAGCCAAGGAAGAGCATTGCAATCATGACTGAAATCCTCCAGTGGAAGATGTATTAGTGTGTGTTCTGCTGAGTATAATGTTACCATTTTCCTCAGTGTGCTTAATTACCACATGAATTCATGGCTCCAGTTTCAAGATCCCCACCAGCTGCTGCGGAAATGCTGGTTGCAAACAAAGTAGAGAGCTTGTGGCCAAACCTCTCTCTTTGCCCTTGACATAACCAGTTAACTGATGGACACTCCCAAGGCAACACAAACCACTGATGATATGAAACAACTTATTACAACAATTTTATGGGATAATTCAAACATGGCATATCATGTGCACCTCATGTTGGATATACGAAGGCTTTGAGCACCTAAAACAAAAGCTTTAGATGCTGAATTTTCAAGAGTTCTCTACATACAGTTGATTGGTGCATCCCTACTTATTGCTGCCACCAACATTTCTGCTTGAACTGCTGTGACCTGAGAGATGTCACATGTGGCTCCTGCTTAAACCTGACTTTTTGCATAAATCTCCTGACAGCAGTGACTAAAAGTCACTATGAACGTGTCTGCTGTATCAGTGTGGTCAGGCTTGTGGAAGCCACTTCCAAGATGTAGCAAGAGGAGCAGAGTGGGCCAAGAAAGGGACGTGTGAAGGCTTACATGGCTTGCGATGACCTTTTGCTGTGTAGTGCAAGCAGTGCACCCTTCCTTGATCTAGATGGGGTCTTGTCATTACAGTGATATCCTGGATGGTGTGAGGGGAAGGTGGGAATACTCGGAATTAAAGAGGGGCATACATCCTGGGAATCCTGACTTCTAGGCTATCCTTACAGAGGAGACCTGTAATATGGGCAGAAAGACAAAGTTACATACCTGCTTTTCCTGCTTGCCATTTCCCCCTGGCTACTGGCAGATACATAAATGGGTGCCCTGAGGTGCCTGACTCTTCTCATGTGCTGCCTGCTGAAAGCCAAGGGCCATTTATGTGTTCTGTGCCATGTACTGGCACAACAGGATTGGGAACTGCTAGTCTGAAGGCATCTGTGTCTGTTATTCCTGGGTTGCCCAAAGCACGGCAACATTTCTGAGGACATTGCAAAGGAGGAGAAACTGAATTTTTCTAGACTGAGGATCTTCCATTTTGCTGTGATTTCTAGATACCTTAGCATATTATTGAGGACTTAGAATTTCGAAT
Source organism: Grantiella picta (assembly GCA_013397955.1). NCBI lineage: Eukaryota > Metazoa > Chordata > Aves > Passeriformes > Meliphagidae > Grantiella > Grantiella picta. The sequence continues at coordinate 200,126 of VZRM01006003.1, forward strand.
TCTTTGAAATGACAATAATTTGTGGTTGAATCTGATGCAGGGCTTGGGGGAGGTGTGAAGAAAGCAGACTCTCTCATCTGCCAACCTTGCAGGATTCAACCTGCTGGTTCAGTGAGCTCACAAATAGGATAACCATCCATGGAGGGATGTTCTTTTAATTTCAGTAAGAGAGCTCTCTGAAATGTAGGTAAATTATTTAGAAAGATAAGGGTTAATGTGCAATTAAATTTTATTTTTTAGCTAAGAGGAAAAAACCCAACATACTTTAAATTTTTTGAAATTATTATTATTATTCAAACATAGACATTAGGTTTGTAATTTGGTGACTGCTGGAAAGCCAAAATCCACATTCACACTAGCTTGTTAATTAGGGACTTATTCTTAGCAAGTGATTAACAAACTTAGTTGAGTCATCACCCACAAGCTGGTCGGTGGGTACATGTCATCACATCCTCATTCTGCACAAACTCCCTCATTTTCAACCCCTCATTGGCAGCTGCTACTGGCCCTGGAGGCATGGACTGAAAAGAGCTGTCAGTCCTCAGAATTTAGTTGCAACATTTGTGGTATTTGGTGTTTTACTGAACACCTCGATTCCTGCATTGTTGTTTTTATACAAGAATCTCCATCCTCCCTGCAAAAATAAATTCTTGGGTTTTTTTTTTCCTCTTAAATGAGTAGGTCATGTTTGAACTATGAACCTTTTAGAAGAGAGGAAAAAAGAAAGAGAGTATTTCTGTGTTTTCTTTTTAATGTTACTTTAATTGAAGAAGGAAGTAAGTGGGTTTTTGATGCTTGACATTGGTAGTACTATAAAAATTACTGATGGTCTGTTATTGATAAACTTAATCTGTTTACCTCCCATCCCCAGTGATAGACAATTTGCAATAGGGTAACTGCTAAAACAGCTTCTTTTAGGTAATACTTCTGTTAATGATAAATACTTGTTTTTTCCAATGCCACTCAAGATTCATCCCACATAAACCACTCAGGAGAAGCATTTTGCCATAGCTATGGAGAGACTGTGGTCTGTCTTCAGTAGATAGTTTCTAATTGTTTAAATGTCCTTCTGAATTGTAGCTGGACACACTTCACTGGCATTACGGTGCTTCAGTGCCAGGCCCATCCATCCATTTCAGGGGGGATTAGCTCTGTGGCAAAGTTCATCAGTCACGTCTGTCGTTGTAGCTTGGCATGATTTGTACTAGTCTAATTGGGTCACAATTTCATCTAATAATGATTGATACAAGCTTTTTATCAGTGTGAGAGGAGGACGTGTGACCTTTTTATCTATTCCTCTGCTTTATGAAAAACTTGTTTTATGATTCTTAACATCATATAAACATTAAAATTGCTGAAAAAAATAGAGATGGGAATGTGTGTTTCATTAAAATGTCTTCGTGTATTCATCTATTAATGTGAATATAACGTTTTAATATGAAACTGCCAGGTAAATGCTACTCCTCAAATTTTGTTGATGGGAAGGTGATAGTCCCTATGCAGGTTCAGTTGCAACATGCTCACTTTGGAACTCCCTATTTTAATATTTTTCCCCCGCAGCATTAATATTAATTTATTGTGCCTCAGAACTCTGCATTGGTGAGGTTGCACCTCAAATCCTGTGTTCAGTTTTGGGCCCCTCACTACAAGAAAGATGTCGGGATGCTGGAGTGTGTCTAGAGAAGGGCAGTGGAGCTGATGAAGGGTCTGGAGATCAAGTCCTGTGAGGAGTGGCTGAGGGAGATGGGGCTGTTTAGTCTGGAGGAAAAGGGAGTGAGGGGAGACCTTATCACTCTCTACAACCACCTGAGAGGAGGTGGTAGCCAGGTGGGCATCTGTCTCTTTTCCAGGTAACAAGAAACAGCACACAAGGAAATGGTGTCAAGTTGTGCCAGGAAAGTTTTAATTGGAAAAACTGGATATTGGAAAAAATCTCTTTACTGAAAGGGTGGTCAGGCACTGGAACAGGGTGCCCAGGGAAGTAGTGAAATTGCCATTCCCTGGAAGTGTTCAATAGGTGTGTGGATGTGGCAGTGGGGGCCATGGTTTAGGGGTGACCATGGTGATGGTACTAGGTTAACAGGTGGAATTGATGATTTTAGAGGTCTTTTCCAACCTTAGTGTTTTTATGAGTTCAGAAGTACCAATATCCCAGTGGTTTGCCAGATCCTGGTGTACTTTACACAGATTTTTCTTCTGTTGTGAGTAAAGAAAAAAGATGTTTTCTCTTTTGAGGCTATGTGGTCCTTGAAGAAGTACTTTTAAAATATTTCTGTTACTGTAATAGGACATAAAATAAAAGTCAGAGTGCATGGTTTTTATTTAGAAGGGCCACTGTCAGTACAGTCAGTTTTTTCTCCAACTAATGGGACCTCAGGAAAGTACTGGTAGCTATTAAGTGAACACACAGGACAGTAGCCCTCTGGTTCTGAAACTGCGATGTAATATAAAATTGTCAAAAGCATATTTTTACACAGCAAAATATTATCTGTGGGGTGCTTCTACTGACCTTTAATCCTTATTACCTATTTATCCATTGTATTTTTATAATCCATGGGTCTGAGGTGGTTGTCATCATCTTAGAATGTAACACAAGCCAGTTCTTTGCCTGCATAATTCCCATTTCCATTCTAGTGTGTCTGAATGTCTGCATCATTGTACTATGTGAGTGCATTTTTCATACTTAAAAATAGACTCAATAACCATCTTCCTTCTCTGCCTTTCATTTTACAACTGCAGTAGCAGCTACATTTCCTGTCTCAATAGCACTTACGAAGCAATTAGGCAAATTTAGGACAGATTTTGCTACTGAATGCTAGACAGATTTTTCTTTATCCTCACTAGAACTTGTGCATGGACGGATTATACCCTAATGGCCTAGTTCTTTATCTGCCCCTGTAAGAAGCACTCTTCTCATTTTACTCATGGGCCATTTGATTTGGTGCCACAAAATGAAATTGACGGATCCTCTAATTGGTCACTTTAATTAGTATAAAAATTATTTATCTTTGTCTGTGTTGTATCTTCTGCAGTCTTCAGTGACTACTGCTTGTGGTTATACAGCTGAAGCAAATTATTAGCAGGCAAATTGTGGACCTGTGGGAGCAGGTTGGGAGGAGGGCTATGAAGATGATCAGGAGGCTGGAGCAGCTCTCCTGTGAACATAGGATGAAAGAGTACAGCCTGGAGAAGAAAAGGCTCCAGTGAGAACTCATTGCAGTCTTCCAGGACATGAAGAAAAAGGGTGAAGAGTGACTTTTTACATGGGCAAATAGTGATAAGACAATGGGAAACAGTTTTAAACTAAGAGGGAAAATACTAAGGTTAGATATTAGGGAGAAAATCTTTACTGTGAGGATGGTGAAGCACTAGAAATGGGCTGCCCACAGAAGCTGTGGATGCTCCATCCCTGGAAGTGTTCAAGGCCAGTTTGCATGGAGCTTTGATCAACCTGTTCCAGTGGGTGGCATCCCTTGCCATGGTGGTGTGGGTTGCAACTAGGTGATCTTTATGATTCTTGCCAAAAAAAGGCATTTCTATGATTCTGTGAAATTAGAAAGACTGATAAAAAGTAAAATAAAAATATTAAAAAAAAAAAAAATTTCCAACAGTAACAATTTTTAGTATTTCTGTAAAATATCAGTGTTTCAGTTAAGTTGAGGGAGAAAATAAACATTTTATTAATCAGGTAAAGTCAAGAAATCTTACCTAGAACCATGATTAAATGCATATTAAAAAAGCTAAACTTAAAAAAGATAAATATGAGGTAAAACAGCACACCAATTGTACCAGCCTGTTGCTGTATTTATGCCCATTAGTAAATAACAGAAACATTTATTCTGATTTATGTTAGAATATCCCCCAAAATAATCTACTACTCCGACCATCCCTATGAATCACACTTCCTCCATAATAGCTATGAATATCAATAAATTTGTCCAACATAGCTCAATATTTCCTGTTATTCAACCTCCCCTCTGCTTACACAGGGACACACATCTCCTTTAAAATTGCTGGGAATCATGAGCAAGCTCTGTGCAGATTTACTGCCATCCTTCTTATGAAGGAATTCAGACCCATCTCTACCACCTTCTCACAAAGACTCATTAAACAATTAGCACAGTTGCTGTTCAACATCTTGGAGGAAGTTGCACGTTCTGTTGTCAAAGCTGACACATATTGTATTACTGAAAAGAACTTTCTTACTGAATTACAGAGGGAAGACATGTACTTTTGGAAGGACCAATTGTGCAGGAAGGATTAATTGTGCAGAACTGTGCATTTTGAAACTAGCAACAAAAATTTCTGCTACAGACATAGGGCTTGAGTCACCTGTGACTGTAAAACACCAGGGTGATGTGTATGCAAACATAATTCGGTTTAGTCATGAAGAGGGGTTCTTGATTGGAACAGGAAATAATTAGTACCATGGTAGAAGATATGGGTAACACCTCATTAAATAATTAGAACATTCTGCAAAAATCTGGCCGAATATTCACACAGTTCAAACTGGAACAGCCCAAAAAAGATGAATAACAGAATGAGGGATTCTTTGGGGAAAAATGTTATAACTTGTTTAGTGAAATGATGATGAGAAAGTACATTAATATTTTCCAGCTAGCTTTGATGCTAGTTATCTTTCTGTTCAAAGAGCAAATGAATGTACAGTGTTCATAGCGCATTTAGATCTGAAGGTTTTAAAAAAGTTTCTAAACGTCCAAAGAGCAAAGTTCTGAGATGGCCTGCATCAAAGGAGGTTGTGAGGGCAGAGAGATTGGGAATACTTAGTGGCTGTGTGCAGACTGTGTTGCTGTGTTTATACAGGAAAAATATGTGTGCACGTGCATGAATATACATGTATGTGTGTATTCCCTCTGTGGGGAATACCTGCCCAGCGTTGCTACTGGCAAGACCTAGGGGCACAGAGCTGTGGCAGCTTCACCTCTGTTGGGCCACCAGATTCAACAACTCTAATAAAGGTCATTAGGAGTTTCACTGAATAAATCCCCTGCTTCTGTGTAGGTCAAGGGCATTGGCACAGCTTCTCACCTTTCTATGCCCTCATTTTGTGGCACATCATTGCTGTCTCATAGGGGGGTTTACTACAAGTTTTCAGCTTAATGATGTGTGTAGGGAATATTCTGCGGGTTTGGATTATTGGAGCACATGTTCTCTAGATTCTTCTTACCATGTGGTGTCCTGCAATTGCTGAAATGGGGCTTGATGAAGAAGGTCTGATTTTATATTGCATTGGGCAGATTATACTCACTATATGCCACCAACTACAAGTAGTTTTATCACTTGGAATTTCTGCGTTGGTCTTTTGTATAATCTCTGGAAAGCAGCACAAAAGAAATGGTAGACTCCTTCTCTTGGTACTCATAGCAACCATATGTTCCTAGACTCATCCACCATATTGCCATATATCCTTAGTAGAGGACAAAGTCCTCTCTTGCTGGAGTACAGAGAACACTCCTGTTCATGCACAGCAGCATGACCTTCATCCTGCAGAACACCATTCTTGATTCACATTCCACTCTGTGAGCTATTTTATGCTCAGATCTTTTTATTTCCCCATGCAAGATGGACAAGTTGGCTTTTAACTTTTTTATTATTGTTTAATTTGGTGGGTTTCATTGTTCCTAAATGTATAAAGTTTTTTAATTTCATCTTAGTCAATTTCATCCTATTTTCATCCTATTTACTCCAGAGTACGTCTCACTTTTACTGTTGTTCTGACTTCTACAACAGCATTTGTGTATCTTGGATACTCTCCCATCTGTTATCTGCAAGTGTAATCATTTACATGTTATTTCATCATTCAGTCCATAAGATAGCACAACTGGAATAAGCTATGTGTTAGCAGAATAAATAATATGATATCATATGAAATTTTCATAGCAAATTTTCTTTTGTACCTTCCTGGCTGGTTATATACCAACTGCATAGTAGTTCAGCCTGCTTAGGATGGTTGTTAGCCTGCTTACAAAATATCATAATATGGTGTCAGAAACCTTGTTAAAAATAAGATGTGTCACTCCCCTTGTTTTACCTTCAGATACAAAGATTGTTTTCTCTCAAAAAGTATGATCTGACTGGTTTAGCATGATTTGCCCTTTATGTTCACGATGGAGTCAGCAGTGAAAAAGAAAAAAAAAAGTTGAAAACAGAGTCAGTTATACACTAAAATTGTTTCCTTCAATATCTGTCAGATTTTTTTTTAATCAAAATTGCCTTTAACCATGCTTTTTATAAGATATCTCAATGCATCTCAAAGCACTAGTGCTAATGTCATATATTTAGGTGCATAATATATAAAATCCAAACCAAGCGAAACAAAGACTTGTAGAAGAAAATGTTTGACCATTTTCAAAATGAAATGTGGAAATCACATGAAATACACCTTTTATATTAGGAAGGGTTAAAGTAAATAATTTCACAGGAATTCTTTAATTTAGAAAGAAGTTTTTCCTCTGCCAATAAAAAGTATAAAATATTTTCAAAATTTCCCCTGCGGAATTTGCAGATATCGTGAAACTTGAAGTTAAGGAAGGATTTGGCAGGGCTTTTTCCTTATCTGTAGTAGAATAATGTTAAAATGTACTTCTATATTATAGGATTAATATACTTCTATTTTACATGATTCAGGGATCAAATTACACTATATTTTTCATATCATATTGCTTTTGAAAATTATGTCACTCTAATATTTCCTTGGACATCTCATTATTGAGACATCATGGAGCAAATCCACAACTTGTTTATAGGGCATAGAGCATTTTCCTTTTTATTTTTAATTTAGATTTTAAAAAACCCTTACAGATATCTTCACAAATAATGACAGTGATGTCTGAATTGAAGTTTCCTACTCAGTCTTTCTGCTGTATTAAACACATTCTCCAGTATTCAGAAGCAGAGCCTCTGCCTGTGTTCTCAGGATCCTGCATTCACTGTGGTGTAGCTTTCAATATTTTCACATTGCTCAAGATCTGTGTGACTTTATTCGCACGATGCTGAGCCTGAGCTAATATACCCTGCTGGGGGACTTAGCTGCAGCACAGAGCTCTGGTAGAATATCCCCTGGCGTTGTAAGAACGACTTGTTAAACTCTATACATGTTGTTGACATAGCGGCAGCGTTTCGAAGCGCTGACTAATGCTGCCACAGCTGTAGGTAGGATCAGGCACTTGGTTATTGTTAGGAAAGTTGCCAACATGTTGGGACTGTTTGTATGAACAGTGACTGTAGCCAAAGGTACTCTTTGTTTTTAGGCACCACTGTTAGAAATGGTCCTAAAAGTTCTTAAATCTCCCATTTTACCGTAACCCCAGATGACTGTGGAAGCTAATAGCATTGGCAAAAAGCTCCTTAGAAATTATAAGCAACATCCATATGCCAGCGTTTGTTGCTAAGTGAAATAAATTGTTACTAGCACTGCCACATTGCTGGAACTGCTTGTAACAGCTGTGAACCCCAAAGTCAGTGATTAATGTCAGCTCCAAGCATTGCCGGCTGCCTGACAGAGCTTGTAGCAGCCAGGAATGCTGAACGGCAGGGCTCCTGATGGCTGTGAGCATTGCTGGCTTCCCAGCAATAAATGTAACAGCCGCACATCTCGAAACGAAGGATCTTCTCTTTTGTCAATTTCTGCTTGGCTCTGGTGAAATCTAATTGTTAAGATGAAACCTGAGGAATTTTAGAATGTCCATATAGTTATTTTTGCTGGTAAGCTTCATTATGAGAATTTTTAAAATTTTTTTTAATATAGTTTACAGCTGTCCTTGCATTTTCAAGAAAGAAAGGGGCTGGATTCTTAGAGTGGCCCTTACTCTCTATACATTGCCAGAGGGGGTGGGAATGGGTTTTACAGAACCACTTATAAAAATCTTATCCTGAGAGCAATTCCATGCTATTTCCTACCTCACTATAGTTGAAAGCTGCCGAAGGACTAGAGATTTAGCTTCCAACTAAGAAGTGCCAGAGTTGCTTCACTGTGCCAGCAAGCACCCTCTGCTTGTTGTCTCTTTGGGAAGCTGCAGTGAGTATAGGAAGAATTAGTAATGAAACACAAACCTTTAAAGACATCTATCTCTATGCATATAAAAGGCCAGTGCACAGGTGAATTCTCCTACGGTATTTTATATATCATGCTGTTACACAGGTGTCCTAAGGTATGCATATCATAGAAGCACTGAATTGTTAAGGTTGGAAAAGGTCTCTTCATGAAGGTCAACTGTTATCTCAGCACCTCCAGGTTCACCGCTAAACCATGTCCAGTAATGATAACACCTCTAACATTGCCAATGGGATACACAAAATTGCTAATTAATCTAAGATTGTAACAGCTGAAAACCCAGTAAAAGGAATATTTCCTTTGTCTTTGCCAATTTGTGTGACTAATTCTCGGGCTGCTAAGCAGCTGTGCTGAGATCTTGCAATCCTGGCCTTCTTATCAAATACACAGAATAAGCTAACAAGTACTCTGTATTGCTCAGGCAGTTAAAGTGGTGCTGGTCATGAGCTCCTGTGAACTTTTACTAAACAAGTAGTTTATTCACTCTATTTTCTAAGTGAGAACAATGCAGCATAAAATGAAACGTGAAAGAAACAGATTCAGAATAAAGTGGAAGAGCTGGCTCCTCAAGTAGACTATGCCTAATCTCTGCATCTCTTTGCTGTGGATTATTATACAGGCCAAAAATTGCACCTTCAAAAAGTAGCTGAACTAGATACATTCATGGAAGAGAAGGAAAAAAGTGTGAGGAATATTAAAGCCTAAGGCAACAGAAATATCTAAATAAATTCATGAGCAGCAAATTTTTGGAGGTTTGGAGCTTCCTTTGTGAATGTCTCTAGCAGTGGCTGAGAGCAGATATCTAAGACCACAGAGACCTAGGAGAGAGCAGACACAGAGGTGAAGGAAACAACAGTGTGTATCTTTGCTTTGACCTGGTGTGGCCATCGTCCTGATATGCAGAGCTTTTTCAAATTGGAGCGTGTATCTCAGGCACAGTGAATCCCAGCGTAGGTGTTTGCCTTCCTTTGTGAATAACCTGATTGAATCGATTTGAATGAATAAATTTGAATGTTTTGTGGATTTTTCCCATTCATCTCCTCAGACTGTCAGCTCTCAAGCCTTCATGAAGAGGAGTGAAGCGATAACAAATTTATGGCTGATTATCTTAAGTGAAATCTAAAGCTACTCTCTTATCCGCAGCTCTTAGATGCATGGCAGCTTCTGAGTGCAGGAGCAATGAGAGAACTGCATTTGTGGGATTTGTGAATTTGCATTTGTGAAATCCTGTGTTGGAATTCTGTGACTCAAGTAACACTGTTTTTTCAATGACAGCCATTTAAATAATGAGACAGTAAGCTGGCTACCTGAACCTTGAATACTGCATGGCAATTGCATATACAGAAACGGTGCAAAGGATTGAGGTTGAATACTGTTAGTTCAGATTTAGTGAAGATATTTTCTCTATGACTCTGTGTGAATAATAGGGCTAGGGGGCTTAATTCTGATTGAATAATGTGTTTGCTCTACTATCAGTTTGTTGTCAGAGAGCAAAATAGAGGTATATACTGTAGGTATTCTGTTTTAGGGTTTTAACTTGTAACTGTACCTTTGTCATTCTAAAAAGGCATCTTTATGACTGTTTTATTTCACTGGTGGCATTTTCAGTTGTTTTTTTTTTAATCGAGAATATTTTGAGATGACAAACATGGAATTCAATATGCATGCAAGCATATTATTTTGTATTTAGACCACAGAGGTTGATCATGGGGCCAGTAACTGTGTAACATCTTCAGTAATCACTCAGACAATGGGGTAGGGCAGACCATCATCAGATTTGCAGGTGTGAAAGAAACAGGATGAATTGTTGGTACACCAGATGTACCATTGGTTTGTGGCTCCCATTCCGTGGCATGTCAGAAGGCTGGAGATCTTGGCCAGCAAGACTCTTTTGAATCCAAGCAAAGGAAATGCCAAGTCCTGCCCTTAGGAAGGAAGAAACCCCAGGTACTCACCTGTACTGGCTGGATGGTGTTTGCCTGGAAAGCCACTTTTCAGTAAAGTCCCTGGTGATCCTGGTGAACACCTAGTGGAACATGAGCCAGCAAAATGCCCCTGGAGCACAGGCAGCCAGGAGAAGCCAGGTTGCACTAGAGAAAGTGTTACCATCAGATCAAGGGAGGTGAATGAGTCATCTCCACTGCTCAGCCCTGACTAGAGCACATCTATAGTCGTCTGTCCACATCTGGGCTCCCAAAAACAAGCGAAACATGGACGTACTGGAACACGTAAAGCAAAGACCACTGCAAGGCTGAAGGTTTTTGGGCATCTATCATATGAGGAGACCCTGAGAGAGTTGTGATTGTTTAGCCTGGAGAAGGCTCAGAATCTTCCTGAGAATGCCCAGCAGTCATGGCTCACGCATTCATAACAGGTTATTGTTATGAATCCCAGTCGTGCTCTGCAGCAGCAGCCTCCATTAACACCAAGTTTGGGTGTCAGCCAGGAGGGCAGAGCCTGTCCAACTCTGTGCTCAAACACAGGGACAGGCATCCTGTTAGTTGTCTGCTCCTTCTCTGATCAGTGGTGAGTTGAGGGCTAGGGAGAGAGGGGTCACTGCAGAGGGAGGCAAGGACAAATCAGCCAGGGCCAGCACCACTGTCTCCAGCCCTTTGAGTTGCTGGGCTCTTTGTTCTACTCCCACCTTTGTATCCCATCTTGTCCAGGGAAGAGTTTCTGGTTCTTGCCTCTTTTGAGCAGCACAGGAGGAGGTGAGTTGAGGTCATGCCAAAGATAGAGGGATGGCTATTTTAGCCTTTGTATTGCGAGTCTCAAGTAGGAGGCAGATATTGTGTATTGCAGGAGAAAAGAGAGAAGTAGGAAGACATATGGGGGAGAGAGGGTGCACAGGTCTGTTCCCAGCTTCTCCCCAAAAAATTGAAGTGGCCTCTCGCTCTTTGAAAGCTGTTGTAGAGTGGTGTCATACATTTCTGAAATAAGCACACAGAAACTCATAAATACAAAGAAGCTGCAATACTCCTTTTGGAGATGTTGCCCTTCCCTGTCCCTTCCTGACCAGCTCCCTTCCAGCAACTAGACTGAGCTGATTCCTGCGGGTTCAGAACTTGAATAAATGCATGATTTTACTGGCAGTGAGAGATGGAGGGTCTCGATGCAGGAAGATTATATGTATTGATCTTTATGTATAGCTTTCAAGTTCTGAAAAATATAAATAAGTATTAGCATAAAAATTTCTGACATTATATAGTCTATGTGAACACAGAAGGAATCCTATCAACAGTGGGAAATCCTGTTTTTATTTGATCAGTAACTTGGAAGTAGGCATCTAGCACAAAAGGACTTGAGGCAACTACGATTTAAATGATAACCTGACACCAACATAATTTATAGCCAGTTTAGGGACTGAGTATATTTTCTTTTTTTTTTCCCTGGATCCAGTAATTCAAAACACTTCCAGATCATATGTTTTTGAGTCTTTACTATATTTTGCTTTTTTGGTTGACTCCTACCATAGATGGCTCCGACTATTTCCAGGGAAAGTTCATAACTTTGTTGCACCATTTTGTGCAAAGAACAGTGAGAAAGCCTTCTACCCATCTTCCTCTCTTTCATGTTTAGCTGGCTGTCATGGGGGATAATGGTTTCTGAATGCCCAAACCAAAAATCACTGGGTTTTTTTGCAGTATCTGTCCAGTGTCCTTTTCCCCTCCATTTTTTACCCCATTGCTTCTACAAAGCCTTGCAGTTTAGCATAGAAAGGTAAGGTTAATGTTAGGTTAAAGTTTTAGTCTCCTCTCTTTCTTTTAAAGTACATTTCTTGTTGCATTTCAACTCTGTTGCACTTATCTCTTGGTCAAGCAGAACATGCAGAAAACCACCAGCAGAGAGTGAGTGCTTTACCTCCATTGCTGACTGTGAGAGCTCAAGTGCAGCAGTTGGGATATAGCAAGGACTTGGTCCAACTGTGGCCTTGGTTGTGTGGATGTATGTACAAAATCTTGAAAGCAGCAGGTGAAAGTATGTTGGCATTGTTTTGTTTGAGCACTGCTTGAGGTTTAAGGTCAATGAGATTGTTGGTCATAGAGGGATGTTATATTGGCCTGGCAGGTGATGACATTGCATGCTTAATGACACTACAGAAAAGCACTGGCTCAAATGGCAACACTTACTCAACAAAGTAAACAGCTGCCCCAGAAGTTGCTTTGAATAGTTTATGTAGAAGTTGGAAGTATTATGCTATGACAAAATATGTGGAAAGGACAAGGTTAAGACTGTTTTGAGACACCTGACCTCAACCTCCAAGTACTTTTAAGGTTGAGAGAAATTACAGTGGAAATTCAGGTATCAAAAATCTTAGCACTATGTTAAGAATTTTTACAGATAGTGAAGATATGAAGCCACTTGAAAATTTTGTGCTATCTGTATTTTCCTTTACTATGATTTCTGAATAATTAAAGCACTGTCAGATTTGCTAAACATTTAGTTTAACCTTTTAAAGGGATCAAGTACCTAAAAATCCTCAGCCGTTAGCAGGCCAAAGTGTCTTCTAGGTGGCTTGCTGCTTCCTCACATGGTTAAATATCTATATAGGTCGGATAATTTTTGTGGGATTCATTCGTCCAAGTGCAGTGTAGGTGGCTGCATCTGATACAGTCACTGTAGTCTCCCACTGGTGCCTACACTAGTTAGTAGCAGATGCTTCTAGGGAGTGATTCATCTCATCTTAAGGTTTGCCCTAGGGAAGTCAATATAAGTTATGATGTACCAATATAAATCACATCAAATTTGAAGTTTTATACTTTAAATATACTGGGAAGTAAAATATCTCAGTTAAAATTAATGAAAGTCTTAAAAAGCATATGCTATCTTCTACTTTCTGTCTGTGATATCCACATGACACAGGTTTTTCAGTGGCTGCAGACCTCTGAAATTCATTTGTTGAACACGTGGACATGAAACCATGCATGGCTAAATGCCTGTGTTTGCTAATATCAGCCCAAGACAAACCAAAGCCAACCTTCCAGCAGATTATAAAAATAAGGCAAAGATTCCTTTTCTTCATTTCATTTGTCCATGCTGTCTGTCCATGTACTGGCCTGTTCACACATGTGTATATATATATATATATGTATATTTCCCCCCACCCCAACAATGTGAGTTTCTGTGCTGTGAACACCCCCTCTCATGTTTTCTCTTGTTTATCTACCTCATGATCTCTTCTGCAGTTCTAGCTGTTGCTAATTTCCTCACAGGGTTTCCTTGCTGCATTTTATCTACAGAACTTTGTTTTGAATCGGGCCAAGAAGTTGTGTTCAAACTGGTTGCCATCTGACCACTCCTTATCTGTATCTGGGACATGCTTTTCTGCTCAGAGTAATCTGAATTTCTCTATAAGGGGAAAATCAGGAGTCCAGTAAGCTGGAGAATAAATAAACTATTGGTATGTATAAAAAAAAGCTGTCAATTCCAGTAACTTATGGATAGTAAACTGGAGGAATCTGACGCTAAGCAAATTAAGAGAAAAAGAAAAGACTGCCCTATTAATTTCTCGTGGTTTCTGTGAACTTGCTGCAAAAGTACCATATGCATATTAAGTATCTCCATTTTTACTACAACTCTGTCAGAGAGGTAGTCTGTCACTTGTGGTTTACCTTGTACAAATATACCAGGAGTTGTCTCAAAGATATATTTTTTCTTTAGTAGTTCTATTTAAGGGGGGGGGAGAAAACAAATTCAATGTTCATTTAAGAAACTTAGCTGTTCACCTTCAGAGAATTTCTGAATAACCTGCTTGTAAAAAAGACAGTGAATATAATGAATCTTATTTTGTTGTTCACTCAGATGCACAGTGCATTGGTTGTTAGTCCATCTCTTGATGTATATATTCTTGATAAAGCTGATATTATTTTTACTGCGGGAGGTACTTCAGAATTCATAGTGGAACTATATTAGCATGAAATAAATAAATATCTCAGGAAAAGCCATACAGATCACAAATTTAATTTCTGAAATCTCCAGCTGAATATAAACATTTTGTCTTTTCAGATTTGGAATTGCACTGGTCACCTGTCACAGATGCTTTACATTTTCTATGCTGTCTGTACTATCATGAGTTTGTTCCATGTAGAGGCAGTAAAAATAGCAGACAAGTTCACATTCATCAGGAATATGTACAAGACCAGTGTTTGAAAAAGACCAAAATAACTCAGTAGTACCCAAAATAACAGAAGCCCAAGTCACTAAACAGTTGAGACCAAGTAGACAAAGCCATAAGATATGTGGTTAAAAAACCCCAAACTACCAAAGAAACCCTTCCCACACAAATATTACAGCAATTTGGTCAGAAATGTTGTATAAAAACAAATGGCAATTCAGAAAACACTGGGTCACAAATGAGAGAGCTGAGAAGAGGCAAGAGACTTCAAAAATTACAGCTTAATCACTGCACACAGAAGTGAGTAATAAATAATGAAATACATGAGATTGAATTAGGAGAGATGATACTTAAAGCAGCTTCCAAAACAAATAAGCAGTACCAAACTCTAATGCATGTCTGACTTTTCATATATGAGTTTCTTCTCTCAAATCAATAAAACTATTTAAATATTTAAAATTAAACTATATTCTCAAGCACTTCCCTGGCTCAGTGACAAAGATTGAGCACAAAGCTAATTCCTTGCATGTTAAAAATTAAGGCTACATTGAATTTAGGACTGCATATGGATATGGAGTGATTTAGTTCAGTTTCTGTCTTACCTGGATGGATGTAAGTTATGGAAAATATTGTAAGAAGAGCAGGTTGATGAGGACTGTTTTCAGGAATAGATGGGATTGTAGTGAACAGTTTTGTGGAGTAAGTGTCAAAAAAGATAATGAGTTCTAGAGAAAACATTCAGCTTTCAGCCTGCAGGAACTAGGGCGATGGCAGCAACTAAGGAAAAATGGCTGAGAGATCTAATTGAAGTGTGCATAATCTTAAATGGTGTAGATAATGTTAATGCTTTCTACCCAGCATGCATTCTAAGACCAGGGGCAAGTACTGTACTTAAAATCAAATGCAGGCATAAAGAAACACTTATTAAATTAATAGTAACTGCTGAAGTGACCTGCAAGGCATAGGTATTGAGAAAAACACATTGAGGGTTACTCAGGCAACAATTAGCTTATGTCCTGCAGCCATCAGCACTGGAAGGAAAAATTCATGGCTTCCTCCACTTCCTCAGTGACATTCAAGAAGGGATTTTTGTTTTGTAATTGTACTTAAATCAAGACTGTTTGACATTTTTTACTTCATAAAAATGGGTTATAATGCCTCATTGGATTTTTTTTTTACAACCCTTTACAGATTAAAAAACAAAGAATGTGGCTTTAAGTTGACAGTTTTGCCATTTAGGTTGTCTGAATACATCTGCAGGAGCATTTCCTAGTTGCATATGTTGCAGTGAAAGGTTTTGTACATGTAGATTGCTATCCAGAGCATCTTGTTAAAATCAGTGCTGACTGCAGATTAAGAAAATATGCGTAAAGTATGCATGATCTTGGTTGTTTCTTGGAGGGGGATCAACGACACATTTGACATTTTAATGCCAAATTATAATCATAATTGTGATTGACATTTCTGCTGAAGGTTTTTAGTGGCAATGTAACCCAAGTTGCCCTTGCTGCTGGGCAAGCGGTATTTTTTTTGCTGGCAACATCTGTTGGCAAAGAAAGTTCCTTGATTTTTTACCCTTTTTTTTTTTTTCCCAACATCTCCCCTGCAGCAAGCCCTTGATTTCTGTAGCGTAGAGCTTCTTTATCCAGTGTTAGAGAAGGTACAGTTCCAAGTGACTGATGTCAGACTACTGTCTAAGCACTTCTGGTGGGGTGTAACTGCAGCATGCAGTGCTGAGATATCAGAAAAGTTACAGAGCTGAAAGAAAAGGCAAATTAGTCCAGGCTGAGTACAGAATTAGTGATGGGGTATTGCTCCCAGGACCTGTTATATCATCTCTGAGCTGTGCTCTTTCATAAAGAATAAACCGTGTCTTTGTGTACCATTACATTTCATAGTGAGCATGTAATCTGTTTTAGCCTGAAAAATTTGGGATTTCTTGCTTAGGGTTGAAACTAGAGAATGAAGAAATAAATCATTAATTCACAACTTAACACTGTGAAAAAAGTGGTTTTGTAAATATTTCAGTAAATCTTGAGCTAACATGATGTGCCTTATTTCTTGAGATGTTGTATTCCAATAAAAGAAAAAAGATGGAAAGAACTGAATTGGGACTGTATTTGAGTGTCCAATCCCCAGAAGAACTGGGAAATTTTCATCTTAAACTCACCAATGGTCCTGCTCCCCATTTCCAATAGAGTGCAGGGCTCATATGCTCCCAAGAACAATATTGCACATCTAAGGTATCTTTATACTGGGGAGGTTTTTTCCTCTCTTTTCATCATTTAGAGGTAGAAGAAAACATAATAAAACAGATATTTAAAGACCAAATGTAGACAGAAGAGCTGTAATTTTAGCATGTGTTAGCTGGATGAATTCTGACAAACAAACAATACTAATAGAATGATAATAGTTTTGGGCAGCCAGCCAGGAACACGGTGTTTTAAATAGGTCTGGAAATAATTTTTAAAAATGGATTATGGAAATATAGCTTGTTTTATCAAAGGTGAAATATTTTATGAGGTTGTTGGCTTCCACCAGATTTTGAGGATATAAGCTGTTACAGACAAGAAAAAAGAAAATTGTGTACCAGGAGTACCAGTGAAGGAAACTTTGCTTGGTTTGGGATAAACAATAATGCTGTGACTGAAAGAGAACAGGGATTTGAAACTGAATTCTGATATAATCCAGGCCAGTAGCCAAATGCTAAGCAACTGAGTGTGTCAGACAAAAATACACAGCCCTCTTTCGCAATGCAGTTCCATTTTTGAAAATGCTCAAAAGAGTCCCTCTTGTTCTGTTTGGAAATTGAAACAAAATTTGCAGCAACTTCAGTAGATCTGACGTTTAATTTCAACTCTCTATTCTACCTTTAGTAATAAGAAGGACACGTGTTAGGTGCAAATTATTTGTGTTTAACATAGGTCTGAAAATAATTCCTGGAGTGTAGAAAAAGGAATTAATGATTTTTTAAAACTCTGATAGACCTTTTCAAATGAATGGTCAGAAAAACTAAGCAATGAGAAGCGGATGACAATTGTTTATTTTCCATTAACAGTGAAATAATCAAGTTAAGCCTAATGATAAATTTTTAATTTTGGATGGGAACATCTGTTGGAGATGATTCTGCCTCATGTTCACCTTACTGCCTTCAGAAACTCTAAGCCCTCAAGGCTCTGCTAGCTTTACTGGTTGCACCATTGAACATTGAATGGAAGGACATTTTCCATAACTCCATCATATATTTCCTTGTCATGTCTCAGAAATAAGGTTAATGTCATAGGTTTGTGAGGCAGTGTTTATTAGAACTTAAAATGGACCCATTGCTTGGACACGAATTTGATATGTAACTATATTTTACACTGAACACTAACAACTACACTATTTTCTGTTCACCAGAAGCAGTGTTCTAAGAATTCTTTAACTTACCTTTTTTCTGTAAAGTTCATAAATGTAGGCTCTTGCTGGTGTGAACAGATACATGGAAGTTAATATTCTAGGCTGAGAGCCAGGTAAAGCAGTAATGCTACTGTCTAGGTTGTTTTCTTCCTTTTTTTTTTTTTTTTCCCCAGCAGATCTGCTACATTTTTCAGCTACTGTTTATCCTTTCCATGATTTCAAGACAAAAAAACAACTGTCAGCTCAGAAGTGAATTCAAAGAATCATAGAATGGCTTGAGTTGGAAGGGAGCTTAAAGATCACCTAGTTTCAAATGCTCCTACCATGGGTAGGGACACCTGCTGCTAGATCATCTTGCTCCAAGCCTTATTCAACCTGGGCTTGAACACTTTCAGGGATGGGGCATCCACACCTTATCTGGGCAACCTGTTCCAGAGCCTCACCATCCTCACAGTAAAAAATTTCTTCCCAATACCCAATCTCTTTTAATTTAAAGCCATTCCCCCATGTCCTGTCACTCCATGTCCTTGTTAAAAATCCCTCAGTCTCTCTTGTAGTCCCTTTTAGGTACTGGAAAGTGCTACAAGGCCTTTCAGGAGTGTTTTCTTCTCCAGGCGTAACAGCTCCAATTCTTTTACCCTTGTCTTTTTGGGAGGGGTGCTCCAGGCCCCTGAGGATATTTGTCGTCCTCCTCTGGACTTGCTCCAATAGGTCCACATCCTTCTTATACTGGGGGCCCCAGAGCTTCAATCACTATTCCTCATCCTAAACCACAGACTTTATGGCATAAAAAACGTTTAACATCAAAAGCCCAAACTTTATAGTCTGGTCTAACTTCTTACATTCAGACATCTACAGATCCTACCGAATTATGTTGGGAGTAGTTTGGGCTGCCCAGGAAAGAGACAGGACTGAATTTCTCATTAACTTCTGGGCACACATCTTTCAGCTAAAGTACTTCACATATGGATTTTGTCTAAACCAGTTTCTGTCCTCAAAAGTATTGATTCGTTCAGTAGCCAGGATTGCTTCCTAAAACGTCTCCAGAGCAAAATGCAGCTGAATATCAGTCTTATTGTGATTGGATTAATTCACTGGAATGACATCAGCATTGAGGCAGGTGCCTTCCAATCTTGAGACCAGCTGGAAGTGCTTTTTCTGTAAACTCCCAGGTGCCAAAAGGCAGTCAGTGAAAACAATTTCAGACACAGAATTAATGAAGGTAACAGCAGATGATATTGGGCAGCAATGTTTGGCAAAACATCTGATTTCAAAAGGAACAGTAGCTTTAATCACATGGGTAATGTGTTATGGATAGTGAAAGAGATGTTCATCCATGAGATCAATTCTTGTCCAGTGAGTTTAATACAATGTGTCTCTTCATGTTCCCATTTGGATGAGGCATCCTGCCCATGTACCAGCTAGTGAGCCATCGTAGATATTCTCCCAGACTTTTATTTTGCTCTTGCAGCTGTCATAATGAAAGCCCTTACAGAGTTATCAGAACATTTTTATATTATAATGAGTTATATGTGTTGTAACAATGAAGTTTGTCCAGTACTATAAAATCTTCTGAAAGACGGAGTGTCCAGATCTTTCATTCAAGTAATTATTTAAGAGTATTATATGACGGTAAAAATGTAACTGCTTTACCACTGCTGGAAAAACATAATTTCTTGCTAATATTTTCTTCTTTAGTCAACTTATGTTATGCCTTCTTTATGTCAACTTACCACCTGTGCTATTTGGGGATCAGAATTAGGCATAGCTAGGATTGCCACTATGATTTCTAGGTCCAGTTCAGAACCTATTTCTTTGCTGTCTGTCTCTAGACACTCATAACCAGCAGCTGTACAGGTAAATTATCAAGAAATATTATTTTGTTGCTTTCACGTCCTTTGAAGATCTGTGCAATGCAACTATCTATGAAATTGCTGTACTTAGCTTCTTATGTTGACATATTTCCCAAATATATAGGTGTTCGTAACCATCTTTGCAATGTTACTTCCACATGCCTTCCCTCTAAGTCATCTTTCAAAGCTGGTTAAATGATACATTTTGTGCATTAAGGCAGGAGAGAGCAATCTAATATATCCCTTTCCTTATAATACATGCTATCGTGTATTTAAGGTTCTCTAATATTCTTCTTGAATAAATATAATTTTTTTCTTATTTCAAGTATTGTTATGGTATTAAAATTTATTCATAACTTGGCTAGTGGCAAGATCAAGTTCAGTGGTTGTTTGCACAGCTGGATAAGTTGGCTTGTATAGTAAGGCTATTGTGAATTAACATTTAACCTAAATATTTATATTTCATAATTACCATTCCATTAATAATGCAGCTTGTTATGCTTCAATCTGTTCTCTGTCTCTGTGTTAAGAGCATATTGTTTCACTTGTTACGTGACATCACCTAATGCTGTCTCAAGAGTTGTAGCAGGCAAATCTTTTAACTCTTCATTATTCATTAGTTTCCATTCTGGTCCTTCTAGCTCCTGGGACCATCAAGTCATCACATGCTTGCACTTGAGTATCATTATTGTTGGCACAGGCTTGTCAAAGCATTAGAGCTCCTGGCAAGGCACACAAAGGAGTGGTGTGGGGTGTCAAAAGTACACATTGCTGCAAATTATCATCTTCCTGAGTTTTGTCCTTGTTATTTTCCTATGACAAGATTCTGTGTGTGCCATCCTGTACCATTGTAAGAGTATTTTCCATGAGCTTTCTGACATTTTGCCCTTTATTTGGAAAGAATTATTTGCATTTTTCCTTTTTTTCAGAAAATATTGTTTCCTATCTAAGCATACATGACATGCAATCTTTAGGTATGATGATAAATGTTAGCACCAGTCAGTTGAATCAGCAGTTTATATCATGTTTAGCAATGCTGATTTATCAGTGTAATTTAGCTTTCTAGAAAAGGTGCAGAAAATAAAGGTGATACCAGCCATATATCAAACCCCCTCCATCAGGACTAGTTTTGCAACAGGAGCAGATTTAAATTTCTAGTGATGATTAATAAAATACTTGTAGATGCTTAGTGCAGAAACCTAGGAAAATTAAACTAATCTCTTTGGTGCTCCATAAGCTGATATCCTGCATTTGCAAACATGAATCAGTTCTCTTAGCAGATGACGTTTTATTCAAGGGAGGTTACCCTTTTACCTCAAGGCACTTTTTTCCTTTTCTTTTTCCTCTTCATTGTATAATAGTCCATGAGCACAGTGTGTAGAAATTAAACTCCAAATAGCCACTTCCTTTCCCCCCATCCTCTTCACCAGAAGAGGGACAAAGACAGAGACCATGGGTTGAGATGATTTACTGAAAGCAAACAGCAATGGGACTAAGAAACACACAGTGAGAGCAGCAATGTCAATAATAACAATGGTATACAAGAGGAGAAGGTGCTTCACACACAAAAAGGTGTTCACCACTTCGGAGTAGTTCTGCATGGCTGCCGGGACAAAGACAAGATGGCAGCAATTCCCACACGCAGCACCACCTGTTCTCTGCAGAAAAGACAGGATGGCAGGTGCTCCCCACAGCATTCTCCCCATTCCTGAGCCAGAAATAGAAAAATAATGGACAACCCCTAAAAGCTAGATTTTCCACATAGAGCTGTGCTGCTGCTACAGATGCGGGACTTGACTCCACATATCTGCTTCTGGCACTGGCGTGGCCTCTTTTGACTGCTTCATCCAGCTCTGCTCAGTTCCTTTCAACTTGGGTCAGACTCAGCTGGGGTCTACACATTTGGACCTACAATAACTTTGCTAAGGGATTCTGTCACTGATCTACTGTAGCTGATACGGTCCATTTCAATAAATGTCACGCTTTAGATGAGGGTGACTGTTTACCCAGGGATAGTTCTGCTCTTTTATTTTTTCCAGACTTCTGTACCTTATTATAGAGACAAAAATTAAACATCAATGCTTCCTAGAGATTGCCAAACAACCGATCAGAAGATTATTGCCATTTCTGATGGCTTCCTTTCTCTCTGCACTACATGGGACAGCAGTGTGGCTTCATTCAGCCTTCCACCTTCCAACTTCTGGACTCATATATGGGATATATACACACTGTATATAGTGTTGTTTCCTTTCCTGATTTTGTTTGAGCTTTCCAATAATATCCATCCTTTCTTAATTAACTCTTAGTCTTACCCATTGATTTCATTAGTCCTGCACCCCATTTTCTTAAATGAAGAGTAGAGTTTATCATCTTATCATTCCTGCTTCTGTACTGACTTTCTTTAAGGTCTTCCTTACTTCCTTAAACAGAAACACTTGAAAGCACTTCAGGCTGATGTTTCTCGGTTAATCTTCCACACATCCTTTAAACTTAATGTAGGGCTATGAAGTTACCCTTTACTCCCCTTCTGTAGAACTGTTCCTTTCAACACTTTGTTTTAACTTTCTTTTTCTTTCATCTCACTATCTAGCATTGATGACAAAACTTCCCTGAAAATGTGTGGATTTTCAACTAAATTAACATTTTCAAAAAGTATCATCGTTCTTGGAAAATTTAATTTATCAACACATATGCGTTACCCCAAAAACTCTTTAATAAAATGCTTCTGTATATTTTTCAGTTTTTCAGCAGCCTGCCAAAGTCTATCCAATACCCTGGTCTGTTTGGTTCTCATTTTGTACTATAGTTAATATTCTTACTTCAATGGTAAATATTATCTTATTTTCTATTTCAAGGTTTTACACACTTTCATTTCAGAAATTCCCATCTGAGTCATAGCTTATATTTCCCCACATATACTCATTTTAAGTTCAGATCCGGTTGCTCACAAATTGGAAGCAGATATGCTAAAGAAAGATTTCTCAGAGATAATCCAGGAAGTAGCTGCAGTTTTTCTGACAGTATTCAAGCAGATATATATTATATGAGTGTTTTTTTTTCTCTAGATCTGCATACACATATGCGGAGAGCCTGATTATGTATGCCCACACACAAACACCACACACAGAGTTATGATGTAGCTGTCATTGTACATGTACCTGATAGCTGTCCACTGTGTCTTCTGCTTTATAGCAACTTGAAAAAGACTTTTTTTTTTTACTTTCATTCATCCTTTCTTGAAGTTTGGCTTTTGGCCATCACCTTTGAGTGGTTATGTAAAATAATTTTCTGTAAAAAAATGACATCATACATCCCATAGGCATTTATTGCTGAGTTATAATCCTGCAGATAGCTGTTTATCTCTCACTGCTCCTGAACATGGAGATGAAACTATAAACACCTGTAAAAAAAATTTTAGCAGTGCGTGAATATGTATGAATTGAAAATGAAATAAATTGAAAAATAGAACTTTTGTGTTTTGCAAAGAATTATATGGAAACATGGTTGCCATTCATCCATATTTTTGGCTAAATAACTGAAAGTTATAAATTCCTGTAAGAAAAAGCAGAATAGCTTTCAATCCTGTAGAATGAAGTGAAGAAACTGAAAAGTTTGCCTTTCAATATGCAAGTTTCAAATCAGCCATGAATAAACAACACTAGCCCTAAAATAAGAGGATTAATGTTCAGTTAACATGAGCTGGGTCATATCTGGGTGGACTGTGTTGTGATCTTATTTGCTTTATCACATTAAATAAAGTTTTTGTTATGAGTATTTTCCCAGTATTTCCCTGTAGCTGTGCTATCTCACATACTTTTCCAGAAAGTCTATCTTATGCAAGTTTATTTCTTAACATGATCTTTTTAGAAGATAATGAGGTTTTGGGGTTTTTCAATTTTCCTCCTTGTGCCTCTCAAAGCAGAATATTGAGTGCTAGTGACTCTAGTTCATTGCATGTCCCAAACTCTTACAGGGACAATTTTATGAAAAGTTAAATATTTTCAGTTACTTAACTTTAACAGGCTATTTCTCCATCTCTTATGAGTGTCTTATTAAATGTCAAAGTAATGCAGAATGAGATCAACCATGATGATATATGTGATGTTTGAGAGGAAGGCCTCTGAATATATCCTACAATCCAATAATTGTTTGATCATAAAACTTTCCCATTTTACATTTTAATAAAACCTTTCTTTAAAAAGAAAATGAAGAGGAATATTGTTTTGTAATTAAGGTATCATTAGCTTAATTTTTGTAAGCTATTTTGTAAGGTATCATTAGCTTTACACTTAAACCTGGATTCATCTCATGTCACCTCACATGGCTAGAAATCTGTTGTGAGACTTTATCTTTCTGTAAGCAATGAAGAGAGGCAAGGTTTTGCTTCATTGTTTCCAAGGAAATCTGAGCAATTAGGATACTAATTTATGCCCTTTAAGTCACTGAAAAATCACAAAGGATGATTTTGAATTGTCTTGCTTATATCACAGATCTTCATACTAAAGCCAGCTCACACCTATAGAGATGCTTCTCATTACTATGGAGCTTTGTACTACCAATGAGCAGTACATTTAATCCAAGAACCTGAGCTAGCTGAACCTTGCTGATGTTTCTTGCCACTGCTGTTACTTCAGTGTTGCTCTTTACTTCTTTTTCTTAAGCATCAATTGAATTACATTTGATCCCAAACCATAATAACTTGAAAAGCAAGTCCTTTTCAGTCAGCAGGCTGCAAGCAGCTGGACTGCTGAGAGGTATTCCTCTTCATGCTGGATTTTTAATGTCAAATTTTGTCTCTTTTTCATTCAGAGGTACAGGTCCTTATTTTCACCTTAATTGTGCAATTAATGCATGATGTTCAGCACCACCAGGATAGACAGAAAGACTGACTAGGTCTACCTGGCAGATGTTCATTCTTCTTTCCTTATGGAAAAGGTTTTGGAAAATCAAGATGACAATATATCATAGCACCTCATATTGCACTTTTTTCATTAAATTTAATGAAAGATCAGTTGCTGTATTAAAAATGTTTTACCTCAGAATTACATGAAAATGACATTATTCACTATCTCCAGAGGGGTAAAAAAAAGAATCTTCTGTTTTGAATGGTATACTGTAAACTGTCCAGGTAATGCACACTTTAAATTTTTAAAATTTCTTTTGATTAGGAAAACAAACTATATTCAGGCCATTATAACAGTGCAATATATTCTTTGTGAATCAGGCAGAGAATAAGTTCTGTCTCTGATAGGCTAAAGCTAGATTTTTATAAACATGAAGAAAAGACTTGGACTGTTATTTCAGATTAACCTTGTCTATTCTGAATTTCAAAAAAAGGTTATCTAACCCAAATATACTGCATGCTTGATTTAAGAAGTGCAAACTTAAAGCTATGGTTGGATATACTTATAGAGTCTTGAATTCACCTACATTTTCTGATTCTCTATTCAGTTTGAAAGCCTTTGAATAACTGTATCAGGGAACTTATTTTTTGTCAGTCAAACCAATTTGCATTAAAACAGTACTTTAAGAAACCCCTCAACCAAAATTCCTGGCTAAAAAAATGCTTGAGAAGCACATTCCTAGCAGCCTAAAAAGAACTGGAGGGAATGACCAGAAGTATCTTTGTAGTAGGAATGTTTTCAAAAAGTGAATGGGCAGGCATTCTCCCCAAAACGTTGTCTGAAAAGCATTCACAAGAATATGCCACCTTTAACTTGGGCAGAAGAATTCACTGAAATTTTCTGTTTCTGTGTGTTTTAAAGGTTTCCTCTTTTCTTTTGTTAACAAGCATTCTCAAACCATGAACAAATTCCAGTGTTTTAGCCGCTGAATCCTCTTTTATAACACAAACCACAGGGGGCAGCTTCAGTGCAGGAAGCTGGGACCCAAGTAAACTTCTGTGTTGCAGCCTTGGCTAACATAATGGTTTTCTCTTTTTCTGTTACCTGGAGCTGTTTTATTACGTGAAGATGGAAAGAAGTACTACTAGAGGTTCACCCAGTAATTTAAAGATATATAAGGCTTTGAGAATATAATATTCTCTTGGAGGTATTCTCAACTTTTATGAAGAAAAATTGATGGGGAATTCATCACAGAGATTTTCTCCCTTAGGTCTTATTGCTCTATGCAACGTGTAAGATGCATTATTTTAAACAGAGGATTTTACATCACTGACTTTTAAGATTCCCTAGTTTAATTTTGCAGCAAGTGGTTTATAGATCTAAAATAGATCAAAAATCTCTTTAAAAGAAAATGGTGCTGGTAGGACTTTTAAGCTGTATGACGATGAAACTTCTCTATGTGACAGCAATGCACAGATTGTGTCTTGTTGCACCGAGAAAAGCAAAGTTTTTTTACTGACTGCTAGATGACTTATGGTGACATTCCTTTTCTTGTTCTTTGATTTTTTCCAGCTTTCATTTGCAGCAACAACTCCAGAGTTGGCTGATAAGAAAAAATATCCTTATTTCTTCCGGACAGTGCCATCTGATAATGCAGTGAATCCAGCAATTTTGAAGTTACTCAAACATTATCACTGGAAGAGAGTAGGAACTTTAACCCAGGATGTACAAAGGTTCTCTGAGGTAAGATTTGCATAATTTCTAGTACACAGAGAGAGATCCTAATATCAGACTTCTAAGAAGCTAGTTCTTTTATTAATAGCAGTTAAGGAAAAATAAACAGTCCCACTGTTTCAGTCCTCCTTGGCTTCCTCTTAGTAGGTCACATTTGCTGTATTGAATAAGCTTAATTCCATTCTGGGGTTTATTTGAGTGTCTGTAATAAAAACTACCCACTCTTTCACATGTCTGTTTTTTACACCCAAGGTCATTGCACCCAAGTGCAAAGGTTCCTTATTCTCTGCAAAAACATATGTTTTTGAGGGAGGCTTGTATCCTGATTCTGGTTCACTTAAAAGAGAGAATAAATCAAATTTCATCATGCTCCGTTTCTGCTCTGATTTTTTATAAACATCACTCTGAACACTGAGGAACAAAATCTGGTAAATCTATAGCTGAAAATATTGGAGGAGCTTACTGAGACAAAAATGTCTGAAGCCCCCTAAACTAATAAGATCACATACCACGCATCCCACAGATCTTTTGGGTTTCACTCTGAGCATCATTTTGGTCATAGAAATTGCAATAAGGTATGGACTAAGTGCCTTTAATCATGGTTTTAACGATAGAGTAAAAGAAAACATTATATACAATGAAACAGAGCAAGACAAGGAAAAGATTTGGCCCAATAACAATCAGAGATGTAAAACTAACAGAGGCATGCCTGGTTGTTTGGTTGTTGGGAGTTTTTTTTCTTCCTCAGCATTGATTTTAAAAAAGGCTGACTGTGCTCTGAAGACTAGCATCATTAAAACAAGGAAAGAGGGATAAGAACAGGTTAGAGTCGTCTTAGATGAGTCAGATATTTTCAAATTGTCTGGCACAATTAATTCACTATGGAATACTTAAGAAATCTTAGACTCTTCCCTTATGAGCTCTGAGAATTAGAGGATAAAAAGTAAATTAATTGTAGGGGGAGGGAAGAAACCTTTGTGTCTGTCTTTCCCAAAAACACACAAAGTCCCAGGGAATTATAGGCCAGTCAGGCTTAATTTGATTCCTGGAAATACACTTGAGCAGATAATCTTTTTGGAATCCCACATAAGAGAAAAAGATGCTAAACAACAATGAAAAATGGATTTGTCAATAATAAATCATGTAAAGCAATCTGATTTCCCTGTATGACAAGGTAACAGGTCTCAAGGAGGTGTGATAGGTGGTTTGTGATATTTTATGACTTATAAAACATTCAAAGTGGTCCTGAAGAAAAGCTTGGAAACTTAATTCTAGTGAGGATACTGTAAGAGCAGTCTAGTCTCTAACCACTATTCCGGCTGCAAAAGTTAATTGACATCAGGTCAGTTGAATATTTGTTTTTAAAACAAATGCTGAAGCAAAAAGTTGCCAAAAAGTATGGTATGCTTTACCCTTCTCTGTCTTGGAATTATAATTTCCATGAGTAGTTATCAGTGGTATATTGTCAAACAAGAAGGATGAGATTCTGTCAAGTGGTATTCTCTAGAAAGAGATAAGGTTTTCTCTTGATAGTACGATAGAGAAAATGTTTATTAAATTGCAGTTGACACCTACTTGGAAAAAGCTGCAAGTACTTTGCAGGGGACAGGATTAAGTTTCAGAATTATATTGATATTCATTTAACCCCAGCCAGCATCCAAGCACCACACAGCCGCTTGGTCAATCCTCCACAAGCAGGTTTGGGGAGAGAATTGGAAGGGTAAAAGCCAGAAAACTCAGGGGTTGAGATAAAAACAGACTCATATGGAAAGCAAAAGCCATGTGCACGAGCAAAGCAAAACAAGGAATTAGTTCATCGCTTCACATGGGCAGGCTGGTGTTCAGCCATCTCCAGGAGAGCAGGGTCCTATCACACGCAGTAGTTACTTGGAAAGAAAGACACCATCACTCCAAATGTCCCCCTCTTTCTCCTTCTTCACCCACTTTATATACTGAGCATGATGCCATATGGCCTGGAATATCCCTCTGGTCAGTTTGGATCATCTGTCCTGGCTGTGTCTCCTCCCAGCTTCCCATGCACCCCCAGCCCCTTGCCAGCAATGCAGTATGAAAAGCAGAAAAGGCCTTGGCTCTGTGTTAGCCCTGCTCAGCAATAACAAAATCATCTCTATATTACCAACCTCGCGTTCAGCAAAAATCCAAAACACAGCCCCATACTAGACACTGTGAAGAAAACTAATTGTACCCCAGCCAAAACCAGCACATATGATAAAGGTTTTAATATAAACAATATTTAAGTGAAAAAGTGCAGAATGACTACGTAGACTGCAAATCTCCAGAGAAAGATACAGAAATCACTACAATGAACCACAAATTGAGTCAGGGGCAAGAAGTTCAGACTGCTTGACTTATTGCAAAAAGTAGCATAGACCTCTCATTGTGCCACCACAATGGAATGCAATATTGACACTTAAGACACACAGAGTAAACTGAAACTCTACTTAGTGTTAATTAGATGGAAGTTGGAACATCAGGTCTAATATCATCTTGAAGAAGGAAGTGGATCAGAGAAGTCTGTAAAAAACGTTGGGTCACCAGGAAATATATTTAATGAGAAAGATTAGAAGTGAGAAAAGGTCAAATAGAAAGGGTAGATTGTTGAACTTTTGTTGTGTAGGGTTTTTTAGGATAAGACTAAACAAACACAACATAGGAACTCTTGGTCTTCCTTTGGAACAGCTTTGGGGACTTCATGTCTGTCAGGGTCACATTAGAAGTGCTAAAACTGCAACTGTCAAGGGTTTGCAAGAGTGGTGCACTGGAGTTCAAAGTCTCTCCATTCATTTTGAAAGGCAAACAACCTTCTGTGTGTGCAAACTCAGTTTAGTGTGATTGATAACAGCTTTCAAGTAATGCAAGATTCAGTTAAAGCTTCCTTGAGTTCTAGTGATTTTTATACAGCCTGTTGTGTCTTCGAAATGATTAGAGCTTAATCCTTCAGTTTCAGTTTTTCAGCTCCATGTAGAGATTCTTCCTTCCCTGTGCAGACAATAAAAGCACAGGGAAAACTGCAGGAAATAATTAATTTGCTGTCTGGGAGTAGTGAGGGATGGGAGGCGCCTGCAGCAGAGCAGGAGAGCATGTGGCAGCTGGGCAGAGCACAGTCCTGCTGCAAGAGGGGAGGGCATACCCAGGGATTGAGGCCAGGATCAGACGAGTGTGCAGTTCAACAGGCAAATAAGTCCATGGCAATGAAGCAGATCCAAGGCCAAGCCTGAGAATCAGTCCACAAGTCAAGGTCAGGTCTAGTGACTGCTGGACAGGTCTCTGGCAGAAGACTGAAGACACAGGACTAAAGTTGGGTAGAGGTCCCAGAGGAAGGACTATCAAGGCCTGTTAGTGACCCTCAGGTGCTGGTATAAGTCTGTATATCAACTGAAACTGTCATTTTCCCTCTAAAGGAACATGAGGCAAAACTATTCTTCTGACATTTTTTGGAAAGTGACAAAATAGTTGAATAGCATCTAAAACTTCTCTCTGTTGTAAAATGCCACTGAGCTTGGGGTGTGAATGGTTGTATCTATATTGAAAATGCATTAACAAGCCATTAGATCCGAAGTAACTGAATGCCATTCTCTTACTCTCATGCAAAAGAAAATAAGCAGAAACAAATTAATGGGATCTTTAGAGAAGCCTGTGTGGTAACTCAGGGGGTTTTACTCTTAGCAGTAAGACAGAGCAGTTCTGTCTCTAATTTTTCCATCTCTCAGAAAGACTGCATCAGTTTGACAGATCTCTTTTTTGAATCTAGAACAGTTTGGATATCTATCTAAATTCCCTCCAGTGGTCCTTCCACCTAAACACATGGTGAAAATAGACAGGATAGATGCTCCCTTCTTGTTTTTGCATAGGGACTTAATACCCATGTAGTTTAGTCAACAGGAGCTCTGCTTGCACCTCTTTACCTGCCATCTACCTTCAGGGTTTTTTGGGCTGATGACTTTTTTTCCTTAGCTGGAGCACTGTCTCCTGTCCCTCTGCAGTTTGTACTTTGATCTTATCTCCTGAATAATTAAAGCTCACCTAACTTGTCTGCAGGTTAGGTGCCCCTTCAAGTAATCAAGCTGTCTTTTTGCTTTGCTTTGACTTGTAATGGGACCGTTACCTCAATTGTTTAGATTATCAAGCTTACTCCAGTTCATCTCTGAAGGCCAAGATCACTGAGGATCTCTTGCTTCTGTTTCAGCTGTGAGTTCTCCAGGTCTGTTTGTACAACCAGAAATATCCCTTCCATTGGGTTAATGTTTAAATTGTGTAAGTTGTCTTAGTATAAGGCTAATATACACACTTCATCTGTTCTGTTATTTAACTAGGACAAGTTCATACCTACTGTGCTGCTGTGTCCTAGATTTTATGGATTGCTGCCCTGTTCTCATCCTCTGGGAGAAGATTCTGTTTCAAAAGTTAATTCTGGGGCAAAGATTTATAAATGAGGTTACACAGTATTTTCAGGATTTTCAACCTAAAGTGTTTGCTGTGGTATGTAAGTGTGGGGTAATTTAGTTTGGAAGAGACCTTGGGAGATCTCTCATCCAGCCTGCTGCTCGAAGCAAGTCTAGCTTTCCTGTTTATCAGCCCTGAAGAATTATAGCTGTTTGTCCTGGTACAGGGCAGGACAGCGTTAATTTTTGCAGTATCCAGGAGGGGGCATGGCCAGGACCCAGAGGTTTTTCTGTACCACCTCACATCATTGCTAGAGGCAGGGGGAAGGGTGTCTTTTCCAGGGAGGTGGGGCCCCTTCCATGTCAGCATAGTGTGGTGGAGGAAGCAGTTGGGAATTGTCATTTCCATGTGAATTGTTCACCTCTTGTACCCTCTGTCATTAGGATTACTGCTCTTACAGTTCCTTCGCTTATCTCATTGCTGTTTCCAGTGAATTGTTCTTCTCTCACCCTGTGATCTTCACGTTTTTCACCTCTAACTCTCCTCTCCATCCCACCACAGGTGGGTGAAGGGGGTGTGAGCAAGAGGCTCATGGTTTCACTGGTGGCACTAAATTGGAGAATAACATTCCTAAACCACAACACTTGCATTCACAGTTTTCAGAAAAGACCTATGTCCTGTTTCTGATTCATAGATGAGCTTTCAGCTGACTGAAGATTATGCAGTGGTTGGTGCCTCAAATTTTAGTGCTGCTTGGCACTACCTGTTTGGGATTGTATTTTGAATTAGGCAAACCAAGCAATATTCCTGTGGATTGTTGTTTGCCGTGTTTCATGCTTCAGTGGGAAGAGTCATGAGAATGATATTATACTTAACTATCAATAAGTCAAAACTGCTGGGAGCCACCAATTGAAGAAGATGTAAAGGCTACAGAATATGACTGGGAAACAGAAAAATGTATAATCATGTACTGGTTTTCAGATAATGCTTTATTTGCTTATGAGTAATTCTAATTTACCTTACTTCAGTTTTTTTTTTCTGTTAGTTCATGCATATTTTTAATTTTATTTATGCACTTTTTTATTCATAGTATGTTTCAAACTGGAAGTTGGCACTTGACGGCACTGATACACTAAGAGGGCTTCCTTGTTTTGTGATGGGGCACTTCCGATGGAGTGGCTTCAGTTTCTTCTTTTTGCAATCATCTCATGTTGAAACTCAATGAAACTGCATTTTAACTTTACATTTGATAACATATTCATTATATTTATAGATTTTTTATAAAATATATACTTTCCTCCCACTGAAAACATTGTCTGGAATTGTTTTTAAAATAAGTTGAATTCTGTTCATCTCAAGTGAATCTTTTTTCCCTACTTCTTAATAGTCATCTTTTTATGTGACTTCTCTGCTTCTTCATGGAAATATTGAGAACTCCTAATGTAATTTTATCAGTGTAGGTGGCATTTGAAAGAGGCAGGAGACATGAGAAGTGTGCAGTAAGCGAATGAAATAGATTAACAATATCAAGACAAAATATTCTGTCTTGTGACTCTGTCACAGTCTTCATTGAGTTCAATAACCTAAAAATATGTTGGTGACAAAAACTTAAGATAAACAAACCTTGTAACTGGACAAAAACCACTTTTTCTGGTGGACATGATGAACACTAAGAATTCCTTTGGATTGTATTGCATTTTGCACACTGACATCATCTGCAAAAATCAGTGGGCCATCAGGGTCCATTTTACCTAACTTTAAATAATTTAATAGCTCTAAATTCCAAGTCTCATCCCAGAAAGCATAATACTGGGAAAAATAATTTTTTTCCAAGAAAAGCAACTAACAGTAAGTGTTCTCAACATAGTATATGTCTGTTGCTGTAGAGAAAGCAGGGTAGAAATATTATTAATCTAGAATTTTATTTATTGTAGCCTTCACTGTGGAGTCTACAAACTTGCATCTGAGTTAGTGGTCAGTTCTGATAAAAATTAATTGGATAAGCAGAGGCGATGAGAGAGTTATTGTGGGGCTAAGGGGGGATAGACAGGGGAAATAAGTGAGTTATCTCTTGACCTTTCAAATTTCAGCCAGAAAACAAGCATGCACCAGTTTTCAGTGGCTGTTGGTATATATTATCTAGACTTCAAGGTGTGATTATGCTTTTTGACTTCTTAGGTTTGGCTTCTGAGGATTGAAAAGAAAAGCAGAGGTTTCCACTCTCCATTACAGTTGCCAAGAGGTTTTAGGGCAGCAAGAAAAACATTACTTTTTTTGTCCATGAATGAGCTTGGAAGCCTCAAGTAGACTAGATAACATAAATGTTTAATCTGTGAGCTTGGAACAGTAAACAGTAATTTCATCTTAGGAGTGCCCTACCTTCAACTTTGAACAGTAAAAAAGGTGGAAGGTAAGAGAGACACAGAGGGCAGTAAAAGGAAAATATGGAAAAAAGCATGAAGAGAAGAGAATGAGAGCAGAAAAATGGAGATATTATAAATGTAATTGTTTAAGTATAAAACTTTTAAAAACTATCTTTTCCTAATGCATACTTTTTTTCAAGGTGTCGTGTGCCTGAGATCTTCCTTCATATTGCCTTATTCCAAATTTTTGCCCCATTTCTGTAGCAAAATCTTAGGAACAATTTAATTCAAGTTTTCTTGACCTTGCAGAGAAGAATGAATTCCTCTATTCTGTCTTATAACTATGTTTTTCTATAATTCCAGTTGATACATTAAGATCTTCACAAAAAGGCAGTCTCTGGAAGTGACTTCTACTAATGAAAGGGAAAGTGAAGTACTAGATCTGTTATGATTCTTCTGGCTCCTGGTAAATCTTTAGAAGCCATGAGATTATGGGAAGGTCATAAGATTATGATATAGACAATGGTGATAAACCAGAGAGATAGAACATTAGCCTAGGTTTGTCCCTCAAAATAGGAAATGGTCTGTGTACATTCAACTACAGAGTGTGGGGTCATTTTTAGATGAGAATTGTAAATAGTAGTTAGAAGTGACTTTGTCCAGGCAGCCTTTCAGTACCTTCACAGATGAAGACTACACAGCCTTCCCAGGCAGCTTGTGCCAGTGGTTGGTGATCCTCACAGCTACACAGCATTTCCTGATGTGCAGGTGGTACTTCCTAGGTTTCAGTTTATGCCCATTGACTCTGATCATTTCACTGGGCACCACTGAAAGAAGCCTTGATTCATCCTCTGTAAACCCATTATATTTGTATATATAAATGTATATAATAATGTATTAATATACATTGACGAGATTTCCCATGAAGCTTTGTCTTCCTGTTGTAAAGTCCCAAATCTCTCAACCCTTCCTCACAGGAGAGATTCTCCAGTGTCTTAGTCACCTTCATGGCCCTTCTCTGGTCTCTCTCTAGTGTGTCCATGTCTCTTGTATTGAGAAGCCAAGAACTGAACCTGGCACTCCATGTTTGGGCTCAGCAGTGAGAAGCGGAGGACAAGGATCACCTGTCCCAACCCACTTTAACAACACTCCTCCTTCATGCCACCCAGGACACCATTAGATTTATTTGCCACAAAGGCCCATTGCTGGCCCACTTCAACGTGGTGTCTGCCAAGACCATTTTCACCAGTTGGGCAGATGCAGCCTATATTGGTGCATGTTGTTGTTCCTCCCCAGCCCAGGACCTTGCACTTCCCCTTGTTGAACATGAGGTTCCTGTGAGCCCATGGCAGTATGACCCTGTTGTGTATCTTTTCCCAGTCACTTTTCCCAGTTCTGCACCATCAGCAACCTTGCTGAGGGTACCCTCTGCCACCATCGTCCGGATCATTGATGAAGGTGTTGACCAGGACTGGAGCAGGTACTGACCCCTGGGGTATACCACTACCGTCTGGGCTCCAGCTAGACCTCATGCCACTGCATGCACCCATTCAGGACAGTTTTCAAATTACCTTGCTGTCTGCTTGACCAGCTCATACTCTATTAACTTCTCTATGAGAATCTTATGGGACTATGTCAAAAGCCTTGCTGAAGTCTAGGTAGACAATATGCTCCATCACCTTTATGAGGATTGATGTGAGGTTGACTGTCCTGTAGTTCCCTGACATTTCCTTTCCTCCAGTCTTCAGGCACTTCTCCCAGTCACCATGACTGTTTGAAGATTATTGGCCCAATAAAGTATTACCCTATGTGGTGTGCTCAGTAATTGGTCTCAGCTGATCACAAGATCTCAGTTGGCTCATTATCCATTCCTAGGAAGAGCTCCTCCAGCTGTTCTGCCTCACAGAGGGAAACCCCACCTCCTCATTTTCTTTCCTTCCTCCCTTCCTTCCATCCTAAGGAGCCTGTATCCCTCCACTGCATCACTCAAGTTACATGATAATGGTGCCTTGTAGGCACATCCTTACTTACATTTTGGAGGTGACCCTGCTTAAGCTGTTTAAGCTTTGTTTTTTTGTTTTTGTGATCCCTTTTGGTCACATCGCTCCAGGCCCTTTGCTTATCAGCACTCCCTGCCCATCACTGTCTCACAGTGCTACTGGTAATTCTCTCTCTTCTGTCATTCCTAGTTTAAAGTGTCTCTTTGTCCCACTCAATGAGAAGGATCCCATCTCTCCCAAGCAAATGTTGACCTACAAGCAGGGTTCCATAGCTGTAGAAATCAAAACCCTCTCAGCACAACCAGCTCCACAAGCAGTTGTGGATATGTTTTCTCAGCTGCCTTCTCCTCTCAGCCTTTTCCCTCACTGGCAGGACTAAGGACACTACCACCTGGGCCCCTATGCCCCTGACTACTGTAGAGCTTGAAGTCACTTTTGATACTCTCCATGCAGCATTATTGGTACCCACACAGAAGAACTGCAGGGAGTAATAGTGAGTATCAGAAAAACTTTGGCACCATCTGGACATCATGCTGAATCTATTTCCTCAAACCTCCCTAGATCATGGGTCAGGTCCACAGACGGGTTCCTCTGTTCTCCACAGCAAGGAGCCACCCATTACTACTTCTTATCACCTCTTCCTGGTGGTATTGCATGTTTTAGGGTTAGGTTTAGGGGTCCCAGATACTTTGCTTGAAAGCACATCTTGGTCATCTTCAGGATTCACTAAGCCACTGAGGGGGTAGAGAATCTCTTTCACATTTGCAAGCCTCACACAAGGAACTGCTGTGTCTGTTTGGGGCACAGGAAAAGCAAAATCTGTATGGAGATGATAAAAAGGAAGACAGAGGGCAGGAAAAATAAATCACAACATAGTTTTATTAAGGAAAATTATGTCAGAGACGGTAAGCTAATTGATTTCTTTGAACTATTAGAGTGGATTTTAATGCTTGGCTGAATTTTATTTTGCTTGGTACAGTGCCCTGCAGGACTTGGGCAGAACAGGGAAGATAGGATGAGTGCAGGGAGTTCTAAGCCAGTTCAGAAGCACAGCCAGAGGGAAGACTGCAGCAAACAGCAGTATTTTTAGGATAAAGAAGTTGATAGTGATTTTTTCTTTTTAAAGGAATAGCCCTGGGACCAATTGTTTTAATTGTATTAATTCATTACTTTAGGGAGAACAACTTACAAACTTGAGAAAGTTGTAGATGACAGAGGGAATAAAGAAATTCCCCTTACAAAAAGAAACAGATCATCACAAGGGTTGGTCTGTATGATCTTGTTAACAGGAATTAGAAAATGATGTGTGGTAGGCTTTACATGTGGTAAGCTTTCTAGATACTCCAGGATTTTAATTAAACAGATTCCAGCTGTTGCAGAACCGTAAGACATTGGTGATGGTTTCAGTACTCTTCCTTTTCAACTCTCTTCCTTTGGAACATTATAGTGGTAGCCTTAAATATTTTATTGCAGATTTAAATTTTAGTTCTGTAAAATGTTTTACGAAGAGACTTCCCACATGTGGATTTTTAAATCCATGTATCAACTCTTTGATTGTACCAGGCAGTCCCTTTCAATGAAAAATTCTTGTGGATTTTAGACACACCCTGTTCTTAAGAAAAATGTCCTTTCATTGTTCTTTATTAGATCTAATCAATCAGACTTGTAAGTTCCTTCTGCAAGTGAAAATTTTTGATTTTCCTAATTGGTGTTCTGTCACTTTACAGAGAACTTACTTCAGAAAAAAAAAATTCTTTTTGTTAGAAAATACAGAATTAATAAAACTCTGATTTTTGAAAATTTTATTATAATTACTGTCCTGTTATGATATTGAAGATACACCTGAGGGTGTTTTAATTTTTGCCAAATGCCTCTTTTTTAGTCCGGCTCAAACAAGCTACTTGGGCATTGTATTAGTATTTCCTGGCTGAATGAATGCCTGAGGACTTCCAGCACACACATTTCTAAACTTTGACTGCAATCAATACAGTCAGAAAGAACTTGAGATCAACCCTTTCTGTAAATGTTAAAAGCTAAATCACATACATGTTAAATAGGAGTTAAATTCACTAAAGTTGTTGCAGTGGCTGTCTTGGCTTCTTCTCCAGAGCTCTTTGCAATTGCTGTGAAGGAGCTTTCAAGAGGTTCATAAAGCTAGGTCTGTAAAAAGTATATAGGCTTCTTATCCCTAGCTTCAAAACCTATGGAGTTTAGTTGTTCTTCCTCCTTACACAATTGATGGGATAGTGGATAAATAATTTTTGGATGCATTCCCAAAATCAGAGGCGGTGATGACAGCACACAGACCAATGAACTAGTAAAGGTAACCAAGAGTCAGCACTGAGATTTGTGTATTATAAATCCTGCCTTTTTTCTAGGAAGTTAAAGCCTTCCTCTGGGGCTATAGGGATGTACTTTCACATCCCCAAATAAATTTGTGGACTCCAGAGTGCTACTGTCTATACTTCAAAGGCTGAATGGAGGTCAGTGCTTTCTCTCAGAAAGCTATTTCTGCAGATAATTATATGTTTGCTTTAGTTTCTCTTTTAAGAACATGCCAAGGAAGCGGTAGTTCTCTGTTCTGTTCCCTTCTCTTTGAATCCTCTGCAAGGAATTCAAACTCACATCAGCCCACTGCCAGGATGGGGACCTAATCTTCAGAGTGGCAGACATCTGCAACCTTTTCTGGCAGTAACTCCAAGTACTTTTACTACCGTAATAAATGGGAGCATAACCCATTCCAGAAAGGTACAGTGTAGGTGGAAAACGAGGAATATGTCCAGGTACTCTTAAACAGATGCATGACAAGAAATGCTTATGTTTGCTCTGCAGTGCTCTGAGGGAGGAAGGTGGGTGGTGAATTCCTGTACTTCATTCTGGAAATTACACATGTACTAAAGGGAGGAGGAGTACAGAACAGAATTAGAGAGTGTTGTAGAGAACATTTTGCTTACAAAACTTTTTTTGAAGTTCAGCCTGGATATGGACATTGAGCTGGCAGTGTTTGGGTGACAGGAAATGAGCAGATGTTGGTCTTTCTTCTGCAAATTGTTCTAGTCATTCCTCAGATATGCACAGTCAATAATGTGGCATGAGCAGAAGTGCCTTTGCTGTGCCAAGACATAGTGGAGGTTTGTTCTCACATGTTTTACATCCCCAGTCTAAATAGGGGTTGCTAAGAGAAACGCAAACTTCACCATGACAGACAAGAGAGTATGTGGCATTAGCAGGCTCTAGCAGGCACACCAAATCTTCTTTAATAAGGTTCTGTGATCAAATGCAACTTTCCAGACAGGACAAACAGGAGTCAAGGACTAGGGGAATCTGTTAAGCCATCACGATTGCATGCCCAGCATGCAGTTACTTTTCCTAATAATTAAGTAAAGAGTAGTATTTAGAAAGATGCATCTGTCAAAGCGTATATGTTGGAAACAGGAGGCTCTGGCTTTGCAGTTATCAGGAGTGGTGCTTTGCATGGTGATTGCTAAAACCATGGCTTCCTACAGGAGCAGGAATCTGTGCATGAAACAAACGTCCTATTCAATATAGAGCCATGCTCCCCCACAGTTCCTCTTGCCTTCAAGCACAGGACACAACAAAGTGCTTGTTTGCAGTCTCTCAGAAGGAAGTAGGAATGTTTTCCCTAGACCTTACCTGGCCGACTTTCCCCCCTTGCTTTGTGCTGAGCTCCTCTGAATCTTGTCATGTCTCCAGCTTGGAGACTTCCTTTCTGTGATCCTTCTGCCTCTTGAGGCTGCATGGAGTAGAGGTATGGTCCACTGTACCTTTCATCTGTCTAAACTGATTCTGTAGAGGAGATACTAATTTTATACAGAATGAGTGCAGAATCCAGCTGCACCATCTTTATCAATGAAAAGTTTAGCCTTTCATTTCCTTCAAGTCATTTTCATCACTGCCCAGCTTCATCAAGAAGTGTCTGCATGTCTTTTCAAGACATTTTCTCTAAGACTGTAAAACTTCAATTTATATCAGCATTGAAATAATGAGTTGGAAGGTATCAGAGGGTGAAATCTGTTTCAAAATGCAACAAATTGTATAAATTTTGATTTTCAATATACAGTTTCCTATCCAGTCCTGACAACCATGTAAAAATTCATAGGAGTTCAGAGACTCTTAGGCTATCATGGGTCCAAATTGCCATGCTCATGCCATGTGTTGCATGTGAAGTTCCCAGCTCTGATATGTTTCTTTCTCTATACTTAAAAGTTATACTATTCACAGTACCAGATATTGCAAGGCTGTTGGTATCACATTGAAATGAAATTCCCTGGAGAAGGAGAGTAAGGGAATATGTGAATTACCTTTTGATTATGATATCCTGCACTGTAGCCTTTAGCTCTTAATTTTGTTTTCCAGTAATTTTCTTCACTTTAGCTTTAGCTTTATTTGTTTATTTCAGGCTATATGATGTGCTGATGCCCTAGCAAACTAATTTGCCTACAGCCTAGTAAAAATCTCTTGTTTTGCCTCTGCCAGGTCTAATGATTGCAAAAGTGTTTGCTCTTGCACTGGTGGAACAGACAAGTGCTCTATGTTACTCTTGTCAGTCTTCTGCAATCAGTCCTGAGGTTTTCCCTCAGACCAGCTTTGCGTTGCTTGTCCAGCTTGGTGAAATGAAAAACCATAGTATGAAGTTTTCTGTGGTGGATATCATCAGCCATGGTTTCATGGATTCTATGAATACTGGACAAATCTTTAGGACAAATGTAAAGACAAAAAGCAGGAACTACTCAACGCCGTTTCTCCTGTAAACTAGTTGTTTTGAGCTTTTCACTTCTCTTGAAAATAATTATTCTTTGTGCAGCTCTACAAATAGAAAACTAATGAAATCCCCCTACCTTGACTGCCTTGTTTAGCTTAAATTTTGTGTACTTAACATGCTTCGCATAACTTGTTTAGTTTTTTCCACATAAAATACTTTCTTAAATTTATCTCTGATTGAGACTTTCTTCCTCTGGCAAGGTTCCTGTATTTTGTTGACCAACACCCTTAGGCAAATTTTTGACTACAAAAACCCATAAAGATTAATTCTGAACGGTCTTGATAAAACAGATTATTAGATTCAGAAGTGGTCCTCTTAAATACTTACTGTACTAACAGGGTGTGACCCATGTAAAGCTTCAGTTTTTCAGATGGCTGAGGACATGCCTGCATAACTGACTCCTCAGGACCAGAATGCTCCCTTTGCTTACAGGAATTGCTCTGTGTTTGGGATTAATTTTGTGTGCTGTTAGCCTTCTGAACAGTGGTCTGTAGCCTCAGCTGATCACATACGTCCTGTTGGTACTCCTCACCCTCAGCTGAGGTGTCTCAATAGAAAAGAATTGATGGTGCTGTCCAGATTCCTACTGTTTTGCATTGGCTTCCTTAATCTAGGAATCCCAGGGGAGGGAGATTATGATCTGTAGCTGAGTGAGGTGATGGGTGGGGGAGTCAAGAGCACAGGGTGCAGCATGATGGGAACAAGAGAGGCTACAGGAACAATAAAGCAGGGTGAAGGACACCTGCCTCAAATGTCAATAGTTCCTCACTGAAAAATACAGTAGAGCACTGCTATGTCGTGACAGCTATTCTCATGGATCAGAGTTTAGTGAAAGTAATCAGGCAGCCTAAAATATGGAATATACTGAGATTTGAATACAGGCTTAACATATTTGCATAAGAAAAAAATGGTTAATTGAAAATAAATTGATTAGTTTTTATTTCTCTTGTGGAAACATCACGTCTGGTGAATGAATATTAGGCAGTCTGTGGTAATTCATGATGAACTAAGTGATTTGCATTTACTGAAAAGCAACATTAAACAAGGTTCTCAGATCCTTTGAATATGTAGTAGAAATTCTATGTCAATTTAAAATAAAACTGTAGACAAGAACTGAATGCACATTTGTTTTCAATTATTAGAATGAAAGACCTCTTTCCTGTAAAATTTAACATAAGAATGAAAGACAGGGAAGAAAAAATAATGCATGTCTTTTCAGATGTACACAGTATATATGTTTGCATTTTAGTCAGCAATGCAATGAAAGAAAATCAATCTCAGCTGTAGCTAGGCTTAGCTGCAAACTTTTATCTGTAAAAAAAAGAAAGCTAAATAGAATTACCTGATAAGCAAGTGCTAAATTCTATGGGATTCCAGATGTGATCTTAAAAATGTTTCTGCACCAAAAAAATTAAAAGTTCTTACCTGTCTCCAAGACAGAAAGAACTTTGAAAAAGGATTTTGTTTAAGGCTAAGATTCTACCAGCATCCATCACATGGTTTTGATGCAGTACTTTCTGACTAAAGCATTATACCCTCTATTTTGCAGGAATTCAGACTGAAAAATTTCCTCTTGAAATTAAAATATTTGTATTTTTCCTTAAAACCCTGTTACATTCCAGATCTTAATACAGCGTTATGTGGTATAATGTAACAGCCTTTCCCTGAGGCTCTATTGCTGACCATGACACCATATGGTGGGGAATACCCTTTCAGTCACTTCGGATCAGCTGTCCTGGCTGGGTCCCCTCCCAGCATCTTGCCTCTTTCCAGCTTACAGATTTTGGGGGAAAGGAGACAAAGAGAAATCCTTTACACTGAGCAAGCACAATTTAGCAATAGCTAAAACACTGGTGGGTTATCAGTGGTGTTTTAGCCACCAGTGCAGGGCACAGCAGCGCACAGGCTGCTGTGAACAAGGTCGACTTTATGACTTCATTCCAGCCAGACCTAGTACACCATGTAATTCCTTTGTGCTCAGGTTGCTGCCAGAGAATGAAAGTCATCACTGG
The DNA here is from genome assembly GCA_013397955.1 of Grantiella picta. Classification (NCBI taxonomy): domain Eukaryota; kingdom Metazoa; phylum Chordata; class Aves; order Passeriformes; family Meliphagidae; genus Grantiella; species Grantiella picta. The sequence continues at coordinate 241,707 of VZRM01006003.1, forward strand.
TTTTCATCAGTAGATTTTAGACAGTTAAAAAGATCGACTTTCTGCTGACACCAAAAAATTTGCCATTTTTATTATCTAGGGGGATTTGTTATCATTTCGAAAATGCGGAGACTGAAGTACAAATAAATGCGGGAGCAGGAGTTAGACTGGATGCAGTAAAAAGTTCAAAATAGGAAAGTTTGGTCTAATCTAGTCAAAATGCAGATAGTTTCTTGGTTTACTAAGGAAAAATGCTACAGAATCTAATTAATATATGTATAAACCTGTTGGTTCTCATGTATTCATTTCAAGAACACCAGAAGTCTGGGAAATTCACTATATTCTTTGTCAGCATCTTAGTGGCTAGTGATACACATTTAAAAATATGTCTTGTTTCATCTTTAACTTCCAGTCACTATATTTTATGTATTTTAGTCTGCTAGATTGAAGAGATTGGAGTTAGAAAATCTCCTTAAGTAGGTCATTTATCATGTACAGACTATCATCAAGATTCAGTTCTGTCTCAATCCATTTTAGAGCTCATTTAGTCACTTGCTGTACAGTCTATTTCCAAACTGCAAATCAATCTTACAGTTTTCCACTAAAGTTTGAGCTCTGTCTTGGCATTGCTTTTGGTGGAAAAACTGGATAGGATTGGCTATCTTCAATTTTGGGAGAAGAGGTACTTTAGTAGTACTGTAGGCACTTTAGGCATATGTCTTTTTTGCTAGGCATATATCTTGAAGTGCACATCTTTTTGCAGGTGGGCAGAGACTGCCTTCAATCCATGCTGCAATCCAGATATGTGCTGGCAAACTCCACACTGTTCTCAGCTAAAGAGTGAGTAGGGCTAGGGTCTCCAAATAGAGGTGTCTGCACACCAAGAGATGTGTAAGATGATCTGTTGGGGTGCAGAAAGAAAATCGTCAGACTTCCATTTATATTTATTTTTATCTTAAAAACTAAGGAAGAAATTAGGCTTTACTAATATTTAGTATACAGATTGACACTGGTGCATTTAGTCAATCCCTGTGTCAGACAGTCATGTAAGGTTCCTGAAGTGTCCTGAGGGAAGGGTGGGTACTTCCCAGCGCTGACGAGTTGAGAGTGCCATCCTCACTATTCATTCACTTTCAGCTTATTCCACTTATTACAGTTTACATGTGCCCAGTTAAGTGGATTTATGGATTATGCTATCTAGTTTTCACTAAACGACAAAATGGACAAGGGGCTTAAAAAGATTCCTGCAGAGCAACTACAGATTGAAGATAATACTGATAATGCCAGTAGAAGTGAACAAAAAGAAAATGACAGAGCTGACATTTCTCCTCCTGCTAGTATGAGATCTTCATCGGTCACATTATGGAAAACAACGATGAGCAAACCAGATCTGACAAGAAGTGAAGCGAAAAAAACCCCAAATTATCAAGATCATTTGAAATATAGATTTATAGGTACTACTGGTAATATTAAACCTCGCTCTAAAGGTATATTGTGCCTTGAGACATTTGCTATTGACAGTATATGAAGCCATTGCGATCAGAAAGACATTTAAAAATGAAGCATCCAGAACATGAAAACAAACCTCAAGGGATGTTTAAAGTTATGTGATAGTCTGTCCAGTACTTTACATAACTAAACATATTGATAAACATTTAAAAGAAAATTCTAAGTTTCTTACTTGATAGGAAGATACAAAAAGACCCATGTTATTGAGGAAACACTTGTTCTTCTGCAGTGAAAGTGGCTGAAATGATGCATGGAAAACAATAGGGTGACAAAGTCCATACCTTTGTCAGCAAATAGTCTTGTAAGATGCACAGAAGAGTTGAAGAGTTGCTGAAGAGTTAAAGAAACAGATATTAAAACAGATCATGCAGTGTAGGATGTTGGGTGCATCTGGGTGAAAGTACAGATATTTCTGTGACTCAGGTATTTGCTGGATTCTGTTTCAATAATGGAACAGATAAAGATGGACTTCTTTGTGAGATGTTGAATGAAATAGGTACTGCAGAAGGAACATTCTCAGCAGTAGTAATAAGAGTCATGTTTTATGGAAAAACTGTGTAACTACTAATGGAGCAGCTGGGACAAAAAAAATGTATTGCAGAGGGTTGCAAGCTGGGGTTGCATGTGAAATTCCTTTGCTGTGTCAGTCATAGGCAAGGTCTTGCAGCAAAGAAGCTGGAGCTGAGCTGAAGTCCTGCAGGCTGCTACTGATGTGGTTAATCTTATATAAAAAAGACCTCATAAAGCTGAAAATTAATCTATTAGACTCTCTTATATAGGAGTTTGGAAAAATGATTGAAAACTAAGAGATGTACTGCATAAGATATTCTCACTTCCTCCATTTCTCCTCTCCTTTAGGATGATAGCTAAGAGTATTCCATCATCTGGTAACAAATCAGGGTAGGGACAGAAAGAGGGAGGATTCCCATCCTTCTTTCTCTAATATACATTCTTAGACCCAAATATCAGTAGTAACTGATATTTCCCTTACTTTGACGTCCTCATATAATGTGGAGGAAAATATGGTTCCATGCCAGTAGATTGCTATTTAAACATTTATTCACTCAAATGAGTAATGAATGGTCAGTTTCCTAAATGCTCTAATACCACCTGCACTCCTAGATAATATTCACCAATTTTTTCTGGCATTAAAATTACTAAATAGATGGAAATTTAAAGAACTATTGAGATTGCAGGATCCACAAATCTAAATTCAAAAATGTCTGCAGATCTTTAGCAGAAATGTTTTGTAAAAAAGAAAACGTAGTTAAATAAAATTAATGTCTTTCTCCTAACTCCCAGTTCAGTACAGCTTCTTCTTGCCAGAACAGAGTTTGCTTGTATGGACTATGGGACTATTCCCTGTGCTTCTTAGTCTCCTTCTTGTTTAAAGGAGGGAGATTCATTTTACAGGCAATTAATGTTACAGTTTGGTTTTGGGTTTTTTGATGCTAAATGGGTATTATCCTTCAGACCAATTCAAAATACATAACAAAAGGCATAAATTTATTTAAAGCTCATAGCAGATAGAAGTTACTTTGAAGGAGATGGTTCAATTCCAGTGAAGTCAAACGTGTAACCCTTAATGATGCCATGTATATATACTCTCTTTCCTAAGAGGGATAAAATAAAACATTGTATAAGCTTATGAAGGTACAAACCATTTTTTCATTCCATATTTTGTTAGGTCTTGTGGGGATATAGAGGTCTGATTCCAGGTGTTCTGTGAATTCCAGACACAAGCCATAATATTAAAAAGGAAAGGACAGCAACAGTAAAAAGTACTAGGACATATGGTCAAGGAGATGACCACAAGTCCACAACAAACAGACATAATTTTTACCCCTTGAAGCTGCCAACAAGTTGCCCAAAGACACAGACTGAAACTGATTCCCTAATTTTCAGCATAAAGCACTTCAAGTAATTCTCACCTGGAATTCTAATCTAGAAAATTTTGTCTTCTGGTTTCCGTACTGAATTAAGGACTTTGCTCCAGACCATACTGACAGACTGCTTACATTTTTGCATGTTTTTCCAGTCATGGGTAAAATTGGCTTTACTTTCTTAAACTGAACACCTTGTATTAATGTGATTCTGGAGGATTCTTAAGGAAAAGAGAATGTGAAGCCAATGAAATGAAAAGATGCCACCATGTTTTTTTAACTACGTTGCTGAAAGAATGAGTGCAACCCCCATAAGTCTGCTTAAGACAATCTGCCAAGATGCAGCACAAGGCCTGCTCAGAATCCCATTGGAAACAACATAACATAATGTGCAGAACTTATTTATAAAGACTTGATATGAGATACACAAGAAATTATTGTGATTTAAGAAATTTCAGGAAAAGATACTACAAGGAGGAAATCTCAGAACATAGAAATCTGTCAAAGAAGAGAAAGAGCAAGAGCAATTAATAAAGGCATTAAAGGGTTCAAAAAGATATGTACAAGAGCCAGGGGAAAATTTCTTTTCTAGAAAGAGTTTTTACAGGTAACTGCAGTACAGCTTCAGCCAACAATTGAAATCTCAGTGGAGGAAGCATGTGAATCAAACTGAGACGCTCAAGTACAGTAAATTATCACCACCATATGGTGTCCTTCTGAGGGTTCTGAAGTAAATAAAGTGTGAAATAACAGTCATATGCCATTGCAGGAAATGTTGGTGCAAGGTTTTCTTCAGTATTAAAAAAGATGCTAATATAGTTTCTGTATTTTCAATAATCTCAGAGAGCTAAGAGATAATCCCTAAATTCCAAAACAAAGTTTAATCATCTAGTGGTCCTAGAAAATATGATGAAAATGCTCTAATAGCAACACTACTTTTTCTTGCTTTACATTAATTTGACTTCGATTAAAAAGTGAATTTCATTCTCATAGCACATGCGATTTGATCAAATTAACTGGCATGGCTTTGCTGAGCTATTAACTTGCTTGCTTAGCTTGCTTATTTAAATTTCTGCTTTCAAAAGAGGAATTATAGATTCTACACATTTTTAACTTGTTTGGGTTTTCTTAACAAAGGTGGTTGCTCTCCAAAGCCTTTAGCAGAGCACAGCCACGTCTCTAATGATGAATTTAGGAAAATCAGTGATGTAATAGATGATCGTGCCCTTATCAGTTTCTAGGGGAAAGAGGTGGGAGACAGAACGAGAGATTAGAAGGAAAAGTAATAGTTTAGTCTGTAACTTTCTTCTCCCCAGGCAGTATCAACTACTGTAACTCCCCTCATGCCAGTGCCATTTAAACATCAATTATTTTTTCTGTTGCAGACTTTTAGTAAAATTCTCTCCCACTCCTTGAAGCAGCCTTGAACTTCAACTTGCTGTTGCATATAAGGGACAGGGTCAACTTTGTGTGCTTCCTAGTAATCACAGTTGGATTTTGTGTCAAGTACTTGGCACCTTTTCAAAATACATTTTCAAGTAGTTGAAATCGTATGCCTTGTATTTTATTAATCTGGAATTTGCCAGCTTTACTTTTAATTTTATCCTTTTTCCTGAGATCATGGGTGGTCCAAATGCAACTAAATTTTAGATAACATTATTTCTGCACATGATTCACTTCATGTACCTTTCTGACATTTTCCAGAACCATGTCCTTTTNAGACATTTCTTCAGGAAGCGTTCACTGATGGGTAGACCTCAAGCAAGGTTTCCTACAGAAATTAAGATTGAGGTGCACAGCCACCACACAGCTCTTGCAAGACTGCTGCTTCCTCCTACAGGTGTAGCCTGTAACCACTTCATCAGAGGGCACTGAACTGAATAATAAATTTCCCAAATAGAAAAATATTAGTTGTCTTTAGCCATTTGAACTTTCTTTCAGCATCAAATGACAATAAAATTGAATTTATCAAGTATTCTTATCAGAATGTTTAGCTCACTCTATAGTTATGTAAAATGGGTTGATCTGAATGTAGAGACAGCTAAGTTATCAGACTTGGGCACCAGTCAGGATTTACAGATGGAATTTACAGAAGTCTTTTCTGTAAATAGAAGCATGCTTGGTATTTGGGGATGATCTTTTTCTCCTAGGTTATGTAGCCTTTCAGCTAGCCTGTGAGATAGTGTGTCTCTTTTTTTTAAAATATGGAATAGTTCAAAGAGATCCAAAGGGAAGGATGTCATTCCCATTGTGAACACTGCCACTATTCACTATTCACTATTCACTAAAGATGTGAATTTCAACCTTCTTGTGGGTTTTAGGCTTGAAAGCAGGGAGAAAAGAGATTTTCCTGTGACACTGGCAGTATCTCAGTTGTTCAATGTTTCATAACTCCTCACTTTCTCAGGTACAGGTGGGTGAGTGTAGACTCATGATGCCAACTATCATAGCCAGATTCACAATCCTTCTTCGGAAGGTCTGAGCTGCTGGTGATTTTCTGCATCCTACAGACAGAGAGGATGCAAAATAAATTTAAAAAAACAAAACTGTGCTTTACAAATATTTGTGAAAATATTTTGGTATTCTGCATTATAAAAATGAATAAAACTAATATGGTATTTGCACAGAGAGCTGATGCTGAAGCAGTTTGACAGAACAATCAGATCAGCAGTGCCTGCATGTGCAGAGGGTGGCCATTTGGGTTTGTAAACCCATTGTTTCTTCAGATAATAATCCCAGTGATCACAGGAATGATACTAGTGACTGTCTGAGACAGAAAAAAGTGAGCAATTATTTCTACTTCAAAGACTCTGAAAAGTTATTTTTTTAAATAAAACATTGGTATGAAATTTCAATACATAAAACTAAGACATGCATTAGTTCTTTAGTGTCGTGTGTCTTCAGTTTATTTTCATCTGACTTTAGTTTCCAAATGGATTAAAGTTACAGTGCAATGTGCTACCAAATTCCAGTCTTAAGAAAACAGAAAAGGATGGGTCAAGTTAATATACATGTGCAAGTAAAAATAATCCTTCGAATGTAAATTATACACTGTAGAGAGAAAGAGGAATATTTATTTTTAAAATCTCATTAAGGCTTGTCTCTGCCCAGTTATATCACTCTAGTTGGCATCCAATTCAGTTCTCTAATGTAGCAGAACCTCTCTGAGTCAGAAGAGATAGAAGGTAACTTCTCCTGTGTTTTTGGAGAAAGAAGGAACATGAGGCTGAAGCATGGTTCATATGGTAAAATTTCTAGTATATCTATAACAGCATTATCATTTGGTGTAACATTGTAATGTGATGACCTTGGATCCCTGAAGTGGTGTCTGTTTTCTGCTTTTCATCTGAAAGAAGAAATAGAGACTTATGATGTTTAAACCACAGGGGTTTTTTTACAAAGTTGATCTAAAAAAAGATGTTTGGAGCAGTGGAAAATAAGTTAATGAAATGTTTATTAAACTGTTCTCAAATTTTAAGCAAATCTATCCCTGTACTCCTAAAAAGCCTAAAGGCCAAATACCCTGGTGTGTTGCAAGGAGGGAAAGTATTCCCATAGTTCAGACATAGAACAGAATTAAATCTGAGCTTGATATTGCTGACCTTTCCACATTTAGTAAGTCTGAGAAATATGGATTGCTATTTTGGAGGATTTTTAAAATAATGTAATAATTTCTTATGATCTCTATTCTCACAGGTTCTATAATCTCCCTCTCATCAAAATGTCATCCAATTTTTATATTAGGTAAATGTTTCTTCCTTTTTTAGTTTCCCACTGAGGCTTGTATTCATCGTTTTCAGTTGAGAACAAGACTTACTTCTGGATGCAGAGGTTTCCATAAATGTTGGCACGGTCCCCTGAGTCTTATGCAATTAAACCATTAGTAAGGAGCTGTAGCTTTGGTACAGCAACTGAGTGCATGGTAAAACTTCAAAATTGGTCCAGGTTTCCTGAAAGAAAAAGTCCCAGTGCATAATGACCTTAAAGTCTTTCACAAAACCCATGGTTTGAACTTCCCTTCTCTACCAGCCAAGAAGTAGAGTAAGACCCTGTGTGTTCCCCCTCAGCCAAGGGGTGATCAGGTTGAGAAGGGATGCAGGAAGACAGCCCACTCCTTTGACCTTGCCTTGAGAGCCTTTTATTAAGGTAAGGGGTCTTTAGGGATTCTAAGTTTCAGTGGATGGCAGTGCTACTGGAACACCATTTTGAGATAGGGTTAGATTTTGAGACCAGGAATTCAGCCAGAGTTCAGCTGTCGGTATCTGAGAGTCATCTGAACTCCCTTTATAGTTAATGCAGAAAGGAGAGAGGTTCTTTCAGGGTGCCATTCATCTCACCTGTTTTGGACATCTCTTTATTGATGAGATGACTCATTCCTTTGAAATGCTCATTTATCTTAACTTTGGCAATATCCGTGTAACACCCTTCCTAGTTAGTGTTGGAATAAAAAATATTTCATCCATCATGGATGAAGAGACTTTAAATGTATAAATGTTAGGTTGCTTTCATTCTGCCTAATCAAGGGCAACATTACATAAAGGTGCTTCTTTAGGTAATTATAAGTCAAAGCTCTTTTGGCACTGATAACATTTCCTTAAGCAATATTTAATTATCATTCATTTTTGTTCAAATTATCCCTCTAAATGAATTCCTTAGAGAATTGTTTTAGTAAGTGGGCTCTTCCTGAGTGTAATAAATATGTTTGAAATATGTATGTATGTAAGCATTGCTAGCTACTATACATTGCCCACCTGTAATAATATAGTCAGGTGTTGAGTCCCCAATTTTTGGTTCAGTAGTCAAGCCGTCTTTGCTACATGTAGACTATTACAGAAGTAGGTTTGAGGGGGGTGGTAGGGTGTGTCCTTCAAAAAAAATTAATTGTCTTTTTCTAAGCTGTTATTTATTCTTTATTTCTGTGGTACCATGTGACTTTCCATCTTGTTCTGTTCTTATTTCCTAGGCTAGACTAAATTCACCAATGTAAAGCCCTCTTACTATGTATTCTATGGGGGGTTAATTTTTTTTTAAATTTAGTTAAGTATTTTTTCTCTAAGCTCATTCTATAAACCCTATGAAATTTAATTTCCCAGAAAAAGATGCAGGTGTACTCTATATTTGTTGTTCTGATTGCACTTCACACATAGAAATATAGAGCACCTTTAGTTGTCTGCCTCCACATTCCCTCCAAGACAAAATGTTGACTATTTCAGCACTCCCAGTTACTTGAATGCTTGCACCAACTTCAGTAGTCCTGTTGCATTCCCTTGCTTTAATGAACAAGCATTTCTAAATTCTCACTTGCACTTCTGGCATTGGTTTATGAATTATTAAATAATCTATTTTCAATATGGCCCCGATTTACTTTCATAATACCTGACATGAAAATTACTGTTGTGTAATATTACAACCTCCAGACCTTTAATTTTGTTGTGCTTTCTCTGCAAGTCACATCTGATAAACTTGTAGAAGGATGGTTGTTTCCCTGGAAGCCATCAGAAATCACATTTTTCTGTTTTGTAGATGTTATCTCACACTAAAGGAACCAGAAATATATTTTGTATTTTGTTTTTCAGTTTTTTTCATTGGTGCTCCTTAACCTCTCATGTGAACAGATGTTATTTCTTATAGAATATATCATTAACTTTCAATCCTTGCCTACTATATTTGATATCCTTTCTGGCTTGGCAATGCATTATGTATTTTTTCCTGTAAGGAATGTACCATGCCTTTCCTCTGTCTGCTGTACTACTGAGTTGCGTTTTAACTTGTCTTAGTCTCCAGTCTTATTGAAGAGATTTTGTTTTTTCAGACTGCTCAAAGTCCTGCTGACCTTTTTGTTCATGTTCTTAACATGCTTGTAGATTACGTGGAATTTAACCTGTTCGTACTTTTTTTAGTGCAGAGCCATGGGGTTTTTTCCTAGCTAAATTTTTGTTTCACTGAGATATGTTGGTGCATTCAAATACCTCATAGCAACTGATCCATATCTTGATGAGATGAATTGATAGTATCTCTTTGTTGCGGAGAAATCACCTTCTAACTTGGACTCTTCATAGGTCACCTTAAAGTCCCCTAATTAACTTTCCCCCTGTCACAAGAAACTTACATTCCTAAAAATTCTTTTTGCACACAACTGGTAGGTTTAACATCAGAGTTCCTGATTGTTTATTTATGTGATCAAAAAACATGAGAAAGAAGCTTTCTTACTTTAACCTTTCTTCCTTTAGAGAATTTGGGGGAAAATTAGAGCATTCTGTAGGTGACTTCACAGAGGTTTATTTTTAAATAGGTATGATCTTTTTGATAGTCACACATATGTAGCTTTTATGTGAGGTCATGTTTACCATATTGTCATTCCAGGCAGAAAGGAGGATAATTAGCATTTTTAACTGGAATATGTAGTTAAAGATATAACTACATAAATACAACAAAAATATTATTAGCAGTATTATTATTACTCTTTTCCAAAAGATTCAGTCTGAAACACTCGGGTGCTTCTTGTAGGCAAGACTTATTGCATTAGTTTCCAGTTTAGATCCAGCTACTAACATCCTATGTCAATGATAAAGTAATATTTTTCATGAGAGCCTGTACTGTGGCAGTTCACTGAAGTCAAAATCCAATATTCCAGGGTTCCTTCTTCCCTTCCTGTCACAATGAAAACCATAAACACGGTACTTTTAAAAAAGATCTGATTTCTTTTGAACAAAAAAGGAAATCCAATGCAGTTCTGATTTCATTTCTCCTTTACACAATAAAACATGTTTAGTTTTTTTAGTTTTCCTCTAAATAGGACTGCTTCCTAATAGCTAAAATAATATTTTTCTGTTTCCTGTTGGTTTATTTATGCTTCATCTTTTATTTTTGCATTGTCTCTCTGCTTCAGATAAGGTTCTACTACCTGCTTCATTTTTGTAGTCCCAAATGAGGTGTGTATCAATGAAAGCATATCTCTGTAGTTTGTATTTCTTGAATGTAAGTTTTCACTTAATGCTTCTAAGCCTCTAAGTGTGAGTAATCTGTTTGTTCCATTGGAATGGAAATAGGGATAATTATGTTTGCTTGTAACACACTGTGTGTGGTGAGACTGCTATCCTTACTAATCCCAGAAATTGTAATCTGTCCTATGCAATCCTCACAATTTACATTTTGTCCATGTAATGAGGAAATATTTTTTTCCAATCATTCAAACATTTGTTTTGTACACATATATTTCTATTTCTGTACTGAAACTCCTACAGTGTAACATTTCAAAGCACACTGTGTATTTTGGGCAGTGGGAAATCTTAGTAAAATATCTGACTGTGTAATCCATCTGATCTGACCAGTTCTCATTTGTTAGGCATCTCTTATGATCAACATCTGGTAGGATTAGACTGCCCTGAACGACAAGGATTAGCTTGCTGTACTTACATGCAGCTTTAGTGAACCAAAAGGTCATCGGAAATATCTGTTAAAAGCAAAGTAGTATGATTAATCTAAAAATTATTAAATTAATTCTGTAACTGGCAGAGTTGGGATTAACTGAGTGAACTGTGCCTTTAAAGCTGAAATTTGAAACCTAGTTTGAAACATTGGTCAGTGGAGACCCCTGAATCCAAACTATCATCACTAGATTGACAGTTCATCAGTAATATCAATGCTTTTTATTATTTTCCTCAGAAAAAATGATATAATTGACTAGCAAAAAAAAAGAAATAATGTGCTCAAATAGATGCTAACTATTTGGTACAGATCACAGGGTGCTTGCACTAATAATCTCACTGAAGTGAGCAGTCTCATCTCACCTAAAATGAAATCCCTATGTGTGCAACTTTTGTATCCTTGTGAGGGACCGAGTCATTTATATATTGTATGCAGAGAATCATCATACAGAGTGCATGCAGGAAGTAAAAAACAACCCAAATTCAGTGCTGGGGCTCCGAGAGCACCAAAAGTTCTTTCTGCTCTTGAGTAGCTCACCAGGGCTGCCCCCACTGCCCCCCGACTCCATTTCAGCTCAACTCAGAGCCATCAGTCCATGCCCCCGTGATGCTGTGGGAATGCTGGTTTCTCATTCTCTCCATCACAGCTATGCCTGGCAGGGACCCTCTAGGCTTGTCCCCAGTCCTGTCATGCTGTTATGAACCAGCCCAGCAATCATGGGTTATGTCTGACCCTGTATTTTTTTAGCAGACTTGATCCCGTTCCAGTCTTGTGGATGGACTTCCCAGATTTTTACTGGACCTGCCCTATTACAATGAACTTGCATGGAGGTGTCACCTCATCGCCAAAACTGGCAGTTCTCTCCAAGCCTGTCCTGCTCCCCTTGCTGGCTGACAAGGTCCCTGGTCTGGGGACTGAGTCATTGAAGTTGTGTCCCTCTTCCTCGGGGAGACAGAGCATGCTGCTCCCCAACATTTGCTTTCTTTGCTTAAAGCTACACTCATCTGGTAGAAACCACAAGTGTTTTTCAATTTTATCTCCTCTAGACTCATTATTTCTCACAGCCCACTTAGTTATTCTATCTACTCTCTCAGTTTGCTAGAGATTAAAGAAATTAATTTCTTCCTTTGCAGTGCAAGTTCTTTATTCCTCAAAACTCCTGTATTTCTTCTTTCACAGGTGCAGGGTGAGGGACTTTGTTGTTTGCCTCTCAGACATCACTAAATTTGATACAAGATCTATGAGGTAGGCAAGTATTGCTGCCATCCACTTCACAGGAAAAATATACAGCCAGATTTGGTAGTAAACTTTAAAACCTTTATTTCAGTCATATGTGCTGAATCAAAGAATAGCTCTGGCAGAATGAGAAAAAAAAGCCAGTTCTCTTGCATCCCTTCTTCTCTTTTGCCTAAAACACAAGGGCCATCCTTTTCTTCCTTCGAATGCATCCCTTACAAAACCTTCATTTTTTGGAACTTGCTCCTGAGTAAACATATTTTCACCCTAGTAATTTTTGAAGTTGAACACATACAGATTAAATATGTAGTATGGTGAAATACTGATTTCATCTAGCTTTGTAGGCAGAGCAGTGGTTTTTTTTGCAAAAGTGCCTGTTTTGGGTTTCATTTTTTAATTTTTTTTTTTCCTGAGTGATGGACTAATGTCTCTGAGCACTGGTTTGTGAAAATTTCCAGGTTTATTGATGAACAGGTCTGGTAGTTCCTGTTTTGGGAAAATGAAATATTGCTGTCTTTAAAGCATGTGAAGTTGATATAAACAGACATAGAGCTACAGACTTCATTAAATTGTTAACAGGGGTCTAAAACCCCATGGAATTACATTGCTTCTGTATTATAGTGGTTGCACGATTTCCTTAGCAACTGTGGATCCCCATAAAAACTTAATGCAGTTTTGTTACCACTTTCTACAGCAGTTTCTGAAAGTTAAAATGATCATATTTACACAACAAAGAAACAGAAGCACAGTAGTTTAAAATTCTCTTTACTTGGAATTGGTGGAACGAAATGATTGCTGCTGAGCTCTAAAACTGCTTGTACTAAAACTGCTGGTGATACTCTTTCCAGGACTGTAAGCATCTGCTAAAACAAAGCATGCAGCATTTTGTATTCTCAGTGTCACAAATTTAATCCAAAATCTGAATGTTTGCATCAGGAAATGGCAGCTCTCCTGGAGGTGAGGCTTTGCAAATTCTGACTTTGGACCTAAATCCAAATCAGAAGATTCTGTAGTTAAATTTATCTGAAAGAAGTGAAGAACCTCTACAGAAAAAAAACTACAAGTTTCTGTTCCATGATATATTTAGAGTATTTATACAGGAAGAAGAGAACATGAGGTTGGTGGGAAAAAAGTGTGGAAATAGGAAGTAAAAACTGGAAAAGAGAGAAAAATATTCCCAGACCAGCGACACAAGATTACATGTGTCAGACATAGGTCAGAGCACTGAAAGGGAAACACAGCCTTTTAGAAAAAGCTTGTAAATTCTTATAAAGCTGCTTATCTTATCTTGTTGGGATAGTGGGAAAGAATCACCTTTCTTTTGGCAAAATCTCCACAACAGATGCATCTGGGAAACATCAAATATCTGCTTGCAGCAGTGAAGGGAAAAGGTTTTCAACTTCTTTGGCACAAAATCTAGTAAGGTGTGTCTTTTGGGAGATTAATCAGTAGATAAATGAAAAATCTAAGAGCTCTGAAAGCCACAGATACACAGCTTCTAGCAGATGAGCCAGGGTGGATGTCAAAGAAATTTCTCAATGGCTGAATTTAAATAAGCATTGCTCAGAAAAAAAACCCAAACATATGCAATTTAACTCCTCAATTGCAGAGTTCTTGAGCAAGTTCTGAAGGCATGGAATCCCAGCAAATCAGTAGACAGTCTGAAGTGTAATTTTGATAATTGTCAACCTAGTGCCCACCACTGAAGCCTATCTATAAGTTTTAATAATATTTATTGTGTGGTTTTAATCATTGTTCTTATGTTAACAGTGGCCTAGTTTGACTAAACAGTATCTGGTAAATCAGTTGTTTTCTTCTCGGTTTAGATGAGTAGTGCTAATCTAGTCTTTCTTTGATTAAAAGAATGACTGGATTGCTTTCAGAAGAAAGTCAGTAAAGTACCATAAAAGTAAATCTGAAACTAAAATAATTCTTGCCAGACAGAAGAAAGTAGGACAGTATGGGGTAGAAGCATATGACAAGTTGTATTCCTTTGGACGGTACAGTGGTACTAGCTGAGGAAAATGTTAGTTTTTGTCAGTAGCAAAGGATAGTTTTAGTGATCTCTTATACTAGGTAGAAGGATTTTGGACATTAGCTAAACCATGATCAAGAGAGGTTTGTTTTCTTTTGTTGTCACTTTGTTTTTTGTTTCAAAAAAACCAATTTTTCTTTGTCTCGAGAAAGACTTCTGTTGTAAGGAGCAGTTAATGGCTGGAGATAAAATAACAATAATTCAGTTTTACTAGTATACTAGCAGGAAAAGGAGTCAGTACTGATCACTTTTTGTGAATACATTTTCACAGAATGAGTTTAAAAACTAGTACCATCACAGAAAGATAAAGGATTTAACTCAAATCTTGGTGGGTTGATCATTGCAACTTGCTTCCCTAAGATAAAACAATTTTTAATTAAAAATTACTTACATGACTCGCTGTTTTAATCATTGTAAAAGGTTGTAAAGTAAAAATGTGTCTTAGTAATTTTAAAGAACGGTTAAAAGGGATAAGATGACTTAGAGGCTGTGAAAGAAGTAATTAAGGCAGTTTGTGTAGTGATAATTGTCAAGGAATGATCCATACACAGGGTCATCAGAAAGTCTCTCCATATGATACACAGCCTTCTAAATTCTCCTGCTTAATATCACTTATCTTCCATCTTCTATTTTCTGTGTTTGCATGTGGGATACCTGTTTTACGCTGCTTTGCTTCTCCTATTTCTGTTATTAGAGACAAATTAAATAGACAATCACTGCAACGGATGTGATCATAATTTTATTAACTTAAAATTGGTGTGCCACTCTCTTCATTTCAGTCTGTAATCATATTGCAGGCTAAAATTATTTTTGCTTATCTATTAGGAATAGTAATGTGAAAATGGTTTTGCACTCACGTGACTGGAGAAAAACCAGCAGTGATTAAGACAGAAAACCTTGAAGTAGTTACATGGGAAAAAACTCTAAATGGGTAAGCCAGATTGCTTTGTACGTTATCTGGCTTCTTTGTGCTATTAGGCAGCTCAAAGAGGACAGTCCTGCCCCCATTAAACAGGTGAAAGAATCTGTTGGTCTGTGGTCGCATGTGCCACCTTCAAGCAAACCCTCCCACTTGTTGCCCCACGGTAAGATGTGAGCTCTAAGCAAGGGGGAGGCCACAGAGGAGTTCATTAAGCTTTATCAGTCCCTAAATGATGTAAGCTAAGCTCTGCTGACTCATGCTAGGACCAGCTGAAATCAGTACTTGAGAATGTGTAAGAGTTTCCTTTATCAGTCTTTTCCCTTTATACTTTCTCAGACATCACTTTGGCTACAACAAAGTTTTTGGTCCTAACAGCCTTGCAAATACAGGAGAATTGTCCATCTTCACTGCACAAAGTGGGAGCCCAGCTTGTGGGGCTTTGTGTGAACTTTTCACCACACATAGTAAAGTCCTTTACGTAGCACAGCCATTGATAGTAGTTTGTGGTCATAGAGGAATTCACATCTTAGATGAAATGGAAAAAACTATGTGGGTGATGTGATATATCATTGTCAAGATCATTGCTTATCATTGCAGATATAAATACAGTCCATCTGCTTCCTTCTCGCTGGGTCTCGGTTCACTAGTTTGCCTTTTTCTTGACTTCTGACAGGTGAGGAATGATCTGACTGGCGTCCTTTATGGCGAAGACATCGAGATTTCAGATACCGAGAGTTTCTCCAATGATCCCTGCACAAGTGTAAAGAAACTTAAGGTATGTGTTGCTGTTTGATAAAAAAGAGAAGGTGATGAATTTTTTTTCCCTTTCTAGAGGAGTAATGAAACAAGATTTGTGTTAGAATGACATATTACCATATTCCATGACATATTACTATCATTGCATAATAAGATCAAAAAAAAGACATTTGTTACAGGCCTAGTCCTGCTTAAGTTAATGAAGGTCTATGTGTATAGTAAATATTTTTAATAGTTCCCGTTAGTGATACTAAGTAAAGTAGTAGCTTAATGTTTGCACTTTAAGCCCCAGTCATAGTGATATACATGTGAAAACTCTTGAGGTTTGGAACCAGAACCCTCTTAAGGTAAATTACCATGTAGCAAAAACATTGAGCTTCTTTCCATTAGCTTCATTACACATTTTAGATTGAATTCTTTGCTAACATTGTCTGCATGATTTCATATAAATCATAAGGAACAAAACAGGAAAAATAAATTTGGTAGCAAAATAATTTCCTATCCTTCTCTTATTATAATGATTTATTAGACTTCTGACATCTCATAAAATTAAAACTGTATTTTAGCATTACCATGCAGTGCAACCAGCAATAAAATAGACACAGGAGATATGAATTTTAATCTGCACATGAACATGAAAAAAAAGATTGAACAGCAGGAAGAAACCGTTTTAAATGGCGAAGATCAAATTGTTTCTGGCATCAAGTACGTATGACACACAATCCTGCAAATACTTAAATCTGTGTAAAACAGGTTACAAAAAATCCTTGATAAATTAAATTATTAAAAATATTCTTAGAGCAAGGATATTGAGCTGTGTAAGACTAGACCACTACTGAAGCTAGCTGGAAAAGTTCTGGAGCATGGTAAACTAAGTGTGCTTTATTATTACCACAAGCTAGAGATGTGAGCCTGAATGTTTAAAGTATTGATAGCTGAAGATTATGTTTATGGGAAGCCATTTGAGTCTGTCCAGTCTAAGCTAGTTTGCATTTCCTGTCTGGGTTGAAGAGACTCCAGTAGGTATTACAGTAAAGTCCACATTTTTGACTGACAGTGATGTAATAACAACAGCAACAAAAAAAACATATTAAGCATGTATATTTGGGCTGGAAGTCAGAAGAAGCAATGTGATTCCAGCTTTCCTGTGTGTCAACAACACACTGGGTTGTTTTTCAGGGAAGACCAGAAGACTTAACTAACAATGTATTAGTTATCTCTTGATTTCTTCTTCAAAACAAGTTAGTAAAACAGCAATTTTCAGTAAATAAGCAATTATCCATATAATTGCTTGTTCTTGACAGATATACAAGGTTAGCTGTTTTTAGGTACATGTTAGACATAGAATTTAGCCGTAAAATTCTAAAAATATTCATTCCTTTCTTCAACATGTAAACCTCATATAGGTAAACTGGTATCTGCTTGCCTGAAATACCTTTTATTTTCATAGACACATTTAAATTAATAAAGTTGATGATTTTGGAATGGAAAACAGAAAAATCTGCTACAATTTGCAGAAACATATTTTAGATTTCTCTCAGTAACACCTTAGTTTCTACTTGAAAAGGTAAAAGAGGCATTGACTCCAGCCTCTTTGGATCACAGTTGAAAGGTAAATTTAAGCTTAAGGATACCTTTAAAACTAATTTTTGTATTCAGAGAAAGGGATGCATTTGTACATCCACTTAAATGCTTGAAAATTCTAAGCATACACAGGCAAATTGTATGAGCACTTCTGTTCCAACTTTTCTGCATCTTGCATATAGGACAAAAAAATTACCAGCATGTTATGATGGTGGGAGTTGACGTCCTCTAGTTCACCTTCACCATCAGTGATTCCATGGTTAAGTCAGAGGTTCTTCAAGTGGACAGCCAAGCATTTAGAAGGCAGAACATGTGGATACCTCTATTGTCAAAGTTACTCAGCTTTGTGTGGATTTATTGATAACCTCTTGACTGTCAGATACATGGTAGAGAATAAGACAGAGTATCTGAGCTATTCAATTTAGGTATCTCATAAAGAGCCTGCCAAGACATTGACTTTTCCTGGCAGATGAGATATTGTAGCAATCCTTCTCTGGAAAGCTATATAATACAACATTGTGGTGTTATTCATTAGAAATGAGACAGATTAAAATCTGATCAAAGAAGGGAAGCTCTGAAGGCTGAAAAAAATAGCTGCCTATTCCAGCATAATGTGCATCACTCAAAAACTCTGAAAAGGCTAAAGAGTGTCTCGTGTCTGAGGCTGTTAGAAATGGCAGTGAAGGAGATAACTTGTTCTTCATCCCTCAGTAGAGCATCTTAGATGTGTTGATCCTCAGTCTTCAGCGTTTATACTACTCAGCTGCCAGTGCTAACAAAGACACTTTATATTTAGTAGCCAAATAATATCCTCACCTATATGAAAGAAAGAAGGGAGCAAAAGAGTCATTAATTTTTGCGGCTGTGCTATAGTCTTAATTTAAAAAGCACATTTTTATGCAGGGTTTGCCACAACTGTGGGTAAATGAAATGTAACGGTTCTTAATTTTCTTGTTTGAACTTCAGTCCATATGGGAACATATGTATTTCTAACTGAGGGGCAAAGCTTAAATGCTGATATTGCTACTGTAATCTCTGAGAAGAGTAAATATGACAGCTCACCATCTGGCAAATGGTCTAAACATTGGTCTTTTTATGTAAATACAGTTTTGGGAGTTGCCTTCCCCCTGGGATGTTTTTAATCATCTTTTAGATCACCTGCCTAGTTCCATGAATTAAAACCTCTTCTGTCAAATATGTTTTAGCTCCATGCAAGCAATTTACAGCTCTCTGAAGAAGAGACTTGACACTTGCTGGAATCCAGTGGGTGACTTCTTTGATCCCAATGAGGAAGTTCCACTGTGTTAACTTGCATCATTCTGCGAGGGTTGATGTAAAGGACTAGTAATAGTATATCCTTGCACAGAAATCATGCTGGTCTATAGTGCAGTATAAATGAAAGGCTGAAAAAGTTATGTGCAGCGAGCATCTGATGTATCTCTTTGCATGAGTCTGTAATGTGGACTTTTACCCACAAGCACTGACATGAACCCGGTCCTGATACACTTCAGTGCAGACTTCATTATCCATGCAGATAAAACCTCTGCAAGGGACCTGAGCTAAGTGCAGTTGTATGAATTTGAAGCTTCAATGTCCCATGAGCAGGATGGAGCCAGCAGACCCAAGCCTGGCATCCACTGAATCTATGCTTATTTGCAATCCTGAATGCAAATCTTCAAGAACAAATTTGGGAAAAATGTGGAAGTGGATGCAAGAAATAGAGTTCAAGAGGAAGAGGCCAACTGAGGAGTGTGTCATTGCACAGAGGAAGAATGCTATGCATGAGAGAGGAAGAGCTGTGGTATACTTTCCTAAATTAGCTCCTTCGACTTGTGTTCTAACACACAATTCCTTGGTTATATGATTGCATACTTAATTATGTGATAATAGGTGGAAGCAATGTCTTAAGGCATGAATCCACACACCACAGATGCTATGAATTCGGTTTGAATGTTGTTGCAAGCCAGTGGGCAGCATTGCTGCGTGTGCACTCTGGAATTATTCTTTATGAAGCCACATAGTTTACATCTTTTGGGGTTTTTTTTAAGTTGGTTCTCATCATGCTATAAAATGGAAAGGAATTTCTTCAATTTTAAGTTTAATTATTAGGTGCCATGCCATTTATTTTTTAATCAAACTCTGCTACTCTTTTTTTCAAATATTAAGTCTGCATTTTTATGTTCAGAGCAGTCAAGTGATTCAGCGCTGGGGTTCCAAGAATAACCAAATTATTTTTAAAACAAGAAAAATAGAAATAGTTGATGAGGTGAGATTTTTGAGTGTAATTCCTAAATCTATTTATTGTCCTTACAAAAACTGTCATACTATTGCTGTAATTTGTGTAATTTGTTTGTTTAATTTCATGTAACCTTGTTAGATTTGTTTGAAAATAATCTAATCCACTTGAAAAAGATTTACATTACTTTATCAGTCTGTGGCTAAATATAAAAACGAAGAGAAGGCTTACTCAAAATGCACAGGTTCAGAGTGAGCAAAGCATATTACATTATTTCTGACTTAAACCATGCTAAGAGAGATACTATTTTCATGCATTTAATTACAGAGGCATTCTAATATCTTATTGAACTGTCCATAATATTTTCTGCTGAACAGGAAATAAGCATTGAAATTATCTGAACTAAAAATCTTTGACAAATTGATTTAATTAAAACTTAATTTTTTTTTTTTTGCCACTGAAATTCATACTGAATCATATGTTTGTTTTTTCCTTGGAGAGGGAAAGAGCTATTAGTAATTCTAAACAGGTCTTATATGAAAGAAATGAAAAATTTGATTTGCTCAAGCTGTTGCTGAGAACCCTGCCTCTGTGTGAAAGAAAAGGTAATGTGAAGTCATAAAAAGATATCTATTCTGTGTTTTATGGATATTAGAAGTAATTTTTCATGTTAGGAAGAGGTTAGTCCTGTTCCTGGAGAAATATTTTCCTGCCTGTGCTCCTGAATTTAGGAAGACTTTCCTAATATGTTTCTAAGTATGGAAGTAAAATTATGTCTTTGGACTTCAGTCATAGGTTCTTAAACTGTGATGATTTTTTTAATGTGTGGAGGTGGGAGAAGGAGGGAGAGAGTTGACAATGTGTTATAGTGACTGTAGAGATGTTGTATGAGTAAAACCTTTAAAAATTGCTAAAGCAGGCATAATATCAAGGCATTTGATCTTGCAGATCTCATTTCTTAATTTTATGGCATTATTTCATGCAAACTGTGAAAACTGTATGTCTTCAACTGGTTTTAATATGCAAAATTGTAGAAGAAATATTGCAAGGAAGCAAAAGAATATTTCATATTTTAGTGTTATTGAATACTAATATTTGACTGTAATATATTTTACTCTCATTAGTACTATAGCTTAACTGTTTTCTTAAAAACCCTCAGCTTTATTTCTTTTGCAATACTTCAAGTTCTTGAACTTATAGAAGGTGAAATAGTTCCATATTTATTCTGTCTGCAGCTGTAATCTGTGCTAACTCCCTACATGATCTGAATGGCCAATTAAAGTGTATCTGGAAGCTCCATTTAACTGCCACATATTTTATTCAATTTGCAGGGTAATGACGTTCGGATAATCCTTGGCCAGTTTGATGAGGAAATGGCTGTGAAAGTTTTCTGCTGTGTAAGTAAATATATTTAATTGCATATCAGAATAAAGAATGTGCTGCATTTGAATAAAAAGTAACTTGAGCATAAACATTTCTTCATGGAGTTCAGCTCTATGAAGGTTTTTATCCTAAAGAGAGGTTACACATGCTTAGTTCCATTTCTCTTTCAATAAAACACTTTGTACTTTGGTGGAATTCAGGCATAGACTTCATGGTTAGCTTCTTCTTATTACCCTCCTGTAATGGAATTAAATGCCAAATCAAACTTGAGCATTGCTCTTCACATCAGATCCAGGGAAATACTTGCACATGTAGCAGCAGATAGGGAGAACTGCAAGATTTCAGTCTTGTCCAGGAGTTGTGTTCTGGTGATAATGTCTACATGTATGGGTTTTGCATGCTTTGCTTTTAAACAATAAGAATTTCAAGCCAGTTCCTATACATCCTAAGTAAGCAATACTAATAATTTCTGCTGCTGAAAATGTTGCTAATTGTACAGTTGCCATTCCCATCTGGCTGCTGTACATTTTACATGTATTGCATGAAAGCAAGTATTAGTTGGTAAAAAATACAGGTTTTTTTACCACAGCAGTGAGACTAGCAAACATAAAATTCCGTATCCTCACCATTTGTTTGCGTCAATGTGCTTCAAACTTATACAGTTATTGTCATTGAAAGTAGCAGGATTAGAATGGGGATCTATACTTGTACCTGCCTGAAAAACTACCTCAAAGAGGCAGATTTTGGTGGCCTACATTTTGAATAGGTATTGAATTATTAGTCTAAATAGTTAGATTAATCCTGTATAATCCAAGAACACAGTAAATATAAAGGAAGAGCAATAATGACAGCATCTGAATTTCAGAGGGTATTTTTTAGTGTTCACTTAGTGAGTTACCTATCCTTGCAAAGAAAGGAAAGGCAGAATTTCAAAATCTGAGTGCTACATGTGCCTCAGATGCATTTTGGCTCTTACTCAGCAGCTGTCCCAGTTGGTGGCAAAATTTGGAAAGGACATTGCAGAGTATATTTGGAAGGAACAAAATCTGTTTTCATCCAAAAGGAAATGGAAAGTATTATTTTATTTTTAATTCTTCTCATCTCTGATAGGTCTTTGTATATAGATCATTTTGTACTGCTATTTAAATTGGATTGACAGAGATAATCTCCTGTTTTTTCATTCCTGGAAGAAAGAATGGTTCTTCTGCAGCCCAGATCCTGCTCAGATCTCTTGGGATTGGGCTGCATTTCCCCAGCAGAGGGGTCCTGGTCAGAATTATCCAGCATTAGAAAGAGATTTGCCTCCTTTATGCCACTGCCCTTAACTTCTAGTTGCATTCCTCTAGAATTCTCTTCCATGTGCCTGTGAGGCCACTGAAGAAATCCTAGAATTCCTTGGAGGAGCAGGCTGTCATTTTGTTGGCATCACTCTCATCTGAAGGGTTCCAGGGAGACGATGTCTCTGTCCCATGAACTCTGGCTGCAGCTTTCTGTGGCTATGGTTTGGTGTGAAAGTGGGAAATGTGCATAACTCTGAGGGATTCAAAGTGTGATGGCTGCTTCTAAAGTACATTAATGTCAAAAATAATAAGATGGATCTTTCTGGAGCCTGGAGAAATCTGAAAGATCATGTATTTAGGCTTGTATAAATGTATTTATTTGAGAGTTTCAGCAGGAACTGAATGCAGGAGAGGGCAGTTCAAAGTAGGTAATTTATATATTAATGCACGACAATATGTCAGAAAGCTTGTTATTAGTCATAAAATATATTGTTGACTCATGCACTCCTACAGATATGTGTCTAAGAGCACAATAATATAGGTATGTCAAGTTTTATAACTCCTCTTCTCCAGGTGTATCTTCAGACAGGTTTCGCTTGTGATTCCCTGTTATATTTCCCAGGGTTACTGATGTCAGTCAGAGAAAGGCTTTGAGTGTTAAAGGAAGATGCTTTTTCACTAGTGCAAGGCTTTTTTGTTTTTTTCTAATTGTCGTTGTGACCTGAATATTATTTGGTAATGACTTACGTAGGTGGTAAAATCTTTAAAGTCTGCCTCACTTTTCCTCCTGAATTTGAGAGTCATATGCTGTGAGGTTTCCTCAGGACATCCATGTGAGTTTATATAAGATCATAGAATCATTTAGGTTGTAAAAGACCTTTAAAATTATCAAGTCCAGCCATTAACCCAGCAGTGCCAAATCCACCACTGAGCCATGTCTCTAAGTGCCTCATCTGCACATCTTTTAAATACCTCCTGGGATGGTGACTCAACCTCTTCCCTGGTCCCTGATAATCTTTTCAGTGAAGAAATCTTTCCTAATATCCAATCTAAACCACTGCTATTGCAACTTCACACCATTTCCTCTTGTCCAGTTCCTTGTTGGCAGAAGAGACCAGCACCCACACCCACACAATAAATGAACTAAAGGACATTATAATTCAGTGGCAAACTTTAAAAACAGGACAGGACTGATTCAAGCCAAAGTGAATGTTGGCAGGTATTTCCTAAAACGATTTAAATAAGCTTAGCTGCTCATTTATCACCAGTGTCAAAAACAGTGAGCAATTTTAGTTCTTTGGGAAATCTTAGCTTTATAGTTCATTTTCACCTCAGTGGGATGAATGTGATGTTCTCTTGGAATAGAAATTAGGGTCTTTTGGTCAAAACTTAATACTTCAAGAATCAACAAATTGCCAATAATGATTTACTACACAAAAGAAATACCTCTTACAGGAAACTCTTTGTTGTAAATAAGCATTTATTTATGGATTCAAACAAAAATGAAAAGTTTCAAAAGAAAAAAAATCAGTTTCACAAGGGCAAAAAAAACTCTGTCCATGACAGTTTCCTGGCTGCTTGACAGCAGCTTGGGGCTCTGCATCCTACATAGGGCATGAGGGAAAGATTAAGAAAAACGTATGACTACTCTGTGCTGTTCTGGTGTTACAAAGTATTTGCAAACCTTCTTCAGCTTGCTCTCATCTGCCAAAAAAATCTTCCCTATAGAAAGTGAAACTTGTAAGAATTGGTCTGTGTGCACTCACACAGTTCAAGAAAGATACATATGTTTGAAGTAAATGTATCTTTTAAGCATCAAAATCATCTCCATTTAGCAGAATCGACAGGGGGAAAATGGTGGCAAAAAAGCATTATTTTGCAATGAGGCTTGTGGGACCCAAGCCCTGAAATGCCTGAACACTGTCAGCTGTGCTGTCACTTGAAAAATGACTGCATGGTCATGGTGCTCAGCCTTAGAAGAGCTGATTTTCTTCCTCCTCTTGCCTTCCCCAGACTACCCTTCAAGCCCTGTCACTCCACCATATCTCAGACGAAGAGCTGACAGCTCTTAAGGTGTTTGTTTTGAGTTTTGTTAAACCAGATTGTTGCAGAAATGTGGAAGTGTAACCAGTCTTTCAGGCAACCATGTTGGGAATGATCCCTTGTTTCCAGGGTGAAATTTCTGGCTCTTTTGAAACTTTCAATTTTCAGCCTATTTCCCAGGGCATTCACAGATTATGCAGGAAATAGTACAAGAGCTTATGCAAACAGAAAATTTCCAACAGCTCTAATTTCAGAATAGTTCACAGCCAATGCTTTCTGGCAACACACAATTTGATACTTTAATCTCTATAGAGCAGAGGAAGCTACATAACATTGTCCTTCTCCAAAAGCACTATTCTGTGTCAGTTTGTGTCCTCAGTGATTCGAAAACTGTCAGATAAAAAACATTGAGTCACTGAAAGGTCTTGAATGACCTAATTGTATAATGAAAACTCTTTTAGACAGAAGGAAGTACTGCAGGATGGGATTGCTATTTTCCTCACAGGTGGACCTGGAACACAGTGTCTCCATAGCTGTGCAGGAGTGGAGATGGGTAGGAGGACAGAAGCAGATGTGTTTCTGAAGGGTAGAATTAACAAGCAAGAGAAAGACAAACTGTTTATGTGGATTGTGGAATAAGTAATATATGAGATGCAAGACACTGGGTTTCAGACAGGACTTTCAAGCGGCATTGTATTCAAAGGCATAAAATTTGATTTTGGCTGAACAAAAGCTTCTGCAACCGGGGGCCAAATAAATCTGCTTTGTGCACAATGCTGTCATGAACTGAGTTGGCACCATTATAATAGACTTCACAGATTTAAAGCCCATTTTTAATTTGTGTATTAACATATTTAGGAGGCTGTCCTATTTCATATATTCTGCTATTGATCTTTTCTTATCTGATAGGCTTTCGGTATGATCTTTGGGATACTTTTCAAAACAATTATTTCGGATGACTAATATGTCCTGTTTGCATTCTTATAATTTCTTCCTTCTGTAATGTTTTCTGTGAAAATGTAGCTGTTTTCCTGTTAAGAGCTCTAAGCTTGCTCCATGTATTTCTAGAAATTGGATTTTTTATCTTAGGCCTTCTATCTCAAGTTTTGCTTATATAAGGAGCCAAAGAAGCATGAAACCCGCAGTTTTGAAATGGAGTCTGACTGAAATGTCAAAAGAAAAATATCTAGTTGCAAGACAGAGAAACATCTGAGATAAAATTTGCTAATTTTATCCTAGAACACTCTTCCCAATCAAAAAGAATATTTCAGAATAGATCAGCTTTTAGGTACAACAGCATATGTTCCTGACTAAGAAAGTATTTCTGTTTCCTGTTATATATATCTGCTAAGTATTGAAAGAAGATAACTATCATCTCAGTGTCTTGGAGTACATTGGGCTGTATTCAGTTTTCCAACAATCTAGAATTTCATATGAAGAAAATTCTTGCTGAGAAAAAAAGAGAACTCATTAAGATTTTGCTCTATCAATTCATTATTCACTCATGCTCCTCAGAGGGACCTGCTAACCTAATGTTTCTGTGGTCTGCTTTTTAGCAGTCACCCAATTCATATTTCCCACGTGTGATTTGATGGTGCCTATGATCCAAGTTTTCTTGTTTACCTAGTCCTTAGGTTGATTAAGAGGGATATAACTTAGTTCAAATGTGTAGCATGGTGGTCCTATGATTTGCATAATAGTTGTGTTATGAAGAATTCTCTGTGCAAGGCTGTGCCTTCTGCTTGTGTTTCTCTTGAACTCCCTTAGTTCTAGAATACAGTTTCATTTTTCTGCTTTTGAAAAAATGGTCCACTGAAAGAAAAATAGGGTTTAGTGAATTCTCTTCTCATGTCCTGAATTCGAAAGTCAGGAGCCTTCAAGAAACTTCTAAATTCTAAAGAAAGGAGTCTTCATTATTAGCAAGTAATTATTCTCAATTGTTCAAAATGCTTGTGTACCCTGATTATGCCATAATTTCATTAATAATGAAAAAAGTTAACAAAAAGTAACTGGTTTTATGTTCAATACCTCTGTTGCACTGCCCATTATCTTTTCTGTTTTTCTTTTTTGCAGGCTTATGAGGAAGAAATGTATGGCAGCAAATATCAGTGGATTATTCCAGGGTGGTACGAAGATCTGTGGTGGGAATCCTGGATTAATTCCTCACAATGTCTCACCAAAAATCTTCTTGCAGCCATGGAAGGTTATATTGGAGTGGATTTTGAACCTCTCAGCTCAAAAACTAATAAGACGATATCAGGAAGGGTTAGTATTTTTCCTCCATCTATTTTATTATACCATCATTTGTCTCACGGGTGTGTTGGCACAGTAAAGCACCAAGGAGAGAGTGAAAGCTATAGGGTTCTTCTACCAAGAGACTTGGCAGTCATCACAGTTAGTCTCACCACTTTCCACTAGTTTGCAATTTTTAAATATTTGAAAATCAAATCTAATTCTCTACAGGGTAAGAAAGCAGTAACGTCCTATGCTTCAAATCTGCCCTCTTCCCCCTGTATGAACATTATAGTTAAATGTACATTAAAGTTTGCGTTATATTCTTCAGTATCGTGTGCTGTGTCATATCAAGTTAAATAGTTAAGCACAGAGACAGAAAACTCTTGTATTTAAAGCTATTCTGCAAACGGCCAATTTGAATGGTGATTTGTGCATCTCAGAACTAGGGGGCAGGAGGTGAGGCTTGTTCCAAATATATAAACATATGGTATTTCCATAAAGCACATAAGATTTTATCACAGAGCAAATCCCCACAAACTCTGACCAATGAATAAGCATGCCTGATTTTGCTGCTTTTCATCTTCTTTTTCTATCTGCCTTTCATGTGTTGCTGAGTGAGCATGAAAGGCAACTTTACTGAAAGGCAACTCATCATAACATAGCACACCATCTAGAATGTAGTGAACTTGTAAAATGTAGACAAATTGCCACTCAGAAAATTTCGTATTGAGCAAACTCAAACGTAAAGGTTATTTGATTTGCACTATCCTGTGAAGTGTAATCGGACCAATTTGCAGGGACACAGACTTATTATCTGTTCTGGTATTATGGTTCACCAGTGCACAGTTTTGGTTGAACTGGAGCCTTTTGTGCAAAAGTAAAATAAAGCACGTTGTCCTTTACACAGTGAGGCAGCACAACTGCTTTCAGTCTCTCTATCTCCTAGTTCCGCTTCCCAATCTCACCAGCAGTTTTTAAGTCAGTAAATGTTTTTTTTGTTTTATTTTCTTTCCTAGTTTTTACTTTGGAGTCCTTTTCTATATTAGACATGCATGTTTCTAAATTGGAGGGTGCAGTTTGAGGTGTCGGTTTAGATGCAGCTCTGTAAAATGTTAAGCATTGAGGTAAAACTGAATTTTATCTCCTCTGCAGACTCCACAGCAGTATGAAAAGGAATACAATGCTAAACGTGGTGATGGACAATCCAGCAAATTTCACGGTTATGCCTATGATGGAATATGGGTGATTGCCAGGACCTTGCAGCGGGCAATGAATTATTTGAATTCCACCAACAAGCACCAAAAAATTGAAGATTTCAACTACACAAATCACAAACTTGGAAAAATTTTTCTGAATGCTATGAATGAAACCAGGTTCTTTGGCGTAACGGTAAGTCCTCATCAGATAATTGTGGGATGGAAGAGACTTGTGATTTTGTGTTGATAGTTGAAACAAATATTAAATATGCTTGTAAAAGAAACACAGTTGTGTATTTCTTCTAGCTTCAGAGTTTTAGTTCTACTTTTGTTGCCTTGAGACTCTTGCTCATTACCTGTCTTCTGATGCCAAGGTATGACACAGTACAATTCCTCAGTTATCAGATTTTTAAGCACGATTGTCATCTGAATTAACAACTCAGAGTACTCTCAAGGGAACCACACGTTTTGCAAGCTGCAGTGACCTTTTAAGTGAATGTTTTAGCACTTAAGGAGTAGCTGGAGTATGATCTGAAAAATACATATTTCCCTCCATCATTTATTTTTGGTAATAGGTTATAGTACATTGTCTCTAACTGCAGTGCTGTATGTCCTGAATATTCTTGCAACATACTTTGGTTGTGATTTAAATTTATTTAGAATTTGTATTTTTTCACAGTCAAGTACAAAGCCTGCTCACATTGACTTAAGAAGAACTGGTCATGTACAGTAGTATCCTTATTCTGATTTCAACTGCATGATTGTAAACCCATAGTAATTTTTTTTAGAACTTGTTCAACTTTTTTCTGGTTTTTAGCAGAGTAAAACAGGTGATAGGAGTGTGGCCTTAAAACTTCTTAATTGCTTAATTATATCTGAGGCAAATCAGTCAAAATTTAATGGTGCATATGTGTTCAGGAGTCTGCAGAGCTCACCAAGAGAGAGAAGCAGACTCTATTTCAGGGAGAATGGTCTTCTGAGTTTCCAAGAGCTGCAAACATTGGAATATGCTTTGTTGAGCAGTGTGCTTGGACTGCAACATGGCTAGATAAGGAAATCAGAGTTTGAGGAAAAGTGTATTTTCAGTGGTGTACAGAGGGACATTTCCTTGCATCAGCAGCATGGAGATGGTTGGAGGGAGCTTATCAGATTCTGTCCCCATGTTAGTTTAGACCGTCTTGGATATCACTGAACCTCCAAATGTGTTGAAGTTGCAGAAATAAGGTTGTCATATATGTCAGAAATTGGTTCAAGGAGGAAATGCCTACACAAAGACGTCAACAAGGTGTAAAGGCTCAACCTTTTAGTGTCCTTGCTAATCGCTGAAAAAGCCTTTTGTGACATTGTACAATTGAAACTAATTTAGAATTTCTGTGTAAGAACCAACCATAAGGCAAGACAATACTAGTATCTCATTGCTTGCACAATATGAATTTGGCTTTCTTTTTATATTGAATTTGACTGAAAGTTTCAGTAAAAGAATTTGGTATCCCATTGTATCCATAGTAGGACTGATATTTGAAGAAGCTTTCAGACAGTAGCAGCAATGAATCAGACTCTCCAGGGACTAAGATATATCTATCCTGCTTCATTCCATGTACAGTATCTATCAATAGGCTTTAAATTAAATATTGTTATGTAGTTCATTTTTTTTTTTCTTATCCTTTTTGCCTTCTGTTTAGTTTTGCAGCCAGTTGTGGTTGCAAAATTTGCAGCCAGTTGTGATTGCAAAATTGATAGCTTTCATTAGTATTGCTTGATCGCCCTTCACTGCTTCCCCTCCAATAACAACAACAAAAAAACAACAAAATCAAACCCAAAATCTGTAAGATTGAAAGAAAGCTGTTTTTCATTAGTTTCAGAGACATCAGCAAAATCTCCCAAGCATCCCTTTAGGGAGGGAATGAATCAAAGCTTCAACAACCACATCCAGCTATGTGCTTATGATAATAAATAATGATAATGATAGAATAAAGCTTACTGTATTCTCTCAGGTATAATGGTTTTGAAAGAAATTACTGCATGATTATTCACACTATTTGGTACCTATCTGAGGTGCTTGGTAAAATATTTCTCTTTATCATTGGTCAACCAAGTCATAACAACAATGCACAGCTCAGATCTGGTATTTCCAAGGATCATGCTTCCTATTACTGTAATACACAAAAAACATTAAGGAAGATATGGAAAGAAGAAAATCTATAGCAGCTACACTTTCTTAGGGCATGATTACAGCAATGATATTCAAGCTTTTCAAGACAGCATGGAGAAAAAGACTTTTAAAGGAGATATTAAATATTTTGCGTTGTAGTGTTCAGAAAGTTGGAGGAGATTGATTCTCACCAGAAATATTTTTAAACTTTATTCTTCAGTGTAGTAAATTCCTGTCATTTTTGACCTAATTTAAAACTTTCACTGAAATACAAATTTTAAGTCTTGGAGTGCTTAATCTAATTTTTTTTAAAGGATATGTATTTTAACATAATTTTTTACAGTTGATTTTTAAAAACTTATTCTAAACAGGAAAAGGACATTATTTTATTTAAGAGTATCTGTGCCAAATATAAAATGAGTTTCTGAAAAAAAAGAAGAAATAAGGGGACTAAATCTTATCAATATTCAAAACCTCATCCAATAATAAACAATGTTGTTATTTATTAGGTGAGAGAAGATAGAAAAGAAGCTGTAGACAAGAATCTAAAACTGGAAAATCTATTAAGTAGAGGCATCTTCCTTTATGCTTTCTGTGAATATGATATCAGAAACTCTGTCATGTCATAAATAATAAATCCCTTTACCTAGTTTTCATTTTCTTTGAAATTATTTATAGAAAACACCATTTAGGAGGTGGGGGGGATGTGCAATTTTAAAAAAAATTTTGAAAAGACTTGTTGAGATGAGGTGTGCTAGTTCCTGATTATACAGAATATCCATCTTTCAACTTTTAGTTCTTTTTTATTTTTCTTCCTCTTCCTTTTTATTTTTTTTTCTAGGAGACAGCAATTAGAAAAGAGATAAGGCTATTGCCCAGAGACTCAACATGACAAATCCTATTTTTATGCATCAGAAACTCAGTACAAAATGTTATTTATTCTATTTCTGCTGTCAGGAATCTGTTGGAAAGGAAATTATGGATATTCCTTAAATATTCCTGAGGGTTCTGCTCTCTTTCTGGAATTTTTTTTTTCTTAGCAAATTGATACCCTCTGTTACTTTACCTTTATGATTATTGGACTGATAGGACTTATAGTCACGTTGATTACCATATAAATTTCTTGTGTATTCTGAATACAGAACAAGGAAATAGAAATTCGGTGTTTTATCATAAAAATAGTAACTACACTTTTTAAAATATAAACTGGATACTGTTTTGCAGGTGGAAAAGGATTTTGTGATGAGAAACACAAAACAAAGCACCTGCAGGAATGTTCCTACAGTTTTGTCAATCTGAATGCCCTAATTCTGGGGTCAGATTCACTGGTGTTGATCATTTTCCAGCTGAGTAAGACATTGTATGATTAGAATGGTCCCTCTGCAATGACCAGCTTTCAAGACAGGAGTGCCTTTGATTTGGGACTAGCTTGGCTTCTATGGTGTAGAAGCCAAGCTTCTAATTTCCTCCTAATAACTAATCTAAACCTCTTGGTTATCAGAGCACTTTATTAGTTATAAATGAGAAAGACACTAAAATAACAAAATAACTTAAAGGATTTTGAACTTCCCCCCCTACTTTTCTTAATCCATATAAAGACAGTTGTTTAAACTGCATGCAACACTACTCTAGTGATCTGTAGAGAGCCAGGTCCTGTTTCCTTACTAAATATATCCCTCTTCTCAAAAAGCACACATTCTTTCTGATAACTTAAGTGTCAGAAAATGAAAGATAAGAAAGGAAGTATTTACACAATTTATTTGACACAATTTAGATGTCTGAAGAGTTCCCTTATGTAGTTGGTAGAGGCACTGGAAGTAATTTAGATTTGGAGGATCTACTGAGATCTCTGTTAACTGTTACTGCTTTGAATTAGTACAGCGTGAGAAAGTGATGAGAAAAAAATATAGGTATCTGGAAGATGTATATATCTGCATTTCAATTATACAGCAGTTTGCAATACCTATAACCTGTTCATCATGTGTGTGTGATTGCTGAAGACACTTTTCCACAGAGCCAGAATAATTCTCCTAAAGCAAGAGTGTTTTTCTAAGGTATAATTTAAAAAAAAAAGAGAAGAAAATTCAAACTTCATTTAGTGCAATGGTACCATAATGTAGCTTGTAGGCTTAAGAATTAGTGAAGAATTAGTGCTGTCTTCTCAGGATACCAAATCATATTTAGGGTATACAAAAAATAGAAGGATTTTGTTTAGTCATTTTTCCCTTTTTTTTTCTCTTTGTAGAGGCTGTGGATGACTACACAGTAACTTACCATTACAGCAATGTTTGTATTTGTTAGCAAAAAAATGTTGGTTATACTTGGAAAGATGTCATGGCATGGTTTAGGTTGGAAGGGACCTTAAAGGCCATCTAGTTCCAACCCCCCTCAGAGCTCCATCCAACCTGGCCTTGAACACTTTCATGGATGGAGCATCCACAGCTTCTCTGGACAACCTGTTCCAGTCTCACAGCACTCTCACAGAAGAGAATTTCTGTTCCACTCTCATCAGCACTCTCACAGAAGAGAATTTCCTCCTAATAACTAATCTAAACCTGCTCTCTTTAAGTTTGAATCCATCCATCCTTATCTACATCCTTCTGTACATCCCCTTGTAAAAAGTCCCTCTGCAGTTTTCTTGTTGGTTCTCTTTAGGCACTGGAAGGCTGACATATTAAATATCACATTTATTCTCAGGATATTAAAAGTTTTTTTGGTGCCATGGGGGAGCCATATAGTGGGAAAAATACAGTGCATGTTGGACATAATTTTCAATTCCTTTTTTCTGCAAAACATGACACTGTTTTTTAAAATTTTTTTCTCTAATTTTCTGATTGCTTTGTCACTAGTGTGAAGTCGTGAATGTTACCATTCTCACTGATTTATGCCCGAACTGTTGCAGCAGGGTATTCTGCTCCTTGCATTTATTGCTATTATCTGTTATTGTAAATCAAGTTTCAAAATTGTTAATTTCTCATCCTTATGACCGTCTTTCATTTCTGTGTAATGGAAAAAGAATTGCAGTGGAGGAGTGAGAAAATTAAATACAGTGTTGCTTTTTTCCTTTATGTCAGCCAGAGACTAGCACAGTAGGATAAAATTCCATCAGAGTAGCTGCTGCACAATTGAAACCACAGCCATGAAATAGCTTTCAAGTCTGTCCCTGGCAGCCTTCATTTGAATGGATCCAGTCATGTTTCATAACTGGAAAAATGCTTATTTAAATGAAGTTCACTTTGTATTTTGACGCTGATTGTTTCTGAAGATTTATCTTAGCAGCTTGCCTCCACTTTCCAGGCTTCAGTAGCCACTGTGCTGTACAGGAATCTCAGAAATACAGGAGTGTTAGCACTGGAATAGGAACAGGGAGAAACTATTTACTTCATGTCGTCCTGGAAAAATAACATACCCAAGATGGTTAAATTAAAAAATGTGTTGGTCTTTGGCAGAGAATCAAATGAAATAAGCATAGACTTCAGCAGGATGAACTTATGCTTAATATAGGAGTCTAACAAACATTTCTGTAGTAGTATTGATCAGTGCAGCTAATTTGGCATGAACAGTTGTGAATTAAGCCTGAGGAGCTATTTATATCTGCAGTAAAATTTTCTATGTTGGCATGGCTGCGGTAGGGTGAATAGTAAAAGTAGTGGGGGGAGAGCAGAAATTTCAATCAAGCAATTTATTATTAATCCAGAGTAGAGCTTTAAAAGTACATTTTATTTTATAAAGGGGCAGGGTGGGGTATAGAGGTTTAGTGTGCAGTGGAATACTTAACACTATAAAGACATCTGTTACTGAGAAATGCTTTTGAATGTTCATTCAAATTTGACTTAATTTTGAGCATTTGAAAAGTTCTTGTTGGACATTAACCATAATTGGGTGATTTGGGGGAGTACAACAAGATAGCAAATCATATAGTCAGGAAACTATATATGTATGCACACACACACACACACACTCAAAACCCCGCTGACTCTTGGCAAATGTCAGGTTTTTTCTACACCTGACCCCATGAATGCAAACTATTCTGAATATAATGCCTTGTTTTGCCTTTTCATTTTTCAGAACTTGATTTCTGTTAGGGCATTTCTTGTGTAGCACCAGAAAGAAAAAATACTTGGGATCTGGCTGTGTGCAAGACCCCGTACAGGGCTTTTTGGTTTTCCCAAACTTTGAATCTCAGTTTAGCTGAAAAGAGATGAACATGGTGAATCTCTGACTTCATTACTACCTCCTGACTTCCAGTGCCTTATCTAAGTCAGATGAGCAAGTGTCAGCAGTGTAGTGGTTTGGTGAACTAATTTGCTCTCGATGTGGCCAGTTCATTTAGGAGACTCCTCAAAATAGAGCTGCTAAACTAAGCCATCAGCAAGTTTGCATAAGGTCATAAACAATGTTTGCTCATTAGGAAAATTCATTGCAAATGTTTTCATCTGCCAACAGTGTAAAACTGCATACAAAAGGAAATCCTAACTTTTTAAAATGAGAACTGAAATTAACTGTGACATTTCAAAGATTAGCCCTCAAGCTAATCAGCAGTTGACGATTTAATAGTTACAGTAGGTGTCAAATAAAAAAGGCTTTAGTCTAAAGTTGTAGAACACTTACTGCAGCATCTATCATTTTAATAGCTGGATATTTGCTGAAAATAAATGAACAGCATACATTTATAAAAAAGCTAGTGAAACATTTTCTGGCTAATATCTCTTAGATTCCTCTGCTTTGTATTTAATTTTGTCTGTATCTAGACAGTGTTTAACGTAATGTTTACTATGCCCTAGGAGCTGCTTTGCTGCTGCTTTGTGTACAAAGAGTGGAGGTCCCTAGAAATAATAAAGAAACAAAGCTTGAGGGAAGGTGATTGCCCTGTCTAAGTGGTGGTGCAGGTTTGGCCTTCTCAGGGTAGTTTGAGGTCTTTGTAGTCTTCAAGATTCTAAAGAAAGCAAGCACATTTCTATGGTGCCACCACCTTGTTTTTTTTTCTTAAGTGAGATTTATTTTGTAACTGACTGTTTCTAATCCACCATTGGTTTATATTTTGGGATTGCTTTCTTTTATTTTGTTTTTCTTGTCCGTATTCCTTGAATTTGAAGGATGAAAAGACTAAAGAAGAAAGTTAAATTTGTGAAATGTGGAATGTCTGTCCTGCTCCAGAGCAGCAGTTAAGCTGGGAGAGGTTATCAATGGTTTTAAAGCAAGTTTTCAAGACAGTTTTTTCCTCTCTCTGTTGGATTTGTCAGAGGTTGGTATGGAGGGCTGTTTGAAAATAGCAAGATACTGCAAGAGTGGACAGTGTATGTATGTTGGACAAGCAACATGGAGCTACAGGTTCTGGTGTCTGTTGAATAAGCAGGACCTTGTTTTTCCTGATGATTAGATAGCCCTTTGTCTTCTACTTAGTCAGAAGTACTACTATGTGAATTCCTTTGCCATCTCTTCAGTGTCTAACAAAAAAAGGAAGGAAAAATATTATGTACCTTCTTTCACTACATTAAAGCCCTGTACCCTGCTTCACCAAGTTGCGTTTTTTTTTGTTTGTTTGTTTTTTTAATGAGAGAGGAAATGTTGCTTGAGTGCCTACTGAAAAAGGGTGATAGGATAAAATCCTACAGACAGTTATGGAGAAATGTCCTGCTTGCAAAAAGTGTACCATTGAAATATCTTCTCCTAAAAATTATAGTAAACCTGGAGAAGTTCCATCTACCTATACTTTGACTCCAAATCATGTCAGTATCTTGTGATCAAAGGCAGATATGACACATCAGTGTGGATCTCTGGTGCTGATCCCATATCAGCAAGACAATATCAGCATCTCTTTTCATCATATGCAAGTCCATAGAAAACAGTTAAGGGTTTGGGATATATGCTACAAGAACTGTTTTGACAGAGCCTCTCCTTCAATAATTATTCAAAATGGAAAGTGTGGTGAAAGGCATGTGGCGTTGACAATGTTGCAAATTTCAAAATTTCTATTTGAAATGTCTTCATTTCTGTCACTGAAACAGCAGGTGCAATCCCCCAAGGAAGGATTAGAACATTGCTGTTCAGGGGGTGCAGAAGAAAAGTGGAGTGTGGTGGAGACGGAAAGTCTCAGGAGCTTTAGCAGCTCTGGCCCCTGGTGCAGTTCTTGGTAGCTGTAGTAGCACTCAGTGTGTCAGTCACTACAGCAGCTTAGTAATCAGCTGTCTTGAGAGCTGTGATTATAGAGTGCAGGTTAAAATTATTTCAAGCCCCTTTCAAGTAATGTTGTCTGTAAAGGAAGACTGCTCCTTCCCCAAGAGAGAAATGTCTGGAGTGCAGAGGGAACAGATGAAGTATCAGCAGGGTTTGTGTTCTGGGTGGAGAGGCCCTGGGAGAGGATTTATATCTATAACCATGTCCCTAACCTGCACACATGGCTTTTTAAGAACAATGATTCTGGAAAGGAGGACTGCAGGGGAATGTGTACTAAGGAGAATACAGTGGGAAGGAAAAAGATTTCCTGGAAGGCTTTTATCTAATCTGCATTACTGAGCAGTTCTGGGTTTCCAGTCTCCAGTGTCTCTTGTTCTAGTTCTGATTTGTTTATTAGTGCTTAGAGTTTAATGAACAGCTTCTCACCTGACTGGGCTTTTCTTGAAGCTGATCTTACTGCCGTTGTTGAAGAGCAGATGAGTAACAGATAATGTCAATTCGACGGATATATGTCCAGATACAGGCAGGTGTGCATGGGCCGCGCGTTTAGTAGTTGGGTGGTGTAAGTGTTTACTAGATGGAGCTTGATGGTCTTGAGGAGCCAGTGAGGGTCCTTTATGGTTACCTGGCAGATGGTGTGTGACCCACACAGGCGCAGACTGGTGTAGGCACAGCTGAACCACTCTTCCAGGTGTGTATTTGCAGATGATGCAATGAAGCTTAGGCAAAAACAAAAAAAAAACAAAAAAAAGAAAAAAAAACCCCAAAAAAACAACCAAACAAACAAAACTATGAATTATGAGCATTCCAGAGTTAACAGTGTTTTTCAGTGGTAATTGTTATTCCTGCATTTGCTGTCCCTAAGAGAAGGAAAAAAGATGTCTGGCAAATTTAGGGATGCTACTGTTTCTATCTGATATGTCTCCATTTGAAATTACAAGCAGTCATCTTACAAGGATACTTCCAAGCCCTCAGCTACCCAGTGGCTTGGGGATGAAATCCACCAAACAGAGCCTTGAGGAGCAGCATATTCTCTCCATGGGCATAGTGATTAGAACAGCATGATCAGGTATCCTGCATCAGCCTCAGTCTGTAAACTCTTTCTTCAGAGCTACCTCTGAGTTATCTCCCTTCCCTCCTGGAAGACTGCACTACAGAAGTACCTGGTTTAGCTTAATATTTGCGATGTGAATGCTTTTCTGTTATGATTCTAGAGTTAAAAAACACTATTATTTTGGAGTTAACATATTTTAGAAATAGTATAAAACTGAATTCCTGAGTGCTTGAGGGAATTGCAGTTCTTGTTTTATTTTCCACGGGAACAGATGTTAGCCCTGCTGCCTTGGGATTGTTCCAGCTCTGGTAATTCTATTCTGTGTACCTAAAACTCTCACTGAGATTTCAGATGGATGAGGAAGTTATTATTTACTAGCTTTTCACCAGGACTCCTCGGGGACAATAAATGCCATAAAAATACAAAATTCTAGTATTACTGTTCTCACTTCTCTAAGTAGACTTTTATTTTATTATTAATTTCACTGTACAGATAAAATGCAGTAAGATTTTCCTGGTTTGATCCTGTTCTTGTTTCAATCAGTGATAAATCTCTTTCAGCCTCATTGTCAGCAGGAGGCAGTTCTTACCTAACAAAGTGCTCTAATAAACAATTTGCAAATATAACTCAAAATGCTTATTCTAGAATCCTTTTTGCCCACAGAAAATGTAGGAGAAACGGCTTTTGAAATGCTGTCTAGAATTAGTGGATACATTCTAAGAGTTCTGATCAGGTGTAGTGCTGTAAGTTAGTAATGAATGATTAGACTCAAGAGCTTGTTCAAGCACATTTGGAGAATATGTCGAGCATACTATGTGGAATTACATGACTCAGATGTCAAATAACTGTGTGCGATTAAAATAATGTGGTGGAGTATAGCAATTTAAAAATAATGTCTAGTGATGACTGTCAGAGCCTGCAACTTTTAGTGCAGATCATGTAAATCAAAGAAATGCTGAATATTTTGGTGATCAGTTATGCTCGTTGTGTATATATTATTTTAGCTCAACAGTGTGATTCGTTACTGGGTGTCAGATGGCTGGGAATATGAAACATGGAAAAAAGATAAATGAGAAACCTCCAAACATACAAATAATATTCTGAAGGCTGAAGCAATAGGAAGAATATTCATAAGCCAGTTTGTCGAAATCTCAAGAATATGTTTTCTACTGTTCTTTGAAAACTTGTCACCATACTCCTCTAAATCTTTTCAACATCTGCTTTTCTTCAGAGTTTAAAGAATGAGTGAAGCTCATAAATGATAAATACATTTCTAAATATGCTTAGATATGAAAGCAGGTTTATTTAGCAAATAAACTCTGAAGTATAAAATTAGTTCTACCCTGCTTGTTTTTATCCTTTACAGCACTGTTTTGTATACTTGAAGAAAATAAATAAAATATATACATTTTCTATGACAATTTTTGTACCTCATTTGCAAAGATCTGTTGATTTAGGTTAATCGTACTTCTCTCCATTGTTGAATAGTTGCATGGCAAACTTTATGTTCTGCTTTCATCTAGGTTACCCCATCAGTGGCCAATTTTAGAAAGCTTTCAAAAGGAGCCCTTTTTGTCTTCAGTGAAAGTGACCCACATTAATGCTACAAGAATTAGAATTTAGCCTTATGGGAATTTTTGTGTGCACCTAAAAGCAAAATTTTCCCTTGGGGAATATTTTGCAATGTGCCATTTTTACTTTATCGTCAGTAAAAAAACTCTAAGTTTTAAAACTGTGATTTAAATCTCTGTTCACACTGAAGCACTCCTGAGTTTTTAGCTTCACCAATTAACATATTCTCCACTGTTGTTAATCTTTACAACAGCTCTAGGCAAAAAATATTCCTTGACTGTAGCATTTCACTGAGTGTGAATCCACCTGCAGTGTTAAGAGTGGTGTTATTAGCTGACTTAGCCTGGAAATGCTCTAAGGTTGTCAGGTCTGATGTTCAATGGATTATATTTTCATACATCACTGCTCCTCTTTTCTGGCAGTCATGATTTCTATGATGAACTAGTTTCCTTCCTTGGAGAGGTGCTCCAGTTGCAAATAGGATTCTTGGAGCCTGCAAGCGTTTTAGTGAAACACAGGAAAATTAAAGTATTATAATGTCATTTGTTGCAGACAAATGCACAATACATTTTCAAATAGTTTTCCAGTATTTTTGGAGTCAGCTTTTAGAACTTCTGTATTTGCTGCCTTCTGCTCTTCTCGCCATCATCTTCTCATAGAAGGTGTTCTCTCAGCTGCTGCTGATGAGTTCCACATTTGCTAGCCTCTGCTAGAGGAACGTAAAGATAGTTATTTTTAAAGATTTCATAAAATAAAAAAGATCTTGCACTTCATTAGAATATATGGCATGGTAGGATTTTCCCCTTGGAGTTCTTCACATAAAATTTTGGAAGGTGATGAATCAGAAAGTGCAGTAGGGCCCTTTATGGAACCTCTTCATTGTAGGACAACATGTTCAGTTCTGCCATGAGAAAGAAGGCTGAGGCCAAAGGCAGCACTTGGAAATCTTAAATATGATGCCTTTTTGTTTTTTAACTTTTTTTCCTCCAACCACCTCATTTGAACAATTTGTAGGTATTTCTGTTCTATACTTTTTAGAAAAATAATCCTAAGATTCTGACTTCTACATTATCACCCACTTTATATCTGGTCTGTAGTGACTAACCACTGTCAGAAATCAGATTATTCTTTTAGAACGTGGTCCACAAAGAAGTTCACACATATCTGTTATTGATACTTTTGACAGCATCTATATTTTCATATACCAGCCTCCAAAATCTGGCCAAAGCTTCATGAAACCTTATTGTCTCTCCTAAAAAAATCTTTCTGCCTTTCATCCAAGAACTTCTCAGACTGCTTTGACAATATTAAATCTTTTCTATGTGACTAAGACAAGCAGAGCTGTGCCCAGCTCTCTCATTTACATATGGTCAAAACTTCTTGCCTGAGTGACCCTTCATCCTGAGCATAACCTGCACAGTTTTTGTGTCATACCACTTATTTAGTATCAGTAGGTGTTATAACAGGTAATTAGATGAAAACAACCCAGCTCTAACCAAAACAAGATAGTTTGAATAAAAAGAGTGGATTCACAATTGAACAATATCATAGATGGTGTAAATAAAGTTGTCCAGGGCTGATGTTTCCTCGTCACTGCAGAGTACACTCTAAGTGCTGCTTGGTGACACGTAAAATTCTGACTGTGACTGTAATACTGACAAACTGAAGAGTTTTCAAGAGTAACTCAACACAAATCAAGAGATCATAGAGAATTATTTGAGGGAAGAGTGGTCCATAATAGCATATTTAAAAATCAACATGGTTTTCCATCTATAATGGATTGACATAGCAGTTTTTGTCTGCATAAATTAGCTATATAAGAGCCAAGCCTTTAACTGGAAATCTTTGAAAAATAAAGTTACTGTTTTATAGTTTGTAAATTCTAGACTTTTTCCTACCTCATCAACTGTGCCCCAAAAAATTCTGGTGAAATTCTTCTACCTGTGCAATTTCAGTTCTGCCTCATTCATCCTGGCTGCTGAATTAGACAGCAGTTCAATTGTTTTTGACTGTGTAATTAGGATGATGATATGCATAAGCAGTCAGCATTGTGAGTGCTGTAAAATAGCCGGAGCTAAAAGCCACAGCTAGAGACTGCAAAGAATATTGTCCCAGGAGTGAGAGAGAGCAGCAGAGCCTGGCAATTTTCCTTCCCTCCCTCAGCCACCCCCAGTGAAGGACAGGGTCCTGCTCCATGCAGTGAAGGAAATAACCTTATTGATTTGTTTGTGGAGTCTCAGGAAGTGAAGGTCTTCCCTCAGGTGGCTTCCTTGTCCTGCATGCTGCTGCTTGGCTTGCTTCCTGATACACTGTGGTGTTGCTGCATTTACCTGATGACTGTGGGGCTGCAGCTTCACCATGTTTGTGTTGAGCTGCTTTGGTTAGAACATTCTTCAGGAGTTACAAAGGGGAGAGGAAGTTACAGTGATGAGAAGTGCATGTCTCAGCTGAATGTGAATTCTGTGAGACAGAGGTAAACTTCTGTAGCCCGGAGGTTCTTGTTCTGCTGAACTCAGATTTTTGCTGCAGACCAGAAAAGCATGTGAGCATCTCCAAAAGAGGCTGTAGTGACATTTTCTGTTAGATATTCTTAACAGTGAGTTTTCTAAGATCACAGTCAAATCTCTTAAATTTTATTATTGGTGCTTTCGGTATGAATGACACTGAAGACTGGCATTTAAAACAGAAAATATCTAGCTTGTCAGGTAATTTCCTCTTTTTTTTTTTAATTAAAATCTTTTCTCGATGTAAGGCTGCACAATTTCTTCTCCATCATGACAGTTTCGTTGATGTAGGAGCAAGGCAAATGTGTAAGAAAAGCAATTATGACACCACAAAATTTGATCAGGGATTAAAAGTATAAATTGCCTGAGGTAAGGACACATAGCTCAGTTGAATTGCATCTAGAAATAAATCAGTCAAGCTACACATGCAGCTGAGGGATAATTGTTTGCTGGTCCCTTTGGATGAGTGCACAACAAACCGACACAGCATTAATCAGGGTCACACTGATTGCTGTGAGTAGACCTCAGCAGTGTCACAAATGCTTTGTGAGGACCTTTCCATTGTCATTTCTGGAGTTGTTAATTGATTCATGATTTTTTGTGTGATTTTAAAGCTGTTCATTTTAATGAGATTTATCCTGTAGCCTACTCTTTAAAAGCAAGACTGTGGCACCATGGAAATTTGGATCTCTTTGCATCTAGGTGCTGTTTTCTGCTAGTTTCCATTTTGATGAAGCAGGTCATATTATAGAGGCCAAAGAGCCACAATTAGCATTCTGGAAAAGATTCAGTGCTCAGCTTTCAGCCTAATGTTCCAGACCTGTGTTAGTGTCAACTTTTCCCTCTTCCAGAAAGTAAGGGGAAAGTGTATGGGAAAAAAGACATCCTTTAGTGGTTATTTCCTAACAGTTTTGAGCAAAGCAAGCTTTCTCTCTGCTTTAGGTCGATTTTCCATAGCACAGCTGTTAGATCGCAAGGGACAGAGCAGGGGCCATTTGCCCAGTTTGAGTCAACCCTTAGCCTGTGAGAGAGGGGAGGGAACCTGCTCCAGAGCACTTCTAAAATGCATCCCAGCTGCTCCTGGGCTACAGAAGAAACTGTGGCAGAGGGAACAGAAATCCCTGTAGATGTGGCTCAGAAAACATTTGGATAAGTAACTGTTATGAATCATGAATATTAAGCATACTTTCCCTTAGAACCTAAGTAGTGGCATCTGACTCACTGGGCTCATGAATTTCTCTAGCTATTACTGCAAATAGCATGTACATGCACAGAAGGAAGGAAGGAAAATGCAACTATCTTGCCAATTATTTCTTCTCAGATCTGTTTTTTATGTTTAGGTATTTGGGATTTTTAAGACCTATGCACTTTAAATTTCTGT
Organism: Grantiella picta; assembly: GCA_013397955.1. Lineage (NCBI taxonomy): Eukaryota > Metazoa > Chordata > Aves > Passeriformes > Meliphagidae > Grantiella > Grantiella picta. The sequence goes on from VZRM01006003.1 coordinate 284,252, forward strand.
ATTTGTACGTTGCAATGGTGAGTAAATGACAGCTGTTAAAATGTTCAGGCAACTAAAGATGCAGCTAAGCACCTAGATTATTGGTTTTATTTTGCAATTGATTATTTGGTATGTATTTAAACATAAGTATACTGTATTGTATTTCTGATTTAAATACATCTATGAAGTATTTCTACAGGATAGTAGATGATGAACTTTATGTGAATCCTGATAATCAAGTTATGTGTCTTATGCATTTATAGGGTTTTTTAGGTAAGGATTTTGATTAATTGGTAAATGGTCAAAGGCTTGCCCAATGATGAGTGATAAAAAAGAGTGATCTTCTAAAAAACTCCATAAAAATGATAAAATAAACATGGAAGATGCTAAGTGTTGCCCATTTGCAAATATCAAACTGCATGTCTCTCTGTTGTAAATCGAGGGAACACGTAATGAGAAACCAAATGTTTAAAAATCGTAGAATATTTATCTCTACTTAAAAATATCGGGGCAGAATAGCTGCCTTTCCTATTTTCTTTCTGAAAAATATTTTCCCCAAGGCTTTCAAACTGCTCATACTGGTTTTTCTTTTAGGCTCTTTAAGCAAAGTGCTTAAAAACACACTGAATATTAAGAATGAGTATTCCAAATGGGCTGGTGAAGGGCTATATTGAATCAAGTCTTTAAAGAGTATGTTCCTTGTTTTGCAAAGAAACATTTTCCTTACAGAGTTAATGTTTAGCATCCTCTCTTTATGGAACTGTTTTACAATAACCCAAATGCTAGCAGTGAGAGAGAATAAACTATGTTATATAAAATGTGAATATTATACAATTTTTAATGTGCATATCAGTGAAATTAAAGGCATGTCAGGCTTAGGTTTTTCAATAAAGGCATGCCACAGCCTGGGGGCTTGTCATGGCTGAAAATCTAGTCTGTGACATGCTTTTCACTTCTCTGAGTGACATGCAATCAGTGCTACCTCAGAAATATAATGTGTTAGGCTTTTGCAGACTGCATGTGTTTTATGATCCTAAGTTATAATAGAATCATAGAATATACTGAGTTCAAATGGAGATAATAAAACTGAAGTTACTGTTTTAATATTAGATCGGCTTTGTTATGTGAGGTTTACAAATGCTTTTCAAAATACGCAGACCATGGACTCCTCTCAGTTAGTGCAACACAGCAACCCTATTTTCTCTTGTGTTTTTCATCTCAATCTTCTTTCCACAATGCTCAGCAACTCCTGGCAGTACATAGGTGAGAGGAGCCAGGAAAGAACTTGCTCTAAGTGCCCTGTGAGTCACTGTTATAGTCTCATTCAGCACTGGATCTTGTGTAAGAAGGGGAACAAGTGAACAAATTCTGAAACACAGCAATTCCCTTGTGCTTTAATGAGGTTTTTAAGAAAGGAAGAGGAATGGCTCTTTCTCTGTCAAAATATTATTATTATTATTTTCTCAATGTAAAAAATTAATTACCTCATCATGGTAAAATATTTAATCACTATTACGTTCACAAGATTTTGTTTTTGTTTCAATTGTATTTCAGTTTTAACAATGAGAAGTTATTTTTAATAATCACAGCCTTTTAGGTAAATGCAACTTTAAGTTCATGTCCCTTTACCTTTTGTTGAGTGGCAGCCAAAATAAATCCATTCAGAAATCAGACAACACTGTCTGTTTGACTTAAACACCAATTGTAGTTATCAAATGGATGGTTTGCTCATCAGATGCTGTGGTGCACAGCCTCGAAGCCTTCCCCTCTCCCAGAATATGCTCATTGCTACCATCTCTACCACTTCTCTTCCACTACAAGATGGCACTATGTTTTTTCTCTTATTTCTATAGTTGCAAAAAAAGCCTGCTGGTCATGACCAAAAAATTTGAAGTCTTTATTAAAGATATATTTTTCTCTCCTAGCCTTAGTGCTGTGATCTAATCTGCTTCTCCTGCTGCAGTTCTACTTTACTTCTGCAGTTCCTAAATGAAAACACTTTTTTCTTTGCTGATTGCCTTCTTCAAATATTTGTGACAATACCTCTTTTTACTTGTTTTTCACCTGTTCCATATAGATGGAAAGGTCTTAATCCTCTCCAAGAAATTGATCCCTATGTACTTAATTTGATTTAAATTCCTCCATCAATGCATATGTTAAGAAGTTATGTGGCAGTGAGCAGGCCATTGATTTAAATGCTGTGATCTGAGAGGGGAAATAGTATTTGACATGCATGATGTTGGCAAAAGCTGCTTTTGTGTTGTGCCTTTCTGAATTTCCTTTCATTAATTCCCATCGTTTTGTAGTGGCAGCGTTTGTAAGTGATAGGAGTTTCCTCAATGTAAGTTATTCCAGAGCTTACTCCAGATAGATGGGGCAGTTTTGCTTATATTTCTCACTGTTTTTCCTCTTTGCCTTTAGTTTGAAGATCAGTTTATTCAGATCTACCTTTTTTTGTTGTAAACACTGGCTATTTTCCTGTCCTGATTTCCACATTCCTGAAGCCCACATTCTTTTTCACCTTGTCTTGTAATTACCTGCAGGAGGGTAGCATTGATGTAGGTGAGTAGAGTGGACCTTCCCCAGCCTTCCTTGGTGCAGTCTCTTTGCAAGCAGAGCAACAAGGATGCCTTTACTGACAGAGGATGTCCAGTTTGTTGCTCTGTAGTATTAATAAATATTAGTGATTCTAATATTTTCTACATAGTGCTTGTAAAATTCACAATAATTAGCATGCATTTGGAATCACTGATGGTGACTTTTAATATTAAAAATACTAAATATTTCTTTAAAAGTTGGATGTGTCAAAATTCTCCCCAAAACAGTAATGCTGTTTTTCACATTTTTAAATTCTACATCTCAGCATAAAGAAATTTTAAGTTTGGTTTGGTTTTCTTTAAAGTCTGGGTGAAGTGGAAATCACTTTTAAAAAGTCTCCAAACCCCAAAAGAGATTGTCAGGAGTTATAAAGCAACAGGATAAGCATGGAACCTTGTTCCTACTAGTTATGTAGAAAAGTTGTACTGAATGTTGCATCTAGGAAGTTGTTGACAAGAACTGATTTTACAATCTGTTTCAAAAACCTGACCTGATCTCACTGTGGAGAACACGTAAATCTAGGTTTAAAGATGACATAACTTGCAAACCATCAATTTTTTGAAGGCCATATATCCCCATCCTACTAAAAAAGGTGAAAATAAGAAAAGTTAAAACCTGATTAGAAGCACACAAACCAAATGGTACTCTTTGCTTTAGCAGAAGGGGTCATAATTCTCTTCAGATTAGCCTTCCAGGATATGAAAGAATGAAAGGTGAATCATGTTAAAAAATGTTGTCTCTTATTTCAGGGCTGCTCTTCTGCTCTCCCACATATTGTCTTGCTGCTTCCTTTTCAGTTCTGTGGTAGCAGTGAACCCACCACACTGGGCAGTAAGCTGAGCTCTGGTGGGAACTGGGAGTTGGGAGTAATTGCTCCCTTGCTACTCACAGGGCTCCTTCTTGGTGTAAAGGTAGAGTAACCCAGGACTGGTTTGTGTGGCTGACGATACTGCAGTGTGTGGAGGCAGCTCTGGAGTCAAGCTTGCCCCAGAACAGCACCATTTCCCACTCTAGCTGAAGATATGTTCTGTGATAGCCTCTAACAGCTGTTGCATGGTGAGAGGGTTCTGTTTGAAGGTCAGACACAGCAATCAGTGCTCTGCTTCGGAGCGTGTTTGAAGTGTAGCCAGCACATTTGAATTTGAATGCATTTCTTACTGAGTGCATATTCTTATAACAACTATCTGCATGAAGTTTCTCTTTAATGAATGGTGTTTCATGCAGTGTGTCTGAATGAAAAACTGCTCTTGTGTTTGCTGCACGCTGAAATGAACAGTCAGGTTTGGCAAAATGTGAGAGTTTTTTTCTGGATCTGATGCTTGCTGAAGTTTTGCAGTGTTTGTGGATTAAATGGGAAAAGGAGAGCTAATGCAAGACTTTAGCTCTGTTGAATGTACTTTGCTCTGAGGAAATCTGTTGTTTATTTCAAATGTTGAGCAACAGTATTTTTGTTCAGTTGATTTTCTGTTTACATCATCAGGTAAAAGAGATAAGTAGTAGAAAAGAAACAAAATGCCTAGAGTGGGGAAGGGCTTACTACAACAGCATCCTTACTTCATTACAGGGAAAGTTATGGAACAATAACATATCTCCCTGGAAAGCATCATGCTGAGATATACCAAATTTGCCTACGGTGACCAAATAATCTTGATTTGACTTAATACATATGGAAACAAAAAGGACAATTTTATTATGACTAATATGTATTAGGAAGAAGAGACTCAGGAGAACGTTTACAGCGCTTGATGTACAGAAAATTGAAAAATAAAACCTCATCAGGAGGTTGTGGATTTGAATAATACCTGTTTTTCCTACCATAGGTTGCTTAGGTAGATTTGGAGCTAAAGATGGTTCATCTCAAGCTATAATTGGAGTTATTCTTTTAGGGAACCATTTCTGATAAAATGAAAATTTGAGATAAAAATCCTGTAATACTAAAATAACATAATAGTTCCTAGAACATATTTGATGTGCTGGGCTACTAGACTATCACAACATGGAACCTGCAATTATTTAATTAAATATAAACAAAAAGGAAAATATTTTATCTGCCATTTTCCTATTCCTCACCTGTAAGTAATATTCAGTATATCTGTGATGTGTGGTAACTGATTTTCATACACTTTATGTTATACTTTTAAAAAGTGGGAATATTTTATATTCACCTGACCATCATTTTCACTTAAGAGGAAACAAAGAGTCATCATAGTACACTGCCTGTGTAAATTGTAGAAATTAAGCACTATTAAATAAAGACAGAGGCTTGCTTCTGCTTTAGTTTCAGTGGGAATATGTAGCCCCATGTAAAATGCATGGGTTTTGGACAAAAAGGTCAAAATGGCACCTGATAGTCCACATGCAAAATAGAAAGTCTTATCCTTCTCACTTCAGTTAGTAAGAAAGTTTTTGCTTAGTTATCATCTAGAATATTCGGTCTGTTATTTTCCATGGGTAAATTCTATTATAAAGACTTGGTGGAATGAGAAGCAGCTCAGCTTCTAGGAATAAATCTTAAAGGTGTTCAGAGGCTCAGCAAATCTCCAAATTATGGTCATTATTAATAAAGTAGTGCATGTTCTGGATAAAAATAACCATCATTTGGATGCATTTTGACAAAAAAAGAAAAGATGAATGCTGTCTTGAGACAGAAATATTTATTAATTATACTTCACTGATGTCAGTAGAGGACTTCAGATATTTTCTATGATGCTGTTGATCAAATACTGGTTAGAATGACTGGAGACACGCATTTTCTCTCCAGACACCACCTTTAAATAGGACATTTATAGTCTTCTGGGGGTAAGATATAAAAAGGTTTGCAACTAGGAGCAACTTTCTCTCTGGATCCGCTACTCCCCATGTGCACTGTATGGGGAGCAAAATAAAGTTCAGTCTTTAAAATACAAGAATATGGACAGTGTGTCTCTTTTCAAGAGTGCGAACATACCCTGGCAGAAAAGAGTACGAACACTGTGTCTTTGTCTGTCAGACAGACTGTGTCCACCCTGGGAGATAAGTCAGAGACTGCTGGAAATTGTTCCTGGCTTCCAGCCACAAAAATTACTGTCGGGGGTTAGTAAGTAAAATCCCTTTTCTGAATATATTGAGTCACAAAAGTCACAGCAGCAGCAGCAAGCAGCTCACCTCTTCTGCTCCTGGATATTCCCCCAATTGCAGAGGGAAGGTTTCTGACAAGAAAAAAGAGAAATGCGAGATAGATAAAGCCCTCTCTGTCTCTTGGGGTTACCATGCACCCTATCTGGTGGATAGTAATAGAAGAGAGAGAAATAAGATTGAAAAACAGTGTTGCATAAATTCCTTTCTCTAATGGGACAGTAAAATAGCCCAGCAGTACCACCTGACACCCAGAACTGCACTGAAACTTCCTAATAATTTCCTACGAGTACCTCCTGAGAGGGTAAAGTTTTTTCCAATATCATGAGACACAGCAGTATGGTCCTTCCAGGGAAGTTGACTTGGCTTATAGGCTTCAGAAAAATGGTCTGGAATAAGTGGTATCTTCCTTATATGAGTATTCTGAGTTTTTGAAAACAACATAATTTGTATGCTAATATGATTTTCATTATTGCAGTGATTGCTTTCTTGTCCATTAATTACGTATGCTTTGATCAGTCAGCATTAGTGCTGTGCATAAAATAGCTTTACAAATATTTAATAAATGGCTTCACAATATTAGTGTTTTTAAAGACAGTTATTGCTAAAAATTAAGAGGTTCCTTTTCCAGCTTAGAATATGAAGATAAATATGATCTAATTTGAGAAGCAATTGTTAGCTGTTTTGCAATTATTAATTCATTTTATGAGTGATAGAAAGAGAGTAGAATCTCTTTTTAAGTGTTGTATCCTCATTCTAGCTGGAACTCAACATTGTCATATCACTGCAGTATAGTGAAAAACATCATAAATATTCATTGAATGCCAGTGGCAGAGAAGGAAATACTTTCTTATTCTAATACCATTTTCATTTGAGACAGATGAAATAAAAGGCTTCTCATTAGTTATTTTGGGACGTTTAATACTCTATAGAGATGCCATACACTTGGCCAATTAGCATAGATGATTGATGACAAGAATTAAAAAATAGAAGTAACTGATTTTTAAGGGCAGCTGTGAATATGAGGTTTGCTGCTATTGCACAGAGCAGTGCAGTTTGTCAGAGTATTAAAAAGAAATTTAGTCCCGTTCACACATTCAGTGTGAGTGTGTTGACCAAGATAAGAAAAAGGTTATGATAATGGAGATAGCCAGAGGAAATAATGGAATTTGTCTTCCTTCAGGCTGTTTAGATATTATTGCTGTCTCTCCAAGAAGCCAAGCATCTGATGCTGGAATGCTTTTAATTACAGAGGTGTCAGTGTGATCTTTAACTCACGGTGCTTATTTGGAACTTGCAGTGTTGGATCTTTTGTAGGAAAATGAAAAGTTCTGCATCTTTGAGCAATGGTTTCTTTGTTTTGCAGTGAGATCCCTTCCGAGTATAATGCTTCCTAGATCTTGAAGGTTTGATCTCTTAGACAGGGCTGAAGAAAGCAGCCAAACTGATAAGATAGGAAGGCTTTTGAGTATGAGGCAACCTTCTCTTTCCCTGGGAACAGAAAAACAGGCAAAGCAGGGGATGGGCCTCTGTGCTTGCCTTGAAAAATCTAAGCTTAAAATCAGTTCAGCACTCCTGCAGAACAGTTTCAGGACTTCCTTCAGCACAAGCTGAGATGCTGCCAGCAGTACTCCCAGTGGATTTGCTCTGGCATCAGCTTGCTCAGTTGCTAGAGCACTGCTGGGGCTCTAACAGCTGTTCAGCCCAGCTCAGCATGATTCAGGGGTGTGGGGCTGCCATACTGCGCTTGAGAGGGAAATGAAACCTCACCTTGTATTCAAATGAGTCCTGTCCTTTCTGAATATAAATTAGGGGAATTAGTGTAGGTTTGTGTACATTATTCTCTAAAGAGTGCAGTTATGAGTTATTGAAGATTATCTGCTCTTTTGAGTGGTATTCTGCCACCATCAGCCTTTTGATAGATACACACAATTTTTTTTCCAAAATTTAAATATTAGTATTTTAAATGCTTTAAAATAAAGTATGAATTTTTTTTATAGTTTCAAAAGAAAACATTTTATATTTTCCTTTCAAATAAAATATTTTTGAAGTCTGAAAACTGATTTTAGCCCCTTTTCCATGGGAAAAATGTATGTCGTTTTTTTCCTAGTGTCCAGCATTCTTTGTATGTCTTTTAAAATTTATTCTTTTTCCTTTTTATTGCAACTAAGTAAGGGGTATGCCAATTTCAAATTATCTTAAGTATGAAATAAATGAAATGTGTTATTCTGCTAAATTATCGGTGGAGAGCATTAATCTGTCTCCTTTAGGCATACCAGAGGCATTTAAAGAGAGCATAGGTGTCCAAGGTTCAGAGGGCAGCAGCCCAGAATGGTTCCTCTTCAGTCTCATTTTCAGGACACTGAAATTCAGTCCCTGCCTCCATTCTGAAATATGAAGTTGCAATATATTTTGTGAGTAAGAGAGACATTTCAGACTAGCCAGGGAAAAATCTTCCTCTTTCACAAAACCAACTTTCGTGGGGGAAAGATAACTCAGCTGTTTTTCCTTCCTCTCCCCATTGCAGCTCTGAGAATACCTAGTATGTTGAGTGGAGAACTACTTGTTCTCTGCACAAATATAATTTAGGAAAAGAACAGGAGAATCTCCTTCAAATAATACTGTGAGCCTAAAAGTAAGTATATGGCCAAAAATAAGAGGAACCTGAAAGCAAGAGGAAAGCTTAAAATGATAAGAAGATTCAGGTTCAGAAGCAGTCTTCTGATGGAAATAATGGAAGTGAAAAAGCACCCCATACTGAGTTTTATAACTCCAGGAGATTAGTTATGAATATAACCCCATGAAATGCATTGATGGGTAGTAATTCCCTTCCAGTTCCAAATTTACTGACTTTGATTCTGCCTGCACTCCTCTTGAAGCAAGAACTGAGAGCAGTACCTTAAAAATAGGTGCAATTTTTTTTTTTTT
>VZRM01006003.1:292930-438496 GCA_013397955.1 Grantiella picta
GGGGATGGGTGGGTTGTCTTTTTGTGCATGTTTCATTTTGATGGTGGTAGTGGGATTGTTTGGTTTTGTGTTTGGTTTTCAGGAGTTTTGGGGGGGGATCATTTGTTTGTTTGTTTATTTTTTTAGTTTGGTTGTTGTTTTGGGTTGGTTTTTTTTGTCCGGAAGCAGCTTAATGGTGTCTGAGCTGAGAAAGGAAATTCACTAGACCAAGCTTGGTAGTCTGGAAATCTGCTTGTGCTTTTGGAGTGACACCAATCTTGTTTTCCTGCATAGATTTATCAGTTCACTTGCATGGGTGCATCCGAGTTAGTCTGCATGGCATGGTGTAGAAACCATCCTGGGTGTGGAAATGCTGGCAGGCTTGGGTAGGAAGAGAGAGAGATGTCTAGTCCACAGCTATTTCATAGCATTAATTGGACTTTAAGCACCACCTTGAGTTAGAAGAACACCAACAAGAAGACTCACTTTACTAAAAACTTGTATTCATAGTAATTTAGGCAAATTAGCTAGTGTGGCAAGGGGATATCATCTGTTGTCTTGTTTTCATCTCCATCATCATGTCCATAGAGAATCTTGGAGAGTTTTCAAGTGGTATATTTCATTCAAAAATACTTTTTTTATCTATTGAGGGACTCAGTTTGTCTCAAATTTTTAGTATTACATTGATTTTTAATAAGTTTTAGGCAGAGAATGTGTTTAAAACAACAAAGTATTTCACGAAAGTTTCTGAAAGCATCCATCACAGTGGGAAGATATTTAAGTATCAGTAAGCCTTAACTATAGTGATCTGAAAATGTAGGAAGAGTGATCCTAGAGTAACACCATTACTCTAAGCATTGCTTTATGGAGTCTGAAGAGATCTACACCTTTGAGATCTCTGACCTGTGCCAGCTGGAAAGCTACTATGTTGTGTGAGATCTAATGGTGTATGGCACTGATCACTCAGAAACCAAACTGAGCCTCTTCAGCATCTTCAGATCTGAATGTTTTACGGAGAACCTGGAGACTGCCATCCTTCCTCAGCAAAACTGCTACAAGTGGATAAATAGAGAATCTTTAAAGTGTCAAAACTATGCCAATTATATCTTACTGACTCTCTGCAGGTTGTTGGCACAGGTTAGAATAGCCTGAAGGATTAAAATGAACAATGAAAAGGGCTGAATTTGATTTTATTAAGAATATGCTGGTTAGACCTTCTTCATGCCACTGCCAAGCCTGTTCAAATCTCTGTGCTCAGCAATGCTAATGCTCTTCTCTGCAGATTTCAGTCAAAATTTGATGCTGATGAAAGCATCACCTGGAGGGATGCAGTGCTGAAGAAAGGGAAGAGGATGAAACTTCTACTTCATTATTGTCAAACATAGCTGTCTTCAGGAGTACTTTCTGATAGCAACACAGACAAAATCTGAAATTTTAAAGTAAAGTAAATCTGAGAGTCCTAAGATTGGAAATAGCTTAGGTTAGGCTTTTTAGCTTTACAGAAATAGACATCTTAAATGTCATAGCAGTTCTTGCAATTGTCAAGTAAAGCCAAAACTACAATTGAGCTAAATTAAAAGGTTGTTAGAAGCTTGCTGTAAATTTAGATGAACAAAAATAGTTGTTTCATTCTGAAATGAAAAATAGACTGATTTCAGTGACTGTTACTGGGAAATGTATCAGAAAGTCAATGTCCTGGACAGTCAGTTCTCATGTGCTTTGAACTGTCTTAGTCGATTTGCCAAAGAAAAGTTTAAAACCCTCTAATCACTCGAAACATTTTATGAATATTTAAATAAACAGTTTGAGTTCCTGTGTAAGAGCCTTATGCATAAAAAGAGGGAAAATTAGTGTTAGTGTTCTAGATATGGATGGCTGCTCACTACGAAAAAACCACCTTTTAGCTGATTCAGATAATCTTCCCTGGTCAGCGTCAGCTCACACTTCTGCCTGCAGGGGAGTTTTCGGATGTAGAGTAGCCGTGTAACGCTGGGAATGAATTTGCTATCATAGTCTTTTCTCCACCCAGTAGCAAGGATCATCCACGACTGACAGGTACACATACATGCTTTAACTTGTAAAGATGTCTGGTCATTGTAACTTTTTAAATTCCTCTTTTCTGTTAAGGCAGTTTTGAATTAAAGTTGCTCACTTAGAAAAATAGTAGTCTGAAGATACCGTGCTCAGCACTCGCACATGGGCACTGCCACTGTGTTCTACTTTGGATATGAAGACCTTGCTAATAACAGAGGCTGCCTGCTCTCTCATTAATAACAGAGGCTGCCTGCGCATTAGAAAGAACAGAGTAAACAAAGTAATCTCCTGTGTCCAGCCAACGTGTCAGAGCCTGGGCAGGAAGTGCACAGAGGGGAGGCAGTGGCTCCTGCAGTCATTCGGGTCATCATCAGAACAAATGAAATACAGCCTGTGCGGTTCTGCTCTCTGCTGAGATCAATGTAGTTTAAAGAAAATGGAAGAAATTACTTCAGAACATCATATGAAATTGCACTGTTGAAGAGATGGAACTGCTGCTTAATGCAGTGTCCTTAAAAGGCTTTTTGCCATCTCTTCTGATTCATTCTTACAAAAGCAGTGGGAAAAAATACATGGTGGTGGAAGATAATGTGCTGTTATGCTGTTTCTACAGACACACAGAGCTAGACTGAAATCATCAGGGACTCAACCTCATAAGAGCAATTCTGGGCATCACCTCAGCAGTTCATATTTACTTTTCGACACACACTGGGAAGGGCTTGAGTTCCTAGTCCCAGTGCTTCAGACTGTTTCCTTTTCTCTTGCCACCTTGAAAGACAGGTTGTTTACATCAGTGTTTTTTACATCACACTCCTGAAAGAGATTGAGTCAAGACTGAAGGAATTACATTGCTTGTGCTTCCAGAGGCCAACCATAGATCAGGAAATTGGCTAAATACCAACAGTCAGCACTGTTATATATTATATATATCACCAGACTTGAAAGCATTTGTTGCACACTGTTCCAGTGCCTGTCATTTTATTTTTGAAGTACTCAGAAAAAAACCTGCAAAATAGCTTCCCAAGTATGTATGTTTCATTTCAGTTTCATTCCTGACATGCTTTTAAACCTAAGACCACTAATGATGTCCAACACAGAGCTTACCTGATCACTGAAAGAGATAACTCACAAAAAACTCAATCACTGGATAAAAATGATATGGCCATGAAAAATAAAAGTCTCTGGCTGCTTTGCCTTGTGCTCGCCATAAGCCCAGATGAATATTTAAAAGCACATTAATGACTAACAAGGCATAAAGGTTTCTCTTTTTTCACCTGCAATAGCCAGCAAGTCTGATAATGTTTGATGCATGATTTCCTGGCTAGCATCCTTTTCTTCCCCTTTTACCTGCTTATGAACTGCTGGTACCTTGTCAGGGCCATTCTTCCCTTAGTATTGCTTCTGTGTGTAAACGAAGTGCTCAGATGTTCGTAAATGATGCCTCTGCTTGCTGTGCTGAGAGAAATGCTATGATTGTGCTGTCTCATTTCAGCATAGCTGCGTAAAATTGTTTAGATACATCTAAATGCTAATCTAATGGAGCAGCTTAGTCTGGGCTTATGTCATTGTGCTGCCAACAGCACACTTTTATGCAATGACAACTGATGATAGAGGATGCTGATGAAATGGAGGGAAGAAATTTTAACTAAAGAAATTCTGTCTGTTCCCCATCTGAGTCCTCCCCTTCCCAGAAAAAACAGAAAAAAAAGAGTTGAAGTTCTGCCTGAAATATGGTAAAGATCACCTAGCAAAATGTTAGAAATAGAGGCACCCTTCTACACAGCAAGAGCACCTGTGTTTCAGTTTCAGTTGTGCCTTTGTCAGGAAATAAAATGTAAAAATGGCTTAGAAGGGAGAGATAGGCAAAATTTAAAAAAAATCCTTTCTCCTTGGAAGAAGAGGCTTAATGGACTGGAACTCTTTAAATTAGAAGGGAGTGTAGGGGCAGCATGCTGAAACCATGGTGGTAAGGCTTACAGTACTTTGTATTCCCACATAATCCTAGATTCAGGGTGTATGCAAATGGCAGGTACATAAAGATGTTATACTTAATTTGAAACTGTAAGTGTTGATCTTCACTTTCCATTTCTTCCAGCCCAGCTGTGAAATATAACTCACTGCTGTCATGATATTAGGAGATGCACAGTAGCTTTTTCTTTTTTTAGGAAATTTGGTTTTGGGAAATTATTTTAATTCAGGGTAGTCTAAAGGAAGTATTTTATGAAACAGGTGTTGTTTTGTTTAATTTTGAGAAACTCCATTACTTATTCTGTAGGCATTTAAGGTACATGAGTGCCAAAGCAGAGCACAATGAGCAGTGCCACAGACTACTTGAATTAGCTGATGCTAACAAAGATCTTGGCAAATTTGAGACACAAAGCCCATCTTTTTTATTAAAATTGCTGGATATTTTTGCCCAGAACAGTTCTTGCCATGGGGGAGGGAAAAAACGAATTTATGTATCTCTCCTGTGTTCTTTATTTCCAAATTGCCTCTGATGTGAACCTGTACATCTGTGTATCCCATACTTCACTCATGTGAGAGCAGTGTCTGTAACCTATTTAAAAAGTCATTGATATTTCCTGATCTCAGAGATATCTCTGAGATATAATTTTCTATTTATCTGTGTGACTACCAAGAGTTCACAGAAGGTACATGTGAATATATGAAGTGTTGCATGAGATCAGAAGACTGGGCCAGGTCCCTGTCCCTTGTTTCTAAATGAAATAAATATGTAAGTAATCCTCACTCTGCAAATTTCAGAAGGTCATTACCTGTTGTGCAAAGGAATAATGTGAAAAAAAATCACTGATTTTTCTGTTTCAGACCAAAGTCCTAATAGATGTGTGCCTTCTAGTTCCAATGTTAAGGGATTTGATGAATGCCTACTCTTCATCCTTCTTTTCCATCGCTGTCATGATTACCAGAATTTTTTTTTTCTAGGCAATTCTGTTTCAACAATTTATCTTCCTTCTTCCACACTGTTTTTCTCCAAAACCAATGTCTTTGTATTTGGGAAACTAAATTTGTGGGTATGTTTTTAAGCATATACAGCATCTTTGCTTTTGTGTAGATGGATACTTAATGCTTGAAAGTAAGCCTGTTCATTTTTTTCTGCTATGTTATGCCTGCTCTGTCATAGCTAGAACACAAGTTTCTGTTTAGATGAGAATGGTGGTATTGCTTTATTTCGACAATGTTAGCCAAGACAAGTTTTTTCGTTGTGCTTCACCATGCTCTTTGAGCTGCTCTGCTGCTCTCCAGACACCAGTGTTCAGTTACCCAAAGCTTTTAGAAAATGTCATAAGAGAGAAAACAGGCAGGGAAAAGACATCCCAATGGATTGTAAACTATTTCAGATTTTAATCTTTAATCTTGACATTTTTGAAAGAAACACCTTTCCTGAAAGTAGTCTCAAGGCTTGAACAGCAGCAGCCACTGAGTCTGCTTTGATCAAATGTTCTAGAAACATTTTATCCACAGCAGTCTAAAGATATAAAGTCATGGACTGAAGAGCATTGTTGATTTGATGGAGCATTTTCATTTTCACCACCCTCTGCCTTCTGCTCTCCTCTCATTTATCCACAGGTGATGATTTCCTCTTGATCCCACAGGGGATTGCACCTTCACTGCTGTCTCCCTGGTATCCTCTCTTGCACTCTGCTTACACTTCCTGAGCTTAGTTCTTTGTATGCAGCTGGATGAGTGATGCAACTAGGTTGAAACCAGAAGAGTTGTGCACAAGCTGCCCTCAGCTGGAAGCTTGCCGTTTTGTTTCAGAAGTGAGGTTATGCTTGCAGAGCTAAAAGCCTTTTAGGTAGCATAAATGATATTCCCTTTCTCTTCTGTCTTGGACATGAAGTTTGGTGGGTGGAAGAGGCTCTGAATTCTGGTGTGTAGCTCTCCACTGCCCAGGAGTTGCAGAGCCAAGAGCCACAGAATGCCTGCTTGCTGCTTTATGTGTGTCATAGAAGGTGTGTCAGTAGCTAAGGTGTCCTGAATGAGTAAATCAAGTACAGCATGTGAGCAGCAGGCTGTGTGGATTGCATGATAACATAGAAAGTCTTCTGAAAGGGTCTGGGGCTAACAGAGAGTGTCTTGCTCCCTTCTTCTACCTCCGTCTGCTAGCACCTGCATCCTTCCAGGGCTCCTTTGTGCTGGCTCTGGTTCAGTGCTTCAGAAACAGCATGTCCCCTCCCCTGACAAATCAATAAAATAAAAACTAAAAAAAAAACTCCCCACTGAAAGCATTTTGCTAGTTTAATAGGCCACTGCAGCTCACACTGAATGCTGAGCTGCCACCAGGGAGATGTAGAGCTGTCCCACTAGGAGCGATGTCAGAGGCTGATACACTGCCTCTGGGTGCTAGCGACCCCTTAGGCTTCCTGTCCTGGGATGCTTCACCCTCCTTGGCTTCTACTTTTATTTGACATGGTCCAGTAAGGAAACTAAAAGTTCAGAAGTACACCTTGATTTCAGCAGATGTCACAGAAATTAAAGAGACAGGTTTAACTTTACATATGATACAAATGTATAAATAGTATGTAAAATTGCGTAAAATACTATTTCAGTTGTCATAGTTATACTACTGCTTTTCAGGTATTTCTGCATGCATTTATTCAGAATGTTTACTTGATATCAAATATCTCACTAAAGTACCCCAAAAGTGACTGAGTTAATTTATTTTTGGGAAAATACCAACTGTCACTTTTGGAGTAGGCTTGACTATGTAGGCTCAGATGTTTCATAGAAAGCCACTGGGTTTAAACACTGTTATATAAGTAGAAGACTTTTCTATAGTGCAGAGTAGCCCAAATTCCCGGGCAGTGAAGTGGAGCTGAAGCAGTGTCCTGAAATGTATTGGCCCGTTGGAAAACACTCAGGGCACAGAAATCCTGAGATATTGAACTCTCTTGCATCTAGCTGTGGTGTTTCTGTCAACATATTCATGGTCTTTCCTCTGATGAAGGGGTATTTGTGTTATTAGTTTAGGTTGAATATATAATTATGACATTTTAAACCAGCAATAAGATAACAAGTATGGGCTGAGTATATTAGAAACAGTTGAATAAATAGTTTTTTGGTGCCATGTGGTGGAAGACTGTTGAAGAAGGGAGTAGACATGGTCTAAAGCAGACATTTTTTGTAGGTGTAGTACTGAAAATCATGAAGTAAATACTATGCATTTCTCTGTTTACTAAATTTGAGATACTTTGCAGAATAAAATACACAGTAAATTAAAGGGTGGTCAAATTGCAGACCTGGCCCTGACAAAAAGAGAAGTTAAGAAACTTCTCAACTCTGGTTTGATTGAAGATGAAGAAAACTAAAGATATGAATGAAAAAATGTGCTGGCCATGGATATCACTGTATGAATAATGAAAGATTTCTAACTTTGGCATGGGCCTATGTCCACAGATGAATAATAATACTGTCAAAGGTGAATGCAAAGAGAGTTCTAATAAATGGTCATGCTCTATAACTCAAAAATAGCTTAATGACATGTTCATAATACAGCAAAGATACCTACTTTTTAACCACTATGAAAAAATATAGAGATAAAATAAACAGCTCCTTCCAAGTAAAGACAAATGACTGCTATAGAGGCAGGGGAAGTCCCATGAGTCTTCAATAAATCTAACGTTGGCTAATAATTTGTAAATGTGAATGGACGATGTGGACTTATCATTCTGATCACAAATAAAGGACTAATGGCTTAAAATAAAAGAGGAAGACTCTACATCCAAGGATGGTAGAGACTGCCTTTTATGAAGGGGATGAAACAGTTACTTTGTATGAGAAAATACATAAATCAATATTAGGTTTGTAAAACAGAGCACAAAAAAGATGATGGTAGTCAGAAGAAACAGGAAAATTATGTCCTTATATGTGGCAGTAGTGAGATTGATGCTGTTGAAATGTTTGGTCCAGTCCAGTTTTCATCATTTGTATAGGACATTCAAGCACTGTAGCTTTTTAAGAAAAAAAAAGGAAAAAAATGCCAAACAATTACAAGGAAATCAGGTCAGAGATGTATCAAAAAGCAAACAAAAAACCCCAATAAACACAAACAAACAAACAAAAAAAACCCAAAAACAAACAAAAAAAGTAAAAAACCTGCAACATAAGCTTCAATATTTCTGTTGCCCAAGCCACCTAACTTTCAATGTGAGACTAGAATTTTTTGTACTTGTAGGAAATGTACATTGTACATTCAGGAAAACTGAAATAAGTACAACTGTGTAAGGTTGCATGAGTTATGCAGCTGCAATGAACCCCAAGTACAGAGATATATTTGGGCAAAAAGAATTAAGGTGTTTTGTGCTGCAGTGGCTGTACACACCAGCAGCAGCATCCAGTGGTGCCAGACTGTGCTCACTCAGCTCCTCTTCCACCCTCTGTTCACATTGCTGGCTGTTGGACTCCAAGCCACAAACTTTCTTTTTCCTTCCCATCAACTTTTCAAGGGTCATTGCTATTGTGAAGATGCCTGTCCACAGCTCAAAGTTGGGCAGGTCAGCTGGACAGATTGGTATTTACCCTGGCATTCACTTTTACAACTAGTAAAGAAAGAAAAAAAAATTGTAGATGGTAGGTTGAAGAAAATAAGATATGGAAATAAGATACCAGTGTAGTTTCTGTTGGGCTCCATTGGGATGATCTGTGTGTAATGAAAGAGGAATGCTTTGCTAATTAACTATTTAATATATTGTAAAATATGGGGTTTGTTCTAAGTACAAGTTATTAATTTGTGCAATTGATTTAAATGCTTGTTCAGGACCAAGGTCTTATTTTACATCTCTTGAAATAAAATTTACTTGATCAAGAAATATTTTTTTAATCTCAAGATCATGTTCCAAAGTTAGTATTAACATTAAATAATTTTTTTTCTTTAATTTTAAACAATCACTGATCCCTTTGCTAGTAAGTATCTAAATATGCCTATGTAATGTCACCAAACCACAATGGAAAGTAAAAGAGGATTTTGTGTATTGCTGTATTCACGTGGATTTCATAAGATGTAGGTTTTATGGTGGGTCACACCATAAACTGCAGTTTGTACTGGCACATGTGCTGGCGTGTGTGGTGCAGTAGAAATAAAGGATGAAATAGTGCTAAGATTGGCTTTTGTGATGTCACATCTTTAATGTGAGTATTAGTAATATCTATTATTCAAACATCCGCTCCTTTAAATAAAGAAAAAACACTTTTAATAATTTATGAATCTCAAGTGTAAAGAAGACAACTCTCTAGCTAAATTTTATGGTATGTTGTCTTGGCAGCAAAGAAATGGCTTGACATGAGCTGTGGAATATCACCAGATTATAGCTCATTTCTTATGCCATAAATCAGCCTGTCATTCCTAAAAAAATAGATTTCTGAAACACCAATTGACTTATTTCTTACTAGCATTACTATAGTTTATAAAATTAAATTCTACATTTTATTGTCAATTTATATAATTTCTTATACTTCAAATGGAATTCTCTTATTTTTCATAAAATAGCCAGAAGATTGGGGCTTTTGGCTTTTAAAGCTTAGCACAATGTGGCTTACACTTGTTTAAGGTTTCTTCTGTTTATCCAAGGGAAGTGGTGTTTTGTGGTTGGCAGGAAACCGGGGAAGTGAGTGTGCTGTAACACAAACTGTACTGTTCCTGCAGGGCCCTAATTTCAGTATTTCAGAGGCCTTCAGTGCATGCTTTCAGTGACCAGAAAGGGCTATCCAAAAAGTGACAGGCTTGCACAGAGAAATGTATTGTAGCCTCACAGCTTCACCATTTGGTTTCTTCTACTCTGATGTCTGCCAAAACAAAGATTTATGGAGATGGTGTTAATAAGCCAAACCAGGGATGAAGTAGACCAGCAATCTATCTTGACAGCACTCAGCTCTCCACTAAAGGTTCAAAATACTAAAAATACTTGTCATAAATGAATGAAACCCTCTTCTTTCGTACTCAATTATGAAATAGCTGAAGTAAGGAGGAAATTTAACAAGATATTTTCTTAATTTAATCCAGAAAGATGGGATGAAAGATGGGAGTAATTTCCTAGGGATGTGTGAGAAAGTTTCAGCATTACATGACCATTATATTGAGAAGTAACAGTGTGTAGCGCCACAAATCGTAATACTGACTTAAAGACATAACAATTCAATGTATACTAGGAGACACAGTTTGGTATAATACCAAACCAAGCCACAGGAGCTACTGGTATCCATAATCTAGTAGGATAAGTACATAAGATAAATAGCTTTTAGAGCCGTTTGGAGAACTGTATGATGGATGAATGAAATGGAAAACTGTTTCCTTGTGTGATCTTTGAAAGTTTTTACATATGCTTGATAAAAACAAACAGTGAAAATCAATTGTTTGCATATCTCTCATCATCTGAAATTCAACAAGTTACTGGCTTTCCTGTACCTTCATTTCCATCCTTGAAAAGTGGGTGGTAATGCTGGTCAACTTTCTAAGGCCATTTGAAATCTGTGGAAGAAGGCTTTAAGGAGGTGTTCTTGAGTTATTTTGAATTTGGTTGAATCTTCTATCTTCAGAGTTTGAACATTGCTTTGGTAGTTTTAATAGTTACTGGAAAATTAAAGTGGTAATTAAACTATATTATGAGAGATTTTTAAACTTTTTATGGTGTTTATGTATTTTATTTAGGGTGAAGTTGTTTTCAGAAATGGAGAGAGGATGGGAACCATCAAATTTACGCAATTCCAAGGTAGGCTGCAAACAATTTTCCTTATATTGTATGTGCAGTTTCAAACTTTTATGTCAGTCACATTTATTTCAGGATGTTTTAAATATGTGCAATTATTTTGAGAAGGAACTGCTTGGAAGATGCAGAAACGAGCTTAACAAGTTCTTGTTACCTGTTTAAAATACTGTGTTCTGAACTTTGAGTGCTGCGAGGTATTTGCAAGAGTTTTTCTTGATGACAATCCACATATTTATAGAAACTACTGATCAGTAGCAACCAACAGTTGTTTAAAAAACCCTACTGGTCAGCTAAGCATCCACTCCTTAATACAGTTGTTTCTGAAAACCAAATGTGAAAAGGATTTTAGAAAGATATTTTGTTGTTAAGCTCTTTCAAGTAAGTTTTTTTTTGCTCTCTGAAGACTACCTTTTGACATTCTGCAACTGCTTGCTAAGTTGCTTAAGGAGTCAGTCCCTCAGCATGCAGAGGACACAAACTTCTGACCCCATCCCTTGGAGGCACCATGCTCCACAAGGCAACTCACCAAGCCTGCTGCATGCTCTCAGCCTGAGCTGCTCCTGCAGGAAATGGTCTCAGCGGCACAGACCGCAAATGAAGCTGTAAGGATTTGTCAGGGACCATTTGCAGCCAGGACAAGGAGCTTGCTGCGAGAGGTTTCTGCAGAAATGGTGATTCATGTTGTAGTTGTTTCTGCAGCTTACAGAATGTAATTCATGCATTTTTTTTTCCCAGGCTGAGGCTGAGATAAAACAGGAGATGATTGCATTGGGATTGTCTCGTGAGGGTACTCATAAACTGGCAAATTCTTTCAATACAATGTATGAGAGAGAAGCTTGCTCTCCCTTTGTTTTCAGGAGATTGCTTTAAACATAATCCTGCTGACCAAGTTACAAAGGTTCATTCTTTAAACAGAAATTGTTTGATGTATGGACATTATTATTAATGAACAGCAATGCACTTGAGGGGATCTGTTACTCATTCTAAATTACTGAAGCAATCTTCAGGATTGCTCTTGCTTTCGTGGCTATAAGTGATGCCATTAACTCATGTTCCTGGAAGCATTTCGACCCGCTAAAACTTTGTAGACATCATCTCATGGTAATGTAATTTAGGAATTCTTGCTCAACACTAATGATAAATATTGATTGTTTCCTCTTCTTCTTCCCTCCCCTGCCCTTCTTGTTTCCATAATAGCAGTGTTTACAGCCACATGAAAGAATCATGAGAAAAATTTTACAAGCAGTGTTTATTCTTCAGAAGTCTGAAGGAGCTCTAATGCATTTTGCCTAAGGCAGCTAAAAGTGCTCTTCTAAAACGCCTGAGTGAGGAGGAAGTTTGGCACATTCCCTCTGCACTTTGAGACTGGGGATCATGGGGAGGTGCAATATATATCTTCTAAACTAATCTGGAAGAGCAGTAGAAGTCCAGGAAGGCTGATTTTATATTGATTTTTATTTCCAACCATTCAAACTGAGGTTCTTTATAATATTTTCAGTTTCATATCAGATAATATTTAATACCAATGGTTTTACCATCAGCTGAAATACCGTTTGATCAGTAAAAACACAGGAGACAGCCACCGCTTTTAAATTCCTTCCAACTGCAAAATTATTATTTCCGAATTGATTCAGGCACATACTCAGTGTTTTGATCATCAAACCAAGGTTTCCAATTAACCTACGGAAAAAAATAACTCAGGCATCCTATGGACAAATGTCAGAGAAGGGCTGGATCTTTCTCATGCAAGCAATAGTCTGTCAACATATTTTAAAGCTAGTTTCAAGTTTTGTTCAGTTTCTCACTCATTCTGGAAATTAATGTGCAAAAATGTATGAGAAATTGCAATAAGGAACAGTATAACAACTTAGATGAAACTTTCCTTTTTTTCAACTACAAATGATATTCTAAATATTATCAAGGATTTGTCTGTTCTTCTTTTATTGGTATTGTTTTTATTCAAAGCTTTTACATTCAATACTTGTAGTATAATTGTAGACATTATTAATTTGTTCAAAAGAATCCTTTATTGGTTAGGAAGCTTTCTGAAACATTCTCATTAACTTTTAATAAATCTTGGACTATTGGGACAGTTTCTAATAATGTAAAGAAGTTAATTAAGTCCAGTGCTTAAAATGGTGAATGGGCTTTTCTTTTGTAGTTATAGTTGTTAGAAGCTATCAAGCATGAGACAGATATACAATTCATTGGTTAAAGTTTTTTTGGTTTTTTTAAAAAATATAATACAAATCATGATGATTTCAAGGAAAAAAGACCACATCAAAGATGTCTTGTAAATCCTTTTTTAAGATTAGTTGTAATTATGAATATAACTTATATTAAATGTGTTAGTAGCTTGTTATCCAAACATAATAATTAGAAATCGCCAGTTTTAGTGCTCCGTACCTCAAGAGCATTTTTTTTTGTCTGCACTGCTTTATAGTTTCTTTAACAATTTGAATGAAAGTTGTCACAGTTGTCACAAATAATTCAACGCGGAAAAATAAAGCAGATAAATAGGTAATCATATATCAGAATATGGCCAAAACCTCTCTTCTTCATTTGCTTGGGTAGAAAATCAGCAGGGCAGTCTCAGGAGCTCTATTTTCTGTTCTTTGCTGGAAACTTTTGTTTTAATGAGACTATCTGCAAACATTTTGGCTATGGAAAAAGCAGACAGCCACGTCTGCCAGAGGCAAGGGAAAACCAGCCTGTGAGAGTTCAGGGGGTAACTGCAGTACACCCGACACACTGTGATAAAATTTTGAATAGCTGGTTTAATTTTGGATCTAGATACAGTTTTTCCCAAACTCATGCTAGTCATGCCTCTTTTTCAGCTTCTGTGCAGTCTGTTACTTTTTCAAGTGGTCAAACAGATGGTGCCAGAGATAGCTGTGACCAAACTACTTGCTGCTTTATAGATCATGAATACCTCCCAGAAATGATTTAGTATGCAACAGAGAATACAAAGCACATGTAATAGGATTTTCTTCCCCTACCTTACTGGTAAATAAAGAGCAGACTGTTAGTCTAGCTGAGATATCCAACTGCTGTTTGAAGGTGGCATCCTTTCCAATGAATGGCAATTTTTCCATGGGTACAATTAAAGAACTCTTCTCATAGTCAGACACGTAGTTGAAGTAGATGGTCAAAATCTTTTGTCTAGTGAGAGCTGAAAAAGAGTCCTAACAACTTCTGTGGGCATATCCAGGAGCAAGGAGGGCAGTAACAAAGCTGAGATTGTAGATTGATGTGATAGAAGAGGCTTCAAGGACAGATCTATACCTGTCCTTCAAAATGTTCCACTTTGGCAGATTCTTTCTGATTAATCTGACTGGAGCCTAGGAAGCACCTTGCTTTCAGTCAGATTTCTATTTCTGTCAGGCATTAGAAGAAACCTAAGAGACATCTGTGCTGGAATAGGTCAAAAAGGAAAATCAAAGAACAATTATAAACAGATACAATTGAAATGTGCATAAATCATCCTTTGTGTAGATAGGAACAAAACTCTGTGGTAGTGTATATTGGAAAAAACTTTAAGAAAGTGGTTGGTCACCTGCCATGTCTTTCTGAGAAGAATTTGAGAATTTCAACTCATTTAGCAAGGTAATATGGTGCGACGTTTGTTAGTGTTGAAAGCTGGTCTGCATACCAAGCAAGAGGGAGAGTGTGACTTGACAAGTGTAACATCTTAGAAAAAGCTTTACTGAATTTCTGCATTTAAAGTCCCAGATATTCCTCTCCTGAGTTTAATCAAAAGAAGTTGACAAACAAATATCTACTCTACAGTCAAGAGGAACGTACACAAGAACCCGGGATTGCTTTTCTGGATCCTCAGTTCATCTACTGTTCTGACTTTTTTGCTGTCCTCAATTTCTTCAATGAAGGAGACCTAAAAATCATCCACATATACAATAGCTTGTTCTCCAGGGGCGTCAATCTAACCCCGGAAAAGTTTCCTTCTGTCATTCTAAATACAGTCCAGCACACTCTTAACTGCTGTTGGTTCTTGCTTCCCTAGAGCTCATATAAATAATGAGACGATTTGCCTTTGAATTATTTTAATATATTTGACACCTGTTCAGTATATATACCCAAAGAACTAGTTTGTGGATTTTATTTCTGTGATAATGTCAAAGGACAATAATCCAGTAAAAAGAAAATATTTAGTAAAAACTCTGAAAACTCAAATTAGAAATATATATATATATATATATATGGAAACTGTGGTGTCAAATAACCGTAATCACTGGATTTATATTTCACTGCTTCTGCAAAAAACTTAAAAAGTCAGAATAAAATTTCCTTATAACTATTAAGATTTTTGAGATTAAGGAATACCTTCAAATATCTGGATATGAATGTAGGGGAAAGGTATATAAAAGAAAATCAGAATTATGTTGTTTGAGCAGAATTTGAGTAATGGTTAATAAATAATTACTAGTGTCAGGTAATGAATAAAAAAGACGTAAATTGAACTATGTAATGTTTATCCTGGGCAGAGGATTCTGAGCTGGGTCCTCCCGGAAAAGATCACCATATCATAAAAAACTATCATTTTGCAAGCAAAAAAGGGAATTAATGAACAAGTCAGAAAGCTTACTTCTGACACATCCTAATGGGAGATCTTGACTTTAGTTACATGAATGTGTATTTGGTAGACTTCTTGCTGTACCATATCCACTCCCTTGTATCTCCATATGAGTAGTGTAGTTAGATTGTAATTGTTCCTTCATTAGTGACCACTAGTTTTTTTAGCTTTGTGATTGATTCACAAAATCATAGAAAGGTTTGGGTCAAAAGGGACCTTAAAGATCATCTAGTTTCAACTCCTGTGCCATGGACAGGGACACCTTCCACTGATTTAAATTCCCATTTCAATGAACAGAACATATGGAAACGTGTACCAAATAGAATGCTGAAAGGGTGTGCCTTAAATCTGGAGTCACTGAACATTGACATTACTGATTAAGAAGATGAACTAGAATATATAATAATAAAAATGTACAATGGTCTCTGGGAGAGTCAGCAAGCACAAGGGGGACTAGACAAGGATTCAAACAAATATTAAGAATTTGAACAAGTAATCAGGAGAAAAAGAATGCTGTTTTTAGGTCAAATGTCTGGTGCTACGTTGGGAGAAAAATGCTGTACAAATACAAAATGGAGAACAATTTACTAGTCCATAGTTATGCATAAAAGGAACTAGAGAGTACAGTAGGTAAATGAACATGAATAAGTGAAAACATGAAAAGCAGCAAAAACAAAAAAACAAACAAACAAAAAAAACAACAAAAAAAGAAAATTTCCACACTGGGCTGTAAAAATAATAGTATCCTTTCAATCTCCCTAGTGCCAAAAGGCTATAACTAACTACTGTAGCCAGTGCCAATTTAAGAAAAATGTGTAGAGACAACAGACGATTAAAAACATACCTCAGTACAAAAACCAAAATATAGGCTGCTATGAGAAGATGGTCAAAATACATGACATCTGCTGATAAAACAGTTTCTTGTCCTGTCCTCATCATCTGGCTGAGAATTAAGGGATTTGAAGAGGAGTGGATATTTGAGCCAATGTTAAGGAAAACTTCCCGATGAAAAGGATATTTAAACTCTGGAAAATGTATAAAATTGCTGTCTCTGGAAGTTTTTAAAAACAAGTTAAACAGACCTCTGAAGTGCTGTAAATGCATTCATTGTGCCTTGAGAGAGACAGATGACTTTTATTACATCTCAAGTTCTCTACTACTCCATCTGTATTTTATCTGGAGCTACAGCTCCTCTGAAGTCTCCATAATGTGATTCTGGCACTTTATTTACAAATACTTGTCCACCTTATGCTAATAATATCACTTGTTGTACTTCTCTGTATTGTTTCTAGTAAGAGACATAGAATAAGCATGAAATCCTAGACTGGTGGTTAGGTTATTTGTAAGGAGGTAACATAAAATTTAATTGCTCTTCCAGCATCACTTCTGTGTTCTGTTGTTTTCTTTTTTCCTTTAAATCCAATTTTTTGGAACATAAATCTTTGTATCCCTCAGCCAAGTGAGTATCAAAACTGCTAATGGGTGTCAGGGCCACTCAGCCTTCGTCTTCTGTCCTGTCAGTCTGGATTTTTTTTTCTATGTTGTACAGGGATTTAGCAGGACAAATAGTGAAGATCATTATCCAGATATATATATCAGTACAAAGAGGTGAAAACTACAGTTCTCCTCAGGCAGAAAGTGAATTGAAGCTGGGATTTCCCAAGTATATGATGAGTCTATATCGTGGGTATCTGCATCAGAACAGGTGCATGGTTTACACTATGAGTTCCAAAAGGCAAGTGTTTTCATGACTTTTTGAGCTGGAGGGTGTCTTTGGGCCACAAGGTTTAATCATTGCATGTGGATTTATTGTCTGTCAATTTTTCATGTCTTTAATGAATCCATTTATATTTTTGGCCTTCAACAGATTTACTGGCAAAGAGTTTCACAAAATAATTATACATGAAATGATTAAAGCCCTTCCGTCTGTTTGTTTTAAATCAACTGTCTTAGAATTTCACTGGGCATACCCTGCTTCTTGTAATGTGATAAGCAATGAATAGCTGTGTCTTACTTTTTTTACATATTGTTCATATTTTACAGAGCTCTCTTATCAATGAGTCTTTTTAGAAATGCAAGTCTTTCTCATCAATTTCGTTTTTTCATCATGTAAAAACTGCTCTATAATTCTAATAAGCTTCTACCTTTCCTGATATTCCCTTTTTTTGAGAATTTAATGAGAGCCCCACACAGCACCGAAATATCCACCTCCATACCTCACATTTCTGAATGACCTTTCTACATTATTTTAACTGCTTTCACAATATTCTATCTTGCCACATTCATCCTCTTTTTGCCTCTTTGGCCACCAGTGAGCACAGCACTGATGTTTTCAAAGAACCAGCCACAGTAAGACCAAGGCCTCATCCTGAATGCTCTTAATTAATTGGTATCAACAGCTGCATTTCTATACTTGGTATGCATTTTCTCTTGTATGTTATGCTGTACCTCACTAGCACTGAACATCACCTATAATTTTATTATCAGTATATCACTCACCTTTATAACAGTCCTCTGTCTGATGAAACCATAAAAGAGATTTTAGTCTATATTACAGCTGTTTTCCCCTTTTATTGTCAGATTTTTTGACACATTTCCTGTTCAGTTTCTGTTTTGTTCCATACCAGTGTTTCCCCCGTTCCAGTTATTTCTCTTGGTAATCTGTTGGTATTACTTACTAGTAGTTGGGTTTTGTGTTCACTTGGTTTGTTTTTGTAAATATACATGGAAAAATGTATTGAAATTCAGGTACCCAAGTTGTGTACTTGTGCTGTCAAACTGGAGGAAAGACAGATAAGGGCTGTACAAATTGTCTGGGGTCTTCGGGCATTATATGCAAAGATTAATGGGATTAAGTGTGTGGAGTTACTAGAGTCATCTCCTTTTGAGCAAGGTGTATTGTGTGGATATAAATTGCCAGGCCAGGGAGGACACGCTGGAAGGGGACACTGACATGTAGCTGCTGGTCGTCATGGCAGCTTGTTTTGTTTTACCTGAGCTAGCTTTAACCAGGCCAACTGGGGTGCTGCAAGCAGTGTGCAGCAATAACATGGAGCAGACTGTAAGCTGGAAATCTGCCCAGGAGCAAAATCAGCGCTTTGGTAGGTAGCCTTTGCACTGGGAGCACAGCTATGGGGGGCCACAGCTTTGCAGCTGACAGCATTCAAGCCAACTAGTTTCAGGCTAGCTGGACACTTCTGTGCCACCCAAAGTTGTAGTGAGCTGACAGGGTTGCTGGGAAGAGTTGCATTCATTTTTTTCTCCCAGGCACATGTGAGGAGCAGAGGAAACCTGTTTATCCCTGCGTGTCTGTGCCTGTGCTTTACAGAGCCGTTCATCCCTCGAGAGGTGGTTTGAACTGCACCAATAATTATTACCAGGCTAAGAACACGCATTGTAGAAGTAAATGTCATTTTTATAGGATTCCACTTCAGTTCATTCAGCACACTCTGAGGCACAAAGTGTTTCAAAGGATCCGGTAAGTCTCTGTCACTATGTTGTACAAAAATGTCTTAGGAGATGTCTTAATTACAGAGAAAAAGGACTAACTTTCAAATGCAACAGCAAAGAACAGAAGTTGAAAATCAATGGAAAATAATTTTACAAGAATTAATTTCTGCCAAAGAGTGAAGTATCCCGCTCCAAAAAGTCAACAGAAATTATTACCCCACTAAAGAAATGGTGTCTAAGAAGGACCTGAAAGAATTGTCCAGTTTTTCCTTCAGAGCTCTCTGACTTTTGCTGTAATTTAAACTATACTTTGGTTTTTTTTCAGTTGGCATTCAGAATCCTACTTCTACTAGAGTTAACTTGTTCAGATGCTCCATTTCAGATGATGTACAGTGCTGCCCCACCCTGCCACCGCCCAGTCCACCCTGTCTTTGGAAGAGAGACAGAGGTTTTCTTGAGGCCTATGGGGCCATAAGCTGCTTCTCTCTGCAGAGCTGTGTGCTGGCAAATCTCTCCCCCTGGCATCTCAGAGAGACACTTTTTATTGGAAGAATTTGTAATGCACTACATGGGGATAAAAAGAGCCAGAAGACTTAAAAGAAATCCATGAATATCTGATATATATTATGGGAAAATATTTAATTTGGCATAATTAATAGAGAATTCAGTCTATTGCAATGACATCATCCCTAACTTGTAGTTCAAATATTTCCCCAAGATGGTCAGAACCATGAAATAGAATAACTTTAATTCTTAATGAATGGAAAAGAAGAAAATGAAGTTTATCTAGGTCACTGAAAGGACATAAATCTATTATTTGACATTACCATTTGAACAGACAAAATAGAGTATTGTTGAGTTGTACACCAAGCCAGCATGTAAAGGTTTGTATAGTTGTAGGCTAGAAATAAGAAAATAATCTTATAAAGTCTAAAAGATCTCTGAATCCATGGAATCTTACAACAAAGTATATTTGACAAAAAAATTTTATAGAACTACTTCAGGGATAGTAGGCAATATCATCGCAGTGTTCTGAGAAAACTCTGACAGGCAGATCTATTATAGATAAGGAAGATGAAAAAGGAATATTTTTTAAAAAAACGTTGAAGATGGATTTATTCCCTATGTAGGTGACCAAAGGCAGTTGTGAATTGTGTGCTTCAGAATTCATTCAGACATTCATACAAAAATTTTGAGAGCACAGAAGTAGTTCAAGTCCAGGTATTAGCTCTTTATTAAGGGTACAGACAGGCCAAATTGATTTTCGAATTTCCTAGTCCGCTTTTTATCATGCTATTCATAGTTTTGTTTTGTTCTGCCATTATAAATGCATATTTAATTTTAAATCATAGCAGATCATGCTGTCATTGTATTTGCATCTTCTTCTCTAAGCTGACAAAGTTTTTGTGGAAACAACCTATTTCGATATGTCATCACTGGACTCTGGTTCAAAAATCAATGAATTTTGATTGTGTCAACATGGTAATAGAAAATGAGCATATCTAGTTAATAGATATGTAAGGAAAAAATGTTTTTAATTTTTTTTCTATACATCTGACCTTAGGTTGTACTCCACAATGGCACAGGTGCCATTTTCTGTCTTGAATTTTATCTTACTTAACATTATTATATTGAATTTGATACACATTTGTGATAAATATATCTCTGTTTATTTTCAGTGAATTTTGCTTGAACAGGAATTTCTCACCTGCATTTTAAATAGGCATGAAGTGGGGGTGCCAGTTGAGGAAATAGTAGTTTTCCATTTCCCTGTTCCAAGAGGCAGTATAGACCCTTTGTAATCACATATTATGACTTAAAGTAAGCTCATTTTTCAGAATTTTCTTTTACAGACTCTGGATGTCAAAAAACACCACAATAACAGCATGCAGACATTTTGGACTTAGGAATAATATTTTTCAAAAGCTTACTATGGACCCTGATGTCCCCTTGCACTTGGAATGAAAGGACTGGGTCATGCTTTTCTTACTCTTGAGTTACTATTTCAAAAATTGAAACCAGAGGGAGAGCGTGAGTGTGGACTGGTGAGAAAAATGTTGGCTTGAAATTCCATCCATCTTGGTATGTGTTATCTTCAACTGGAGCACATGTATAATTTTTTCCTTACATGACTATAGAGGACAAGGGATGAATTCCTTATAAGTGAATTATTTCATTAGATTGATCTAGTACATCTACCTGTAACAAAGTGATTTCACCACAGATGATTTAGGAGTGATTTAGTTCAAACTACTGCCAGAATGAAAAATGTGTTGAATTAGTACTGTTCATGTTTGGAACACAGTCAGGCAGAGATATAGGGAACGGTCATTTGTACATAAAACTAAGTGCTGTTTTGTATGATCCCCAGCTACTGACACTGTCAAAGCTGTTTGATACCTCTGTGTTCTCACTTTATTCCTCCCCTCTTTGTTAAACCTTTATGCCATGGACACATTTTTCCTTCTTGAGCTGCTTTGTGCATATCCACTTCAGAGCTATTCAGGCCATGTTTGACCTTGACAGACTCTACAGTCTTTACTGGTTAATATCTTGTGTATAATAATCCGTTTACTTTTATTTTGCCAGATCTGGGACTTGACTGGACTCACTCGATGGGCTTAGAAGCCCCAGATGACATGGGAAGCATGGGGGCAGTGGTCCTGTGTGTCTTGGCCACTGCAAATCATCTTGGGTCTACCAATAAAGATCAGTTTGCAGGAGGAGGAAAAGAGCAATACCTTACTGAAAGGGTATCCCTTAAACTCATAGAATAATTTAGGTTGGAATAAGCTTCCAAGATCACCAAGTCCAATCTCTGACTGATCATCACCTTGTCAACTAGACCCCGGCACAAAGTGCTGGGTCCAGTCATTCCTTCAATACTTCCAGGGATGGTGACTCTTCCTTCTCTCTGGGCAATCCATTCCAGTCTGTTCCAGTCCTTCTGCTTTTGCACTGAGCAGGTTGGATAGCTCTTCCCCAGGAAGCTTATATTCCCATCTATAATATAGTCATGGTG
This sequence comes from Grantiella picta, assembly GCA_013397955.1. NCBI lineage: Eukaryota > Metazoa > Chordata > Aves > Passeriformes > Meliphagidae > Grantiella > Grantiella picta. The sequence continues at coordinate 314,730 of VZRM01006003.1, forward strand.
GATCCTCGCTTCTATTAAAAGTGTGCTATAGGATTCAAATTAGTAATACACATATCCTGCTCTGGACATTTTGAAAGGTCAAGTTATTTATAAGCCTGTTAAGTGAAATAGCTCTACATACTGCCCTGACCTGTGTCAAAATGGAAAGCTGAGTACATCAGGGATAGCAGATCCCTGTGGTCTTCAGGAAAAAGGTGTCTTATGTACACAGACACCCTAATTCTCAAGCAATCAATTTAACTCTTTTAGAATAATGCTTGTACCACGCAGGCTATAGAACGGAGCCATGGAGAGCTGGGTGAAGTGCAGGAATGTCCCATGTTCATAAAAGCTGACAACTCCCCCTTGAATACGAAGCATGTGCTTCTCACATTTAGGAGAGAAAAGAAGAAGAGGCTCCCTGCATGGAGCAAGGGGAGCTAAGCCTTCCTCTCATTCTGGGCGTCAAAGGTCAGTGCAGAAATTGTTGTAACACAAAGTGATGTTAACCTGACTCTGCTAATGTGACATTTGGAGCATGGCTGTGGCAGTCTGATGTGACAGCAGGCGAATGTTGTGTTGTGCTGTGTTGGTAAATGGCAGAGGGCCTGATAAAAATGACGGACTTATTCACGTATTTAGTCTGTGCTTCCCCTCTCTAGAGGAAAAGACTTTGAAAAGTCTCTGAAGTGTGAATCCCAAAGGTCAGTAAATGCACGAAGGGCCTCTTGAATTCAGAGAAAACAGAATTTTTAAAAAGCCATTTGTGAATTTTCACACCCAGAAAATGTTAAGTTGAATTTAAGGCTGCAGTTGTATACAGAAGCTATAAATCATGAAAACCATTTTAACTGCTCATATCCAGGTTTGATAAATTCAGCTGACAACCTAAGTGATAACCTGTAGCCAAATGCTAGATTATTGCCTGTGTGTTACAGGTTCATTTTTCAGCACTTTAGGACTATTTTAATCCCTGAAAGACTCAGGTAGCTTCAGTCCGTCTGATTTACTGTGCTAGCTAAAATCAGTGGTGCACATAACTCCAACTGTGGGCTGACTGGAGCAAGTGGAGTTTACAGAAGCATGAGTTCTGCAAAAGACTGTAGGCTCGCAAGCCATAAATAGGTATACAGGTGTTTTATGGATATAGAATGCCCTACTGATGCCATGGACCATCACCTAAGTTAAATATTTCATCCCTCCTCTGGGCTTGAGTCGGACTTGTGCTTCTGTCTCCCTTATTAATACATATTTCAATTATCTTTCTTTAATGAAAGTTCAAATTATGTGTTTTGAGCCCTCAATGATCTATCTGTTTGTATGGAAGAGGCTGACTAAATGAAAGGAATACAAAAGAAAAAATGTTAGGGGAAAAGGTGACTGAATTATAAGACTTACATTTCTAAGTCCCTCAGGCATTTTGAAAATGCTCTCCAAAGTGGATTTTCCCAAAGATTAACTCAGTTGGTTAGAGCATGGTGCTAATAACGCCAAGGACATGAGTTGGATGCCCATATGGACCATTCACTTAAGAGCTGGAGTCGATGATCCGTGTGGGTCTCTTCTAACTCAGAATATCCTGTGATTCTGTGAAGCTAGCTGGCAGCCAAGTCAGCCTAGACATGCCCCATCCCAAGTGGAGCAAAGCCATAACCTAACTTTTGTAAGATGTAGTAGCCAGACAGATGCATCTCCCTTGGCTTCATAACTGAAGATTTGAGCATGTGGGCAGTTTTCCAAGCTTTTCCACGCTTAAACATTTGTTGTGATTTACAAAGTAGATCTAGCCAGAATAATGATAATGTTTTCTTGCTCTTTTACTGAATAAGAAAAAAAAAAAAACCAGGTAGGAGCATTGCAAAGTTCCTCAGCTCTGCCTTGTGAAATTTAATGTTGAGATTTACTTAGCATGAGATCCTAAAAGGAATAAAAGTTTGTCTTAAATGATCTGTCAGGTTCAATTTATTTGCAGTAATCGGCCTGGAGCTCTTCCATTAGCAAAATCTTGGCTGCTCCTGCATCAGCAGGGAGCTTGGAAAAAAAGGCTCTTTTTGCTGCGTAAAATGCACCCATGCAAAGCAGTCCAACTAGCATCCCTGGCAGGACTTCCTATCCCACAGGGCCGTGGACAGATGTAGTGGCAGAGTAGCTTTGGGTCGTCACAGTCTGCATACTTACCTCCTGGTGCTGGACAGCAGATCCTACAGAAATGTGTACCGCCTCTTTCGTGGCAGATTTGAGGAATTCAAGGAATGACTGGACCTGGCACCTAGTGCCAAGGTCAAGTTGGCAAGGTGGAGATCAGTCAAAGGTTGGACTCCGAGATCTTGGAGATCTTTTCCAACCTAAATGATTCTGTGATTAGGAGCAGCCTCCTTCCCTCAAACAGCACTGCCATGGCCAGGCATGGATAATGGGGGCAAGGTGCACTCAAGCCTTCGGGCTGATGCTGACTGTGGACTCTTGGCATTCATTAAAATTATGCATGTTGCAACCCCAGATTTAGCAAATCTTCTCCTGAACTTCAGAAAACTACAAGCTGCAGGTGCAAAGGATGGAGAGAAGAGAGAATTTCTAGGCTGTAGAAGCATCTGTTGCTTTGTGCTTTCACCAGCTCACTAATATATAGAACATAGACTAAAAGAACAGGTGTGAAAGTGGTTCATCAGTATTTGTCATTACAATATAATAATTAATCTCATGACTGTCTGTAATTTGCACTCATTCGAGAGGTGTTCATTCCAGGTGACATTTATATTCCCATCATTTTGGATAAATTTAGGATGATTATGCTTTATTTAAGACTATGTATATTCCACTTTTTTGCTTTCCTTTCTTCTTGGTTTTGCAACTATTATTAAAAAGAAGCAAAAAGTGGGGAGACAGAAGTGAGGCAGTGAAATGTTACATTTGCATGTCATAAACCAAGCACTCAAAATTTAGCAATTAGAGGATGAAAGGTAAAAGCTCACAAGTATTTTTTCCTTCCATTCTAAAGTATAAAATTACTAATGTTGAAAATCTCTAGCAATTGAAAAGTTATGAGCAGTGAGGTAAACTCATTCAAGGTCCAGATAAGGAAACTGGAATAGTCTGTGCTGACAGACCTGATTTTAACTGAGTGAGAGATTAGGTCATAGAGTGGCTTTTAGTCACTTTGCATTAAGAAAGTGAAATTCTGTCCCTGTTTTACATTGCTCAGGATGGAGATGGAAACACAGAGTTGAAATATTTCATAATGTTACTCTAATTCAGTCAAATTGTTTGTCACTTAGGATTCCAAATAATTTCTTGACTAAAACAGAAATGGGAAGGCTGCCCAAGATGCACAGAAAGTAAATAAAAACTTCAGAGCTCCCTGAATTTTCCCTTTGTCAATCTTTTTTTGTTCATCTTTGTTGGTATCTTCCCAGAGCAGAGGACTGTGAAAAAACTAGACCTTGAAAGCTACGTGTAGTTTTTCCAGTGGTAAAAATGCTAGGAATTTTACAATTGGTTAAATTTTGTATTAAAAAAAAGTGACGTGCATATAGTGTTATCTCAAATTTGACATAAGCGTCATATAACATGTCCTGTGTCACCACCACGTGTGTATTTTCCACTCTTTGTAGAGAGCCAGTAGCAATCAGTCCCTGAAACAGTGGTAAACCCCTCTGTGCTTTGACTAGAATATCCTCCTGTGTATTGCCTTTTCTCAGATGGTATGAGTTTCCTGGGAATTGTCCTCATCTGAGATGTGTGAATTGCTGTTCAAAAAATTGCCGCAGATTTCCCAAACTAAAAGATGTGGGTGCCTTGTAAAGGTCTGAAGCAGGAGGTAATTTTCCTGGCTTGCACACGTGATAGGTTTCCATTCCTATACTACAATTTAGCAGCCATTCTCAATGATGGGATTTTTGCCTGTGGCCCATAGTTATGAGGGTAGAGAAGGACTTAGGGGAGTATTTAGATTACCTGTTGGTCAAATCATCGTGTAACTCCGTGTAATGGTCAATAGTGGAACAAGCTGCCAGGACAGTTATGCCATTCACATTTCATTTTTCAAAAAAGCTAGCTAGATGATGTTGGATAATTAATCCCGATGGAGTGACCAAGGACAAACAAAACTGAGCAATAGCTGTTTCTCTTTTTCATCTGGAATGGTTCTATATAAATTGTGCTGTTACGTAGAAATCAATGGCTGATCTGTTAGATGTATAAAATTCAATCCACAGATAAAATATAAATGAAGCTGCATCACACTGAATTGGGTCAAATTGCATCAGAAATGGGTCAAGCCTTTAGGAATCCTTCCCTACTGTTGATTGCAATGAGTGCACAAGGTTTTAAAACCAGCTTATGGGTTTTAATCGGCAATAGCTTATGCTATGATGAATTACTGCTGTGTATGTGCTTTAATTAAGCAATCCTTTATGAAGACAGTGTAATTGTACCATTGTAAACTCTGAGCCTGATACAGCAAAGTTCTGAGTCCCTCTTGAAATGTTAAATAGATTGGGTATTCAGGACTTTCAGCATCTCACACAGTCAAACCTGTAATGCACCAGACAATGTAAGAGACCTAGTTTTGAACATGGATTAAATATTCATCTGGGACAATAGCTGATTTTAAGTTTTCAAGGTATTGATCCACAGCTTTTTTTAATCTTGTAGTATATATCATAAAACCTGAACCAATGTTAATATTAAGTACCCAATTACAGAAATTATGTTCTTGTGTCACATGAAATACAAAACTTTATTTCCTTCAAGAAATTAAGTTATACCAGGCATGTGACACTCTGCTTCAATGCCTTCTCCCAGGGCCACAAATGAAAAAGGTGTACATAGAATCTAGTTCTTGCTAAACTATCCATACAGTTAATCATGTGTCATTTTGAATGGGGTTTTTTGTAGTTTTGTTTTGTTTTTGACACATATCCAAATGACTGTGCTTGCCAGGTGAAAATGAACTTCCAAATTTGAATAATATTTTTGTTTTTTTGGTAACTAAATATTAGGGATTTAATTGAAAGTGATTTTAGTTGGTTTACCGATTAAAATGTAAGAATGTAGATCCTTGAGCTGTTTCTCAGATTTTGCTTGACCTTTAACTCCGTGTGTGTCCATATTTACACCAGCATCTTTCTGCTCTGGATTCACACTAAAATGTGGCACATCTAAGCCACCTCTAAGCCCTAGTACCTCACAACAAATAGTTTTTTTACAAGATGCAACATTGCTCAGGATGTCCCCGTGCCTAGCAGATAGACCACCCACATAAAATGTGAATAATTCAGATGTAGTTCTATCCTCTGCTCAATGCAGAGCAGGAATTTGCATCTAAACCTCCTTTATTCTGAAGTTACTGAACTGCTCCTGAGATGTATCTGGAGTGAATTTCAAAGGCTTTCATGCTTATTCTTTTTTGCTGTGTATAAGTAACTAAATATTAATTTACCACAAAGAAAGAGCAAAATGACAATCCGGGAGCTGGGACAGTCATCTAAACTGGGGGAGAGCTGAGTTTGGATCCCTCATCCAGATTTTTCTGAGAGGAAACTCAAACCATTATTTAACATCTCAGAGGAATCTTCCTGTGACTGACCTAGGAGGCTAAGTGGGGTTAGCAGAAATTTCTCTTTCTTGTCACAAAAAAAGTATTGGTACAGTTCTAGAATATATCTGCACTGTTAATTATGGCCATATTTGGTTTTGACCTTGGTGCCTAGGTCATTGAATCTCCTGGTCAACACAAGTGGAAACAGACATGGAAATTCCTTGACTAATATTTCAACAGTCATAGACCTTTGAATTACTTTATTAAGAGGAAAAGTTAAACAATTAGCTTAACTTTTGCTATGAAATTATTAACTTTTTCTTGAAATTTCCAATGGTAGGAAATTTCAAGAAAAATCTTAAGCCCAAACATATCAGTGCAACAGGACTCATATTTGGCTGAGCTCAGTTTTTGTTGTCTGTGTGCTGCACTCTGTACAGGTGTAAGTGACAGCAGGATTATTTTTTTGTGAACAGGTATTGTTTTCTTTAGTGGCCTTTTTGAAAACTTTTCTTCCGAATATTTGTCCTTCAACTCTTTTCAAAGCTATGCTACTACTTTCAATAAATCATTGTGTAAGAAAGGAATCATTTATTAGTTCTGTGTTTTGTTTTCTTTCCCCTTTCTTTTGTAAGGTGGTCATCTCAGGAGATGAAATCTGTGTCATGGGTAATATCCATGAAAAGTCAAACAGCTTACCCAGATATTTGCATCCAGGCAAGTTGTCTTGATCCACCTTTTAGAGAGATGCAGGTAACTCCAGAATGAAACTAAATCTTATCCTTTGCTATGTGTCTATGGGAAATCAAGAAAATCATGTTCTATAAGAAGTGCCCGCCTTCCTCAGCTTCTTGACTGGGAAGGTGGACAAGGTAGCTGTGATGTAGAAGTGCATGTTGTACCCATCAATGTTTGGACAGAGGAATCCCAAAAAATCATCTTCTAACTAATAAATAATGTAGTGGCTATAACATGGAGGAATTAACTACAGCAATAATAATAAGTTAAATCAAGCACTACTCACTTGCCTCTTCTGTAGGTTTAAAATCTTCAGTCACTTCCCATATAATAAAGTTTAAAGAACCAAGTTCAGACACTTACTTTTTACTGGCTTTAGATCTCACAAAAATATTTTGGTGCCACTGAAGAATAAATGAAACAAAATTAAATCTGTAAATATTAGAATCCCTGCTGAGAAACCAGAGAAAGCCCAAACTGTATTTTTTAGTAGTGCAAATTAAGATTAAATTAATTTTAGATTTCTCTCCAGCACAATAATTTGGACCACACAGCAAATTCAAAGACTAGTTCCTCAGTTCCTAGAATTGGTAAGTATATCACCCTGGATGACTTATTGTAGTAGGACAAGGGAAAAAAACGAGACTTTACCATCTCAATTTATATTGCCTTGGTGCATAAAGTTTTGTTTTGCATGCAAATCATGGTGAATGCACAACAATACACAGTCCAGAAACTAGGGAGCTTTCAGTGAGGTTGTTAACACCAGGCTCTGTTGCACTTCTTACCCTCTGTATGGTGAACTGTGAATGGAAACATTCATACGCATTTCTTAACCATTGGGCTGACTTTAAGGCTGGTTGGAAATAAAAATTTGCTTCAAAAATTTGAGCAAATTAGTTTTTTAATACATGATGGTCTGATAATTTTTGTATTTGTGATGCCAAAGCTCAGTTGGCTGAACCAAGGTAGCTGAGCTGGTGACCCAACAGCCTGTGAAAAGGTGTGATTTTCTTGTGTGTGGTACCTTATGTCTTCAGCAGAAGGCTGTTGTGAGCAGGCTTGTGGCATGTGTCACCTGAGGCTGATGGGTTCCATTTTGGAGTGAATTTTAGGAGCACAGAAATTGTTAGTGTTGTACCTGGGTTTTGGAGACTTTGTGGGCTCCCTGAAGTGCCTCGCTAATTGCTCGTTGTCTCAGACTTGGAGGAGAGTGGTGGCTGCCTGTATCCACTTGTGCCTGTGCAGTGCACCAAGGCAGTTTGGTCACCTCAGCAAACATTCTTGTTTCTCTCCCTCTTATCTAATTTGTTACCAACACAGAATATTTTCACAATCACAGCTCTACAGAAACAAACCAACCAAACGAAAAAACCCCAAACCAAATACTGTGTTTGGTTATAAGTACATACTTTTAAATTTTTCTTTTTAAAAAATAATTGTTAACATTTACTGGATTTTTCTATACATGTTAAGCTCTTTAATACCTTGGAAAGAAATTAAATATTTCAAAAGTTATATTTTGCATTTGTTGGTTTTACTTGACAATCAAATGAATTTGCAAGATAAATTTCTTTGTAGTAAGAAAAAATCATTTATGCAGTATTAAAACCTATAAGTTGATATCATTAATTCATTATTTGTTTCCACCAAAAATAAATACTGACAAAAATTGTGATTTAATTTGGAGACAGTCCTTTTAAAAATGGCTTTAAAACTTTCTTCTATTTATGATCGCTATAAAAGCCATGATAGTATAATTTTAGAAAAATATCATCTTATCTTGCATGCTTTACAAAAATTTGCTGTGATAATTCTGTTCAACTTTATTTTGAGAGGCCTGTTTTCTTTCTGATGTAGAACTAAATTAGTCATACACAGGTTCCTCTAAGAAAATGTCTCATGCAGGAATCAGAGAAACTCAGATGGTTTTTCACCACTTCAAATTATGTGTATAGTGCTTTCTTGATTGTTAAATTACACTCTAGGCTAGGTCAAGGTATAGAATAATTTTTATTGTCAAGTGGATGGGAATTAGATGATTTAGAAGCATATTACTGGGTATCAGAGAGCAGGTAATTTTATGTTTAAGCTCAATGAAAGGTTTGTATGGGGTGTAAAGGAGGCTTTTATTAAGAAAATAGGAGCAGGAAATTGGACCTCTTCAAGGCGGATTTACCCAATTTTTCTTACTGAAGTCAGTGAGCAGGTTTTCAACTAACCAGTATCAACTGTTGAAGGTAACAGACAATGCACAAGCTAGACCATGATAAATTTAGCTTTTGTTTTCCATTGAATGCAATCATCTTTCAGCCATAGAGATTTTATAGCATGTCATGTAAAAATCTCCTAAGATATGGAAGGCCTCACAGAAGGAAATAAAAACAGTACGTCTGAGAACATTATGCACCAAGTTAAAAAAAAAGTAAATTATATCTTATGAAAAATGCAGTGTCAATTTATATTTTCTGTTTGTTCATTACTACAGTTGCATAGAGAAAATCAGGAAACTCAAGAGGACAATTTTATAAACAAAGGTCTCAAACTGAGTAGTTAAGCTGTTCTGGTTGGTGAATCACTGTTTTTGAACTGGACGCACCTGAATGATACCTGTAACTCTCTCTTTGGACCTTTTATGTTAAACTTCAAAATGGTAGAAAATGCCCCAAACCAGTTGTTTTGTTTTGAGAAACGTAGACTCTGCAGATATGCTATTAAGGACTTATCACCAGATAAAAAGGGCTGTATGTAATATTTCTTTTGGAGGTGAGGCTGTGTCTGTGTTCTCCCATAATTTTTCTGTGCCTCCTGACACCTTTGCCTGCTGGCCACCAGGCTCAGCATGGTTGCCTGACCTGACCACTGAGCTGTGTGTGTCCTACAGCTGTACCTGCATCAGCCTGCTCTCTGGTCTCTCTCTGGTCTCTCTTGTCAGTTCTCCTGGTCTTGCGAAGTATTTTTAGTATGTTGAAGGGGGTGGAGTGGGGCATGTGTCAAAGCCATGAAAGGATTCACTATTTTCAGGGTGGGAGCATGAGCAGAAAAGGACTGTGTCATTAATGGCTAGTCCAGAAGAGTCCATGAAGTTTTCATGGTAGCTCCACTGTCCCTCCCATATACACACACAAGAAATACCAGAAAACCCATTATGTTCTACGCTTGAATGAAACAGGAGCTTCAAAAACTGCCGGAATGCTTGGGGGCATGGTGCACAGAGATTAAACAGCCCAAGCAATACAGCAGGTTGACATGATCTTGATACCAATTGCAGAAGTGAAAATTGCTTTCCCTATGAATTGTAATAATGCTATCCTTTACAGCTCAGGGATGAAAAACATCTGCAGAAACAGTCCATGAATAGGATACATGAGTTATAGAATATTTTCCATTCAACTAAGAAACTTCCATTTCTAGGACTATGTCCACTGGTGCGTGCCAGAAATAATTCAGCAGAGCAAGGCAAAGCAAGTTGGTGCTACACATGGAGAACAGAGGTGCTGCCATAGAGCAGTGCTCTCCCCATCAATGGTGTGATTGAAAAGGAGCCAGCGACTCCTCTTGTAGCTAGGCCAGTGCAGAGGAAGATGCAACACAAGCACTGTTCTCTTCAGCAGCTGTGTTTTCCCCCATGTTCACTCATGGTACTGCTGCAATGAGGAGTAGCATGGTCTGGTTAAGTGAAAAAGTGATTTAAGCAGGGTGGGCTTAAAGCCAGGGCCAACCTTAGCGAGAGCTCTGCAATATGTGCTATAAATTCTGGTCCCTCTGTTGTCTCTGCTTTTTCCCGGTACTGGTTCTACCAGGACCATGACCAGGACATCTCTGTTCCTCCTAGAAAGTCAGGTGGTAAAACCATTGAGGTGAGGAGGGCATCAGGAATAAGGGAAAGACTGTAGCTGGAATTCGAAGGTCCCAGATTTCCAAATATGCAAGTGAAGATCCAGATCTTGGTCTCACCCAAAAAGCGTGATTTCTTCTCTAGGTTATGTTTCATGTGTTTGTGCCTGCTCCTTGCTTGTGAGTTTTGACCTTTGTTGTCTTACGTCCCATTGTTCTTGTTTAATCAGTTACTTAAATCTAGAAAAAAGAGATTTCTGCTAGATTTTCCTTACCTACCCAAAACACAGGGAAGGAAGCAAACATTTTTACATCTTTTACTGAAAAGCAGTCAGAGCACTTGACTTGCATTGCTAGCTTCCATGAATCTGTACTATATCTGTACTATCATGCTATTGCAGAAGAAGGAATTGTTTATAAGGTGGTGAGGAGACAGAACTCATGCTGAAGTTTAAGTACTTTTTAAATACAGTTTTGTACTGAGATTCTTAAAATTTGAGTAGTTAAAGATTTATGGACAAGTGTGTATCTCTAACTACCTAAAACACATATTATAGATGATAATTTTGTTCCAGCTTTTTTTTTTTTTTTCCTTTCTTCTGGAAGCATTCTATGACTTAAATTTTCTTCAGATGCTGTAAAGAGCAAGGGCTTGGTAGCAGTTACTCAGATACATATGCTCTGAGATGTGTACTCTCTCACTTCAGGTAGGATTTATAACCCCTTCTCACAGTTTAATCACTGTGGTTTTGACTTTCAGACTCATCAGAAATAAAGTTAAAGGGACAGCTGACTTTTGTAGGTAGCTTATAGTGATACTTTACTATCAGTTTCATGGAAAAGCTTTTTAATATATTTTTAAACTGGTTTTAGCATTACTTGCTTCCAAAACTCTGCTTACTCTCTTACTCCAAACAAGCTTCAGCTTTCTGTACTTACCACGCACCTACAATTTTAACATTGTCTCAGACAAAAGGCAAAAATTATGTTAGAACAGTTAGATATGCATCCCTCTCATTTAAGATATGTGTCCCTCTCATTTAAGGCTCTACAATTTTTCCAGTTTTGATCCCAGTTGTAATGAAAAATCAATTACATCAGTTTTATACAGCAGTTTTCCAGAGTTTTGTGCAACTTAAGGAGGTTATTTAATCCAATATTTTATGCCCAAACAATTAAAAAAAATTCTACCATTCTTCAGTCTTATACTGCAATAGTCATACCTGAGAAAAAAAAATGCATACTTCTGCTTTTGTAGTTTTAATCAGGTTTTCCCTTGTATTATATTTAATTCCTTCAGGCATAAATCCTGCCCTAACAAGACAATGTACGCTATCAATTTTCTGGGCAGAATAGATTCTTTCATACTAGGAGTGTCTTGTCAGGCTGTTTTCTCTTAGTACCTGAAATACCATTTTTAATTCTGGAAACTCTTAGAGGAGTGTATTTAATGTTATGCACAAATACAATGATGCACTTATGCAAAAACACTTGTGTGCTCTGGCTGTGCTTTGCTACGCAACTTTATTCCAGAGCTGTCAGGTGTCTTATATAACTGCTCTATATTAATTATTAAATCCTTTATTATTTAGAGTAATTATAATTTAATGGCTGTAGCTTTCCATGGGAGGCTTTTTCTTTTAATGCTAGCCTGCTTCATGTAGCTATTCAAACTCCAGATGAGAAAATAAAAGGAAAAATAAAACAGAATTTTAAATTAAACAGCACAATAATGATGCACACCATATTTTAGAAAAAAATTTTGAAGCAATCATTAAAGATAAAATCAATGAGTTTCACTTTAAAACTGTTCTTTGTGTCTTAGTTAGTCTTCTACACCAATTTCTTTGCTCTCAGTGCTACACGTTGCTCCTAATTAGGGCTAAAAGGAAATCACTGTTGGACCTTTTTCCTCCTTTTTTATTTTTTTCCAGTAGATTAATACAAAGAGATTACTCAAAACAGGTTAAAGCAAGTGGAGGTTTGCTGAAGCAGAAGGAAAAAGGAGTTATTTCTCTGGAACTTTTACTTTTAACCAGTTCCAGTTGGAGTGTTTTTTCTTGAATACAGGATCAGCTTACAGATAAAAAACCCCAAACCTGACCAAACCAAAACAGTTTTCTTAATGAGTTTTCTTTTGCAAATATTATTATTTTTTCCCTTGTAAGTTATCATTGGATTTTAAAGTGACAAACAGTGAAATAGTAGTGGTGACAAATTCTGCAATTCAGGACTAGATTTCATCCTACTAAAATGTACTGATAGCATCTGCAGGAAGTAAACTCTATCAAAATGAAATGCATGTGTGCGGGTGGGCTAAATTCTGAACTGTCTGTTAATATTGTCTTATGTTTCAAAACTGCTTTGGTCTCATCCTCATGTGCAATTCACATATATTTGCATTTAAAAAAAAAAACTAGACCATCAAATGGAAATTCATAAAGTGAGAAATATCCTTGTAGGGGTCTGTTGGGCTGGGCTGCTACACAAAACATTTCAAATGCTGGTGTTTGAAAACCAGCTACCTGTTCAGTAGACAGCAGCCTCTTGTGAAGGGCTCCATCTCCTGGATTTGTCTCTTAAAGCCTGTGAGGACTGAGTGGGGCATGATCATTTTTTCTAACTGCTGAGATTTCACCTCAGCTGGTGCCTAGGCTTCAGGTCTTTCCCACGTGTGTTTACTGTCTCACAGCATCCCTCCTCCTGGTGAGTAAACCAAACTTTCCAAACTTGTCAGGTGGCCTCACGGGGGTCAGAAAGACAGACAAGAAACACAGATTTTGAAGAGGAATCTCCCAGCAGCCGCTGCTACTTGTAAACTGCATCTCTGCCCATGCAGGAGGGTTGGAACTAGATGATCTTTAAGGTCCCTTCCTATGATTCTGAAACACTGAAATTTGCAGTCAGGCACACACTCTTCTCACTCTATGAATCATGCAGTTCTTGGGTTAGATGGGTATCCTGGCATTGTGTATAATTTCTTTTTCTCTCCCTCCCTAGTGTGCAGTCCCTAATTGTAGCAGTGGCAACCTCATCCCTGATGGGAGCAGAGCGAACCTCCCTGAGGACAGGGAAATCCAAGCTGTGATCCCATGTGACTTTTGCTTGGGGAGCTGATTGTCAGGGGAAGGCTAGAGCAGGATGGTCTCAAAGTCTCTGGATTTCAGTGCTCTTTGAGTGGCAACTCTCTTGTTCATCTCAGCAGCAGAAACTGAAAGAGTGATCTAGGGGGATATCACTACTTGGGGGCCTTTGTAGTCTCCCTTATATCTCAGTAAGGGTTTGCTTGCACTTGTAGGTTATGGCACAAGTGGGCTTTTTGTTGCTCTTAATTTTTTCCTGAATTATTCCCCTACCCTTCCTGAATAAAGTATTTGGAATAAACCAGCCTGGATGACTCAAAACTGGATTTCTTGTAGAAGAAAAAGCTTTGGCAGCCACTGTGCAAATCACAACACAGGAAAGAGCATAGAGTTTGCAGCTTTGTATGAATGTGTTCAACACTGCCTCGACTCCCTTAGTTTGTATTTTAGGATGAGGACAGTGGGAATTCTGCCTTTGGGTTTGACCCTGAATCATGAAGAATGCTCTTCATGTGCTACAGTGTTTTCACAGGCCACCTGGTGTAATGCCAAGAGTGGTTATTCAAGGACATAATGAGTAGTTCAGATCTCAAACACACAATATGCACAGCAGCTGCTGCTCTCCTCCCATTTCAGGCTTGGTAACCGTGAAACTACAACCTTTAAATAACACCCTCTTAACTCTGTAAAAGTTTAAGGATGCAGTACGTAAGGAAGAAGCCAGAGTATCTTGATTCAGAGCCTCCCAGCTGGAGCAGAGCAGGCACAGCCAGCTGGGAGGCTGCTCAGCTTGTGCTGAGCCTTCCTCTGCCAGGGGAGGGGGAACACAGCACTGACAGAAGGTGAGGGAAGGCCCTAATCATATAATCATAGAGATGTGCCTTAATGGAGTTTAAGTTTTTTCCCCTGCATGGCATAAGGTCACCAGAAAGCAGGCATGCCTTGCTAAGTGGAGGGAAAACAACCTTGCAGGGAGGATTGCTGGCATGATCCTCTGGTCAAGCACACATCTTCTGTGCTGGGAGACATTTTTATTTGTCATGTTATGCACGTAAATTTGGTTGTCATTTCAATTAGGGAGGGCTAACCAGCCCTCGAAAGGAGAACTGCATCGTTCAGCTCATCCTGTGCATCCAAGCAGCCACCAAAAACACAGTGGCAGAGACTTAGCAGCCGTGTGCAGGTCAGCTGAAGCTGTCCACAGACCAGGGCTGCTGTCAAACTGTTGTGCTCTGCATCACCACACTGACAAGAAAAGCCTCTCTGGGAAAAGGTAACCATGTCAGGTTTTCTAAGTGACATAGGGTTTTTAATTTGTTTTGTCTGCTGCAAAAAATAATTGATATTCCACATTGAACTGAATTTAGAATTTCAGTTATGTAAGTAATGTGTTTAGGTAGATGTAGTAAAACGTCTGCTTTAGGCGTGCACAAGCAAATGAAATGAAATGCTAGAATATTAAGCATATGAGAGGAGGAAAAGGTCACCTTGATCTTCTCTGTCATTCAGTCAGTGTGTAGCTGGGCTGGAGTCAGGGTCATCCGGGTCCCCTGTCTTTCCTGTCAGGATATCCTCTATCACATCATCTGTCATGTTGGTATGGACAGCTTAAGTGCTGAGCTAGCAGATGGAAACTGGAATTAGGCCTGGTCTTGATTGTCTTGCATTTTTCAGCTGTGTGTGTACTTTACCTTGGTAAGTCAGAAGAGACAGACAACAGTGCTATTCCCAGTTTTTTCCTTCCCTAAATAACACTGCTTGGTAAATTTGACTTAAGTTCACGAGTAACTTTTGGCTTAACTTAAAAAAATAAAAATTATCTGACAATTTGATAATGATTCAAATCTTTCTTTTGCCAGACTCTCCTGATAGTGCACACTGTGCCTACTCAGACTGAGTTTCCAGGACACCAGGGACATAATAATTGCATTTGTTCCCCTTGCATAAAAGATGTGGATACACTAATGCTCTGTCATCTTGGGTTTCTTTGAAAACACCATAGGTTGTTGAAATGGGGACGCTGCCATCCTGTGCTGTGCTGTCCCTTACCTTTGAATAAATGCAGTGTCATGGTGTTTCTTGGATTGTGTCTCACGGTCTCTGATGTTTCAGCACTCTGGAATCAAGCTCAGGAGGCAAGAGAACATGGCCACAGCTTCTCTCACTAGCATCTCCACTCCCTGCACGGCTCTGCCTTCACTTGTGTGTCTCTCGGAGAGACTCTGACAGATGGAGCTGCTGCTGGGTCCTGGGCTGCTGCCAGGGGTCTTCTCTGCCGATCAGTGGCATCCATGTCCAAACCTGTCACTGCCTGGATGGCCTTTCCAACCCGGGAAGCTCCTGGGAGTTCTCCCGGGAAGTCAGCCCAAGCCTGCACTGACTGATTCCCTCGCACACCCCCTGTAGAAAATGCACTAGTGCATGACACAAGTGATGAAGTTGAGTTATCATTTAATAATTGAGAAAATGTCTTCTCATGATGACTGCCTGTAGTTTTACATGTACAATTTTATTTCCCACTGTAAATTCTGAGTCAAGAAAAGCATCCTGGGTTTGGACTCTACCAGGAAGTGGTGACTCCCAAGTTATAAATGGTATAAATATAAATTTTTGTAGACTATGCAACATTTATAGAAATATAAATATTAATATAAATATTACAGAACACATATATGATTGCACTATATATCTTTAAAGAATAATTTACTTTGGGAAATAAACTCTTAGAATGATGAGGATTTGCAATCTCTGAAAAGTTAATAAAATCATAAAAGACAATGAACAATAGAATAGGAGAACCCTTGGCTAGACTAAGGTGTTGCAGTTATTGCACATGCATCTATCCTAGAATATAATCATACCATATCCACTTGAATATATATTTTTATCTGTTAACTTACTTGCTGGAGTTGATTCAAATTACAGACACATGTTTCAGGTTATACAGTTTGATATCAGTAAAGACTTATGCTACAATTATTAAATCCAAAATCAAGTGTGATCTCATATACAACCTCATTTCCAACTATCA
Source organism: Grantiella picta (assembly GCA_013397955.1). NCBI lineage: Eukaryota > Metazoa > Chordata > Aves > Passeriformes > Meliphagidae > Grantiella > Grantiella picta. The sequence goes on from VZRM01006003.1 coordinate 330,937, forward strand.
AGGATTTTATTAGGCATCCTAAGAAACAGGAAATTCTATTCCGAAGAATTGATATAAGCTCTGTTCACTTGCTTCATCACAACAGTTGTTATTCTTCATGCATGATCTGCCTTCATTTCTTTATATTTGTTTATACCTTTCTTCGTTTCCTGAATGAAAGCTGTAATGATGGTGTCAACAATTCTTATTTTAGGAAATAATTGTTTTAAATGAAGGCTTTATTTTTTATTTCATTATATAGCTCTTAGATACATAATATATAAATAGCTAATATATTTTGATATTAAATCCATATGAACTATATTACTAAATTTCTATGCAGAGCTAGAAGTCATTCTAACAAACCTAATAAGAGACAAAAGTATAACAAGGAAGGTGGAAACAAAGCTTACACAGAATCAGTAAAAATAATTTTTATCAGCTTGTAAAAATGCAAAATCTTTACATTTTTATAGAAAAGTCTTCTTGGGCTACAAAATTACTAGATTCACTTATGAGTTCGGGTTACTTAATGATACTTTCTGTGCTACTCGCTTTCTTGCTGGCTTTGTCCTTTTGGCTAAATACCATCACTAACGTAGTGAAATACGCTCAGGGTTAAGACTCCTCAGCTTTTATCCTGGCTCTAAGGATACCCTGTTCGGCCTTTGTCTGGTTTGACCTTTCTGTCTATTTTGCTTTATGGATGACAGAAAGATTTATAGACAGAGAATTGGCTTTGAGGAGTAATTATCACTTGCTATATATACTGCTTGCATAACTTGGGATTTCCTGTATGATGTGTATATATGTTTCCAAAGCATTGAAATCCAGAATTTAATAAATAAAACACATAAATAAAACTTTAAATGAAGGAAATAGCTGTGCAGCGGTTAAAGATGAAGGTAACATTTTTTAGGGCAAAACAAATTTTAAACCTCTAATTACAAGGGTAAAAACTGTTGTAATGCAAATCCTTGCAAAGGTAACATATTTTTCTTCTTTGATTCTTTCTTTCTGGCAGTTTCTGCTAAAGAATAATCTTCTATCTGACCTGACATTTAATTCCTTATTTGAACTGCAATTCTTAATCTCAGCATTTTTGTCTTTAAACAAAGAAATGGTTGCCTGCAAGTGGATGAAATTCATGAAAAAGGTTCTGCTCATTCATTATTTATAAGCTTCTATTGTGGTTTTTTTTTTTTTTTTTTTTTTTTTTTTTAATTGGAAACTTTCAACTTGTGTTGGTTATTGCTGATAGGTGATAAGGATAACTGAAAAGCTTCTCAGTCCTGTCTGACAAGGATATATTATGAAAGTTAAGATTGCATTAATTTGCTAAGACCTTCTACATGATCCACAACATGTAACGCTTCTGTATTTATTCCAAAGAAAATTAGCTTTCCTGATGCTTATTTTCATTCAGTATTGTGAAGGTATTTGAGACAGCATTTCCAGTTTTTGTGGTAGATGGTTATTTCATGAAACAGCTTTCAAAAGGAGGGAGACAGGTAGGACAGGTTAGCAGAGACTTCGCAGGCAATTTGCAGAGGATTTATTGAAATATGCGAAGTGTTCTCAGGCTTGGCATCAATTTGCAGTCTCCAGCTTCGGTTTTTCACTGTTTGTGTTTGGCCTGTCTTCCTTCCCATGACTTGCTCTCTGAACAGCCTTGGCCACAGGTTTGCTGTCGCTCAGTGCAGCACAGAATCTCTTCAGGAGCCTTCCCAGGAGGCAACAGAGGGAATGAGAAGGAAGACCTAAGACCTGTCAGTGACAAATGATTGCCAGGTGACTGGCGGTGTAGTGTTAAAGAAAAACATTCACTCTTTCAAAGGGAGTGTGAGCAGAGGTTAAATTGGAGAAAGACAAGCCTCAGGACGCCATAATGCAATGTGTCAGAGGACCCTTCACCCTTTCTCTGGACTGAACCTATCAATAAGGTGCCAATAGCTTGCTAATGGTGAGCTTTCAGATAGGTCAGATGTGTCTTTGAAAGCTTGAGTACTTGTGCAGTGGCAGGGTTTTTGATTCATGTCTAGGAGATTGATTTGAAATCTAAGATTAAAAACTGCCATGGCTTAACCCCAGACAGCAGCCAAGACCGACGCAGCCACTCGGTCACTCCTGCACCAAAGAGACTGGGGAGAGAATTGTCAGGGTGAAAGCATAAAATGCAGGGATGGACATAAAAGCAGTTTAATAAGGAAAGAAAAAGCTGCACACAAGCAAAGCAAAACAAGCAATTCATTCACCACTTGCCATGGGCAGGCAGCTTTTCAGCCATGCCCAGGAGAGCAGGGTTTCATCATGCATAGCAGTTACTTGGAAAGACAAATGTCTTCACTGTAAGTATGCCCTCCTTCTTCCTTCTTCACCCACTTTATATACTGAGCATGATGCCATATGGTCTGGAATATCCCTCTGGTCAGTTGGGGTCACCTGTCCTGGCTGTGTCTCCTCCCAGCCTCCCACACACCTCCAGCCCCTTGCAAGTGTGCCAGTACAAAAAGCAGAAAAGGGCTTGGTTGTGTGTAAGCCCTGCTCAGCAATAAGAGAAACATCTCTATATTACCAACCCTCCATCCAGCACAAATCTAAATACAGCCCTGTACTAGCCACTGTGAAGAAAATTAACTCTACTCCAGCTGAAACCACCAGAAAACCTTTCCAAATTTTAAAGTCATTCTCTTCCTAATGATCTTCAAGTATTTCAGGTGTGTATGGACCATGCTTAGTTTCACCTGATGGCAAACACTTTTCCAAAACTCTTCCGAGATCCTGATGACTAAGTATTCCCTATAGCTGCCAGCAGTCCTGTTGAGCTGTGATGCATGAATGAGGAATGATGCTCAGGAATTAAATGATTCTGTTGTAGGACCAGGTTTAATAATATTGGTTCCAGAGATGGGCTGCTGAGTGCTGATTATGCAGCAAGATTTTCTAAAATGCTAAGCATCTAATCACTCCCACTGAATTAGAATGGTTAAGCAACGGGGGCAGCTGGAAAATAGTGGGAGAAGGGATTGTTAAACTGATGTCAGAGGACAGTTTAAGGGAGTGCAGTAATCATTTACTGTTGGAGAAGCAGGAGAAGCTATATAAGAGAACTTTAAAGGTTTTTTAAGGAGGAGCCATGGAAGCAGCACCTTTTGCAGGCATGGTTTTTCAGAACAAACTACGACCTAGATACTTTGTGTGCTTTCAGCTATATGTAATATTATTTTCTGCTGCTTCTAAATTGAGAATAGCCTGTGTTCTCTAGATGAGAAACCTCTGTGACCCTTAGTTATCTGGAGAATAGTCCATGGTGAGTTCATTGAATTTACTTTAAAATTGACTTTTTACTTGTTGGAAAATGTATACTCATCATTTGCACGTTTCTCTTTGTAGTTTGCATGGAATTCTAGGTTTATAAAGAGCAGCAGTGGCATAACAAAGTGTTCTTAGTTCAAGTGTTCAAGCTGTGGTAAGCTACTATGCCATGAAACCCTTAATCTTTGTTTGGAGCCATGTGATTTGGGCACTGCAGTGATGTTAGGGCAGACATATAATTTGCCTTTATTGTGGTAGCCTAGAAATAGTTTTTACATGGGTACATCCAACCAGACATATCGGAGTTCATGGATCATTAGTGTTCACTTATCAATATACATATTTTTTAAACTTTGTAGGATACTGTGTTTTTCAGAGTGCCCTTACTATTATAAGCATAAATTGTACTGGTGCTTATGCTGGTGTAAACATTTTTATGTTGGCTTAACTGCATCACCACGAGGGTTATTTGTACAACTGCAGTCAGACTGACATAACTGAGGGTGCTATTAGCTTTAGATATAGTGTAATTGAAAGTTAGCCAGCACTGCCTACATAGAGGAAAATGAAGGAAATCCATCTGTCCCATCTTATGCATCGCAAGTGCATTTCTCTCATCCTTAAACACTCTCAGTAGAAACTATCTGCATGAGCTGTGAATGAGTACACTTACGAAAATATGGGGAAAATACAAATTATGACATATAGTGAAAGGAACTGAAGCTAAGCATAGTCTCATGGAAATTCTTGGTGTAAGTGGATAACAGTCAGATTGGCAATCATAATCATAGTAGGTTTGTTTTAGTCAGCTGATATAAGTTGCAGGGTTTTTTAAAAATTTTTCTTCAACAAGAACATGTAACTACCTGATGTGCTCTCAAAAATCCTCTGTACTAACTTCATGAAATGTGAGCTAATTAGTTGTTATTGTGTCAATTTGTGTGGAGTTCCTTAAAATAAAATTTTATAAAATTCTGTAATAAAATATGTAGGAAGAAAACCCCCATTTTAATATACATTTAAGAGTAGCTCAGTTCTTTGTTGGCAGACGGCTTTCATCTTGACCATATAAGTAATCTATTCTGTGACAATTAATTAACAACAAGGATTAATTGTTTATAATTCCATGAGAATTATAGGTATAACTTACAGTCACATTTTTCAGGGCCCGTTTCATCTGGGTTGGTTAGTTTTTGTACTTTTTTTGTCCCTCTGTGAAAGAACAGCTTCAGATTCAAGTTCTGAAATTTCTCCACTCCTGTGATGGTATTGACAAACATTATCTCACAAACCCAGTATATTTTTCCTCATATTTTTCTTCCACATTTTAACGTGAGCTTCAATACAGTCTCTCTGTCATTACTATGGAAAGGTCTAGTTACAAATAATGGAAGCACTACAGAAAGAAACCAGCATAATATTCTGGATATTCTGAAAAGCACTTTGTTGGTGTGTTTCTTTGAAGCAGTTCTACTCCCTCCTGTCCTTTTGTTGTTGAGCACTCAGAGGTTTTGACAGATATGAGTTACATTATACAAATACTACACTAACTTTAATAATTCAGGATTTCCAAAGGAAACTGGAGGGAATGGCATGTAGAAAGGTAGAGCATGCAGTTCCATCCTTAACTGTATTGAGCTATGCAAGAGAGCAGAGAGCCACAGTGCTGTCTCCTTGCTTCCTTTAATTAATGTTTGGAAGTGACTTTGTCACTGATCAGCACTTGTGCTTGGGGATCTGAAAAACCAGCCACTGTACTTCTCCTTGCTGAGAGAACAAAAGATCACAAAAAACCTTTTTGTGTCTCCCCCTCAGCACCCTGTAATCACACTATAAAATGAATAATATATTCTTCCTCTCAATAGAAATATGGTTTATTTCCCTCACAGACTAATTTCCACAGCTGTCACTACTTTAAGATATCAAATATCTTTATGGCTTTTTTTGGCTTCAGTAAAGTGTGGCATGTCCTCCATGAATGTCCTTTCCTTTTTGTAAGGGATAAGGCATTGATCATGTGGTTCCCTGATAGTAAATGTTGGGGTTTTTACTCTTGGCTTTTAAGACCATAAAGTCTTGGTCTTCAGGTTGCCATGGAAGTTTGTTTTTCCAAATGCTGAACTCCATTCCTACAAGGTCTAGTCCCTGGTAGCCAGGCCAGCTAGTTATGGCACAACTCTTCAGGCACATTCTCATTGTTGCTTCACCTGTAAAGGAAGCCATGTGAGAATTTATGAAGGTTGAAAAGAAATGGCACTGTCTGTCACATGAAGAAATCACAGAAAGACTTTCTTGATTGAAGTATTTTAACCAGACCACAGATTTATACTGCTTTGTGGGTATGCTTCTCCACCTGTTATGTGCTTCCCACATCTCATCTAGTCCCAGTAAACTCTCCATACAGAAATGGTTGCAGAGCAATTAGTAATTTCTCTTTGCCCAGCAGAGCTATCAGGCTTTAGCCTGTGGCTGTGAAGTTGGGGCTAGACCAACACCAAGGTGTGTGTCCTTCCCTTTTGGTGTCAGGAGATGATGTGGACTATCTGGCATCTAATGTGCATCCTGTATATCAGTATGCATCCTGATGTTTGTCTCCTCTCTAGGTTATGTTTTGATGTTTTAGATCTACAGGTAACAGCTGTCATGCTACAAATACAAATGGAATTGAATCGTTCTGCCTTTAGCATTAACCTTTTTAGCTTTTACATGACTACTGGGAATATTTTAATGTTTAAGACTGTCAAAAATTTATTCATGCATCTATTTCAAAGTGAATTTTCAGCCTGGGACAGAAATTATAAATTTATATTCACTTCTATGTGTATGTGATGTCATGTGGATGGGCTTTGTGAAACTGGACACCAGGGGATTTTGCTTTTATTCCAAACTAGCCTTAGGTCCGTCTAAGTGGATCATGCTCATGTGAAAGGCAAATGAGTCTTCAGAACTGCAGACTCCAGTTTTTGATGGGGGTGTAGTAAATGTAGGACTCTCTGCCAGATTTGCAGCCCAGTCTACAATTTGCTGTAGACCATTTTAACAATATAACAATATGTATAACAAGATAACAATAAAAACAATGGTTTGTGTTAAGGAAACTTCTGCCTCCTGTGAGCTCTCAGATTAGTATTAGTCAGCCTGCAGATTTTACTAAAATGGAGCTAGCTGCTCTATTCAGCAGAGCTGAACAGGCAAAATCACTTTGAGTGAGAAAGGAGAAAAGGTTAATGTGGAGCTGTTGGGTGAAATACAGTCTTTTCAAATTTTCTGTCTAGCTCAAGATCATCAGCACCCAAAATCAGTGTCACAAATAAGGTCATGAGCTCAGAATTTAAATGTAAATTGGGTTGTGCATGCCCAGACAGAGAGGGAAAAGGAAAGGAAATTCCTTTTCCTGAAAGGAAATTTTTGTCTTGCAGAGCCAGTTCTTCAAAGAAATCTTTAGCCAATGGGCCTGAGCTTTATAAGTCTCATCAAAATGTAAAAGTTTTCATGTAAAAGTGATAATACAATAAGCTTCTCTACTTCTAAGTCATACCAAAAACCTGACAAAAACAGCAGAAATTAGTTGATGCCAGATGTTATCAGAAGTGTGGGACAAATGCATGTCAGAGTTCCAGGTACAGTGGCCAAGGCAGTGAACAGATTCCTCTATCTGCACACTCTATTCTGTTAGGTACAAGAAGGCCATAAATGTGATGATAGTCCCAAAATAGCGGATGAGACTAACTCTAAAATTTTAGCTCAAGTGCACGTTGGCTTTAATTACATAACATAGTATGTTTTGCAGTCAGGTTACTAATGAGTTGCTAATTCCCAGTCAGAGTAAGAGATTTGATTCCCAGCATATCTGCTAACTAGCCAGTGTACTCCATACTGGCTGGAGCCTGCTGCCATGACTCTCCTGGGAAATGCTTCACAAAGCAAGATGTCCTAGTTGTTTAAATGGGAGGGGAATGTGTGATTTCGCGGTGTTTGTTCTCCCAGTAAAATGTGCTGCATTGTGTGAGCCAGTAACTGTGATCTTTAAGCTGGAGATGACTATGTCCAATAAAAACTGTTTCCTGATTATGTAAATGAGTTCTTAAAAATACTTTACATTTCTTTCAAGAACCAGAAATATTTCCTTTAATGATGTTAGCTGTCTGGCATTCTGATTTAATTATTCATGCCCTTTTCTTTCATATTTCTTTTCCTTTTGACATGCTGTGAAAAAAGAAGACAAAATCAGTTAAATAATTGAGAACATGTGAATTGCCATAAACAATCACTCTTGTTTGTTTCTCTGCAGAACAAAAGGAAGTAAAGGTGGGAGAATACAATGCTGTGGATGACAAATTGGTAATAATCAACAACAGCATCAGGTTCCAAGGTAGGAGACAAAACTGGAAAGAGGTACAGGAGTAACATGGATAGCTGCATGGAGTTTGTAAGACTGTGTGCTCTTAAAAATTGTTTCAGGATTTTAAATATCCATAAACTGTGATGGTCTGGACAGTAAAAGGGAACTGAGCTGTGCTTAAAAAATAGGAGAATTCTGAATGGAAAACTGCAATGTTTTGATATTTTATACTTGTTTTTTATTCCAGTGACAGGGCAAAATCAAATTTATATGTGTACACAAATGTTTGATATTTCCACAAGCAGGTTCTTCATCAATTAATAATGTTCTATTTCATCCACATTTCCCGCTCCCCCAGTTCATCTCACCTGAGGGATGCTCTCATGTTCTGTGTTTGCAGACATGAGAAGGAGGTGGTTGTTTTTCTTTGGGAGGTGTCTCTTAGGTAGCTAGAAAAGTGGTTGTCAAAATACCAAGGCTGACTTCAACATGGCCCATGTGAAACAGGGCCAGAGAGGGTTTTCAGACCAACAGTACTCCCAAGGTCCACAGCAGACATATAGCCTTTGTTGCTGTATCTTCTTGCCATATTTTTAATCCCATGCTGCTCCAAATATAACCTGGGGACTTCTTCTGCCCTCAAGCACTTTTTGAGCAGGCATACCTATGGTTTTCAGAGCCTGTGGTCATGGCAGCCAGGTGTGAGCCCAAATGAGTTTTAAGGGTGTCTCCTGTTGAATATATGCATATACATTATTTTCAAAGCTAATTTTTAAGATGTAATCCTAAGATCTGCTATGGTGCAGTTCAGTGAGAGCAAGTGAAGTCAGCTTTGTGAATTCTGTGTGGTTTTCCCCTGGGAGAGGTGAGGTGGATGAGTATCAAGCTGCTGTTCTGTTGTACTCTACTACGTCTTCCTCCAGTGTCCCAACACCCAAGGTTTGCGTGAGCATGAGTGGAGTTTCACTGTAGTGATCTCATTCACAATTACTTGTCCATCTGCTGGATATTCCCACCTTCCCTTTTGGTATTCTTTGCTGGACTTAAAAGAGCACAGCTACACAAACTTCTCTCATCTCTCCGAGAATGAGGCTTTGGAAATGAAGAGTGTGGAATCTGTCCCAGTTGCCAGAATCTGGGACCCAGCTGATTATTTTTGCTGCAAGGAGGAACTAATGATGTGGTTGAATACTGATTCACTACCATTAATTTCCAGAGAATGTATGCAGGATGAATCTAGTTACAGCAGACGGCTTTTGTTCATAACTCCTCACCTTTATGGACAGTAAATGATGGGATAAATTCTCTGTACAGTCTTTTTACAGGACAAGACTGCTAGGTCTTGTTCTGACCACATCTGAAGGTGGTCCCTCCCCTCCCCTCACCAATAGCCTGTCTTTTGGTTGTTTTAAGATGTATTATGTGACTCACAGTGAGTCTTTTCCTTTTACTCATCTTAGCTTTTTGTTGAAACAGTTGGATATTCAATTTGGAGGACACTGCCTTCCAGCCAGTATAAGAACCTTAGTGACTTTAAGTATTTGAAATAAACTGTAGTGAATATGGTTCTGTTTAAACCATTGCATACAATTGCACAGCAGCAGGAAGAAACAGGATTGAATGGCCAGTGCACAAACAAGAAAATACATTTTGTAGACTCACTGTTCAGTCACACGTAATAAATGCAAACCATCAATATACTCTGTAGAGTTTAGATACACTGGGGTGGGGTTTTATTTCTTAGTTCTTTTAAATCAGGTATGCGTTTTATCAGGTTTTTGGCTTGTTACTTGTCTAAGTTTATGAATTGCCATGAATGGTAAATGCATGTAATGTGGAGGGAAAGAGGAAAATCTCCGGTACTTTTCTCCAATATCAAATCAGCAAATGGTCCCTTCAATGCCACTTTCTTGTGATCACCTAAAGGAATTTTTTTTTCTGAAAAGTTGGGCATAAAGACTAAAGGATACCAAGTTTCCATGTTCTGAATAATTTCAACTTAACTCTTACAAGTAAAGCCATTTTATTGTGTAAATCCCCGAATATTCTTTTAAGTGCAAGGCAGACAAGCAGATGTAAAATTCAGCCATGGCAGCTGCCAGTCAGGTGCTCACAGCTCTGCTTCTGCAGCTGTGCTGTGAATGGATCTGCTCATACCAGCTACCCTCACAGCACCATGGAGAACTGATGCAAATGGACATCCTCAGGCATTCTAGGGCACAAAAATCTGTTTGTGATGGAAGACAGTGATGCAAAAGGCCTTTTGCCAATCTCCCGCACCAAGGAAGATTAGTAAGCAGGTGAAATGGAGTGTAGGAAGTCAGGGATACAGAGCTTTATTGCAGTTGTCAGAAAGTGATTCTCCTCATTAAACCAGGAAGCCTTAAATTATTTAGAGCTGACTGTCAATGAAGTATACAGCTTTAAACAGAGTTTTTAAATTCAGACATTCAAATCCACATCTGTAGGGGTTGATCCCTATGAAATTTTGCTGTCCATTTTTCCATATTTCCGTATTGTTCCCTTGTGTTGAATCTTGAGGGCACCAACAAGCATCCCTTCCCTCCTCCCAGGGCTTCCCCCACCTTACCCACAGCCCAGGACTGCATTTCAGCCCCAGGACCATCAATCCAGCCACAGTAAGGCTGATCTCCAGACAGGCTGTTTGAATTTGCTCTGGCAACGACAGAGGGGACAGAGTAATGCTTTCTCTTTTCTACTCATTGCTTTGTCACTTGTTTCAGAAAAGCATAACCTCCTGGTAAAATTTACACTCGTACTATGCATTTAAGTGTTTATTTACTTTAAAATGAGGCTAGTTAGCATGTATGGCGTTCTGCACTGTGGTTTTGCTGTGTTTTTTCTTCCAAAGAGGATATTTACCTGCTCCAGAAATGCAAATCTTCATGTCAATCAATGTGAGTAACGTATGTCTGTCAAAGTCAATGATTTTATCAACCACTGATGTGGTTCACAGTTGCTAAGTGTGCTAATTCAAGGTATAGTACTTAGGTGAGGCAAAGTTTCTTGTAGAAATTCTACATCTGGTTGAGCTTTAGCCATTTTTTTTTCTTCATGTAATTCTAGGACTTGAGCCTCCGAAGGACAAAACAATTATACAAGAGGAGCTGCGCAAAATCTCCCTGCCTCTCTACAGTATCCTCTCTGCCCTCACAATCCTAGGAATGATAATGGCCAGTGCTTTCTTGTTCTTTAACATCAAAAACAGAAATCAAAAGTAAGACTTTCATGTTACTTCTATCATATGTTCTTTCGTATTTAATGCCGTGTTTGTAGAAGCAGTCACATGTATATATCTATCTACATGTATATGTAAGGAAAATGAAAAAATAGGGAAAGATAATATTTTAGAACTATTTAATTGGAGTCACTGGGTAATATATTCACATTGAAACAGACTGTATTTAAGTTCTTTTATACTGTCTGAAAAGTATAATTTTCTAATTTATGTTTGACTGTCTGCTAATAACATTAACCCTAGCTAATTAATCCATCAGTAAAAGAGGAGGTCTTTTTACTAAGCATTCAAAAACCTGAAACAGTGCTAGACTTTATAAAACAGCAAATACTGTGCATGCCTATATATTTCATGAAGTTCTAGAAGGGTTATCTGTTTGCCTGGTTACAAAAAGCTCTTCTTTATTGCTCTAGTAGCCTAGCAGTAATCTTTTCCTCTTTAATGCACTATCACCTTTTGTCCATAGACTAATAAAGATGTCCAGTCCCTACATGAACAACCTTATTATCCTTGGAGGGATGCTTTCTTATGCATCTATTTTTCTTTTTGGTCTTGATGGATCCTTTGTCTCCGAAAAGACATTTGAGACACTTTGCACAGTAAGTAATTCTGTGTATTCTAGTTGAATTGTAGTTGAATTCAGTCTTACAGGAAACTCTGTGAGAAATGCAAACAGAAAAGTTCAGTAGTTGGATGTGTCATTCTAACAAATCACTCATTCTCATAGTTCTTTCCTGGGATATTTACTGGGACCAAATTCTAAATCATGCACAAAGCTTCATTATTATTTTTATTAATATTGTTGTTGTTGTTAGTATTAGTATTATTGAAAGCTTCAGGTGCATTGGGATTTGACCTCTGACAGAAAGGGTAGATGTATATTCCTGTTTTGAAATCAAATGTATGAAGATGATTTACTAAAGGTTATGTTCATAGCATGACAACTTCTAATACCTGTAAAGCTACTTAATTTTCTTTATACATTCCATGTGATTTTAAACTACAATGACTGCTGCTTGTCCAAACCTCTTTGGTCAATCTCTTTGGCTGATTCTTCAAAAAACTTCTACTACTGTTTCCAAGTTACGCTATAAGTTCTCACAAGCCTAGGTCCTATTATAGATCACAAGCCTATTTAAATCAAAACAAGCAACTCTGAAACCAAATTAAATATGTCCACCTAGAAACTTGTAATGTCTTAATTGCTCTGTGTAACATGCACTTACTCTGACTTACATAAGCCTTTTCAAAGAAAGGGAAAGGGCGAGAACTTCACTGCAAGGATACTCCTTCCAGAAGCAGTACAAAACAGCGTTTAAATTTATGCAGTATCTTCTTTAAAAAAAGCTAAGATTCTGCTTGCCCTGTTGCCTAAAAATACCAGATTTACTCAGGATTTATCTTCACTATCATTTAGTTTCTTCTCCATGTCTCCAGAAAGTTGCAGTTCACAGCACCTTTGGTTTTTAGGAGTCTGAATTTCTGATGTCATGACTGGTGAGAGAGAAATTTTACTTCAAGAGGATAATTCAAAGCATGAAAGTTGGATGCCTAAAGCTAGTTGATGCAGATGTATCGCAATGTGCCCTCTATACTGGCTAGAACCATTACAGAAGTGACACACAGGGTGACTTGTTGAGTTAGACCATTTCAAAACACTGGATATTCTGTAGCACATGCCAAGATGGACTAGAAGACATATTGTAGGTGAATGTACAGGATTGTCGGTGGAAAGTGTTACCTTCCTTAGCTGGACCTGCACACAGCTGTTTATTAGACACTTAAACTTTAGCAGCAAAGGAAAGGAGAAGAAAAGGATACCTGGTCTTCCTACAGCTAGAGCTCTAATTCAAAATACAGCCAGTAGAAAGAGGTGCCTTAAATATTTTAAAAGGATGATCCTGTTCACCTCTCCCAAACTAGTCTATAACTCTGTGAATGCAGTGGGGCCAATAGGATGTGGAAGGTGACATCATCCATTTTTTCCTCAGGAATTATGCCTTTTTTTGTGAAACAGCTTCTGATGGACCAGAAGTGTCATTGGGACGCCAGTTGTTGATGTCAATCCCCATTCTTTTCTCACCCTCTGTTGCAGAAGGATCCAGTGGCAGAGGACAAAATTTTTTAAGTCCTGATGTCTGCTCAGCCTTGAGGGGCTTGTATCCAGAGCTCCTGAGCTCACTGCCAGGCTGCAGGCCATTGTATGAGTGGGCCACAACCCTCCTCTAGAAGCAGCCATGCACTGCTGAACAGAAGGAAAGTGGGAACCAGAGGTACATATCAGCATCTAGCTGTTCTAGGAAACAGATTTCCAGCCAAATGTAGCTATATAAGACTAAATTTGAGTCCTTCTTTACATGTGAAAGAGTCTTAACTCTGAAAAATGAAGCAACATCCAAAACCCTGTGGCTCTGAGCTAGAACATTTCTTCTATCTGATTTTTCTCTAATCTGCCTCTCAAAATGTAATCACTACTCTCATATTCTAAATGCAGCAAAATTTAACTGTTGGCTGCTTATTTTGTCTGATCTTACATGCCTCTTCCTTTTATTCCAATTTGTATCTGTCACATTATCTTAGATCTGTTTGTCTGCCATGGAGGGATAGATCTGAACTTGAGTAAAACTTATGTGACTTAGATGACCAATAAAAGAAAGGGGTGAGGGAGGATCCCATGTCCCAACACCAAACTTTGATTAAGAAATATCACCACATGGCTTAAGCAGAGATTTTTTTTTTAATTTTTTTTTTAAACGTAGCTAAATGCTGTATTAGCAGAGCAGAGTCTGAGATGTCTTCCCAATCTTGGCTTTCCAGGTTTTCAGTCCAGTACAGAAGCATTTCTGATTGTGTTTTCCTGGGCATGGCTACTGATATATCTTATGGATCTCGGTCAGCAATTGGTACTACAGTCACAGATGCCACAAATCCTTCAGTAATCACCAACAGGGAAGGTTTTTCCAACTGGCTATTCATTCAAACAATTCTTTTAAAATTTCTTCCTCCAATTATATTTTTTTAATGGGATACCTTATGCTTCTCTTAGCTATCATCATCTCCACACAGCTACCACTGACTGTGGCAGTACATTTCTATTGTATCTAGAAAACTCTGAATTAGTGCTAGGAAATTCATAAATATGGGAGGCAATCCCACTTGCCTGTTGCATACCTCTTCTCTCTCTCTCCCTTCCTCTCCTCAAGACATCCCGCAAGTGCTGAGTGCAGAGAATACATTTTGGCTCCATGTCATGAACATCCCAATTCCCATGTGAGCAATATGCTTAGTGGATTCATAAGGACTACTTACAGATACTTATCCAGTGCTTATAGGATCTGGCCTGGACAAATCTCTCTTCATCATCCATCTCCCTGGAAATGCATGATTTTGATTACTCATTCTAGCCATGAGAGATTAATTTAAAATTCCCATTTTATGTCAGACTGTGGCTTAGTCTTAAAAAAAAAAACCAAAAACCCAGCTACAATGGAGAATGATCATCAAAAGCCATTGAGGCAAACCATTGCGGTGTAACAACTGTACCTCAGACACAGAGAAGAGCCATGTCAATGAAGGGAAGTATTTTTTTTGGAAGGGAAGTAAAATTTTTGATTCCAGTTTTGTTAGCACATGCAAAGCTATAAAGCTGTAATTAGTGTCATCCCCTGTCTAAGCCAAGTAATCACCATCATTGTCATCTATATTTCAAAAGTGATTAGATCTCACCAGGGTAGCAGTATATACCCAATAGGCAGTGTACTTAATTAGAAATGTTATATATGGTCTCTGTTTAAGCTGCTGACAATTTTTGGCTACACTTACAGGAGATCCTTAAAACTTCTGTGTTTACTAAGGTGTCTCTGCCCACAGCAAGGGGATTTGAACTAGGTGGTCTTTATGGTGTCTTATGAGCCAGGCCATTCTATGATTCTATACTCACAAATTCAGGAAAAATAGTTTCCAAATGGTAGATGTTCCTTTCAACTCTATTGGGTTTGTTTCCTCTAGAGCATGTTATTTGTAGTGCTGCTTGGAGGGTGAAATGCTTTGCAACCTCAGCTATTTTTTATTTTTCTACAATTTATATCTACATATGACATATTCTTAATGCTGTAATATTACAAGGACACTGAAACATGATCCAAAATTGCACCAGTACCACCTGAAAGTTTCAAAGGATTTATTTGATAAGTTGTACTACCATTTTCCACTCTGTAAGGCACTGGTTGTAGGAAGATATGGTGTATAAGTCATTACCCTGAAACATAGAAACAAGTGTTAAACATATTTAAGAGTTAGCAAAATACTTTAAACATATAAGCAAATAATTTGCTGAATAAGGGTATTATATTAGTTTTTGAAATTATATAAAGTTGACTCTGTGATAGAGTGATAGAGTGGGAAATTGGTTCCCAAACACATGTGTTTTCATCTTGGTATGCCCATTTTCCATGGAAAAGTAATCAAATATATTTAAATACGTAATAATTGTGTGTTTTTTCAGGAGGAACTCATAATAGCAAATGTAGCATAATTTAGTTCCATGTCAGATTTAGAGATTAGGTATCATATTTTAAAACCCCAATTATATGGAATTAAAATGATCCAGAGTGTGAGTTCTGAGAAAGTGGTCAGTGTATTATTGAACCACTAGATCATGGCTTACTTAATAGCAACTTTATTGGTTGCACAGAACAAGAAAAAGTAGTACAGTATTTCAAGTACAAAGTGTTTCCAATACGAGAGAGAGAATGAGAATATGAGAATTATTTATCTTTGTTTTTAATCTCAGAATTACCATGGTATCATTGCAAAAAAAAAAAAAAAAGAAGTTGTTAGAAGTAAGGGTGTGAAATGAGATGTGATGTCGACTGGAAAAATGCAAGCAAGTGGAAACATATTTGAAAGCATTCATTATATGGAAGAGATAGACTCAAAATTAGCAATGCTAGTGACATATCCTATGAATAGAGTTTAAGGTGACATACTAAATAGAGATTCTTAAAATAGCGAGAATATCAGATAAGATCATAACGTTTAGACTTCTGTAATACATTCCACTGAGAATTTCATGATTTACATTTAGGATGAGCAATGTCTTTGCAAGCTGGAACTGCTGTGGTATGAAAGACTGCTATGGTCCTGAGGATGACCATAATATTCTCTGCTATACATCTTCCTCAAATAAGTAAATCTAATTATTAAGTTGGGGCTGAAGAGGTTTTAAGTAATCCATATAGCCCTCAAACACCCATTCTACCACAAAGAATGGCCTGGTTCATTAGGTAGTAGTAGACTGAACAGCTCTTTTTCTCCTCAGACCTGCTAGTTCTGATGTGCAGCAGGACTTTCTCCTAGGGGGTGTGCTGCACTGGGTCCTTGCAGTGATTGGGAAGGGGCAAATTATCTGTCTTAAGTCACTGAATACAGGATTCATGCTTTACTTTGAGGTATCTATTCTGCAGATAGAAATTGCCTTTTAATATCCTTTACACTCCAGAGTTCTGCAAAGGTGTCATGTAAAATACAAGAGGATCTAAGTCTTGCAATTTACATAGGCATTAAAATGAAGCATGCTTTATCTTGTTCATCTCATTAGTTTGTATAGTTTAAATGCATTGCCAGAGCCAGGCAGATGTTTTGTGATTCCTGGTAATCTCACTGAGCCTGGTCAGTGTTTTGGCTTGGATAAAGTGAAAAAGGCATTTAGGTTTTTGCCCACTTCACGCTGTGTTCAGGCCTTCAGATTTCAGTTGGTTGCTCTCAGCCATGACGTATGCATTTGAAAACAGTCTTTGTACTGAAAGAAGAAACCAAATAGTGGGGTGGGATGGAGAGACAGGAAGAGAGAGGTGTACAGATATCAATTTATCAGACCACTGACAAAGTTCAGCTCCCTACTGCAGTGTGTGTGTGACTACCCAGAATTTGTGTATTTCTCAGTCAAACATCTTGAGAACATGTTCATTCATGGCAAAAGTAGATGTTATAGACCTTATATCCTCTCAAAGGCACATTTTAAAATGTGACCTTAAATGTATGCAGATAGTCAGGAGGACTCAAGGGTTTTCAACTAGTATTGTTCTTAATTATGGGTCATGAACACTTTTGACTCTTTGTCGTGTAACAATGTGAAAGGCAGATTTTGTTCTTTTTTACTGGTTTTTGGTTTTTTTTTTTTTTTCGTTTGTTTGGTTGGTTGGTTTTGGTTTTTTGGGGTTTTGATTTTGGTTGTTTTTTTTTTTTAATATCATTATAAAATATATGTTCTCTCTGCCATGCTGAGAGAACAGCTAGGCAAGCTGGAAAACTTCATGGTCTACATTTGACCTTTTCTCGGGAAACCCTGAACATGTGCAGTTGGGGATTACAGGGTGATGTAACAGTGGAGAGACACCCTGAAAAAACACATCAAACAGAGACTGATAGACTGCAGTGAGGACTAGGCAGGAAAAGACAGGTGTGAGATGTTATGGAATGGGCTCCTAGGGATGGAAGCAGGCTTCAGGGTGAGGAGGATGGTGAGCAACTTGATAAAGCTCTGAAAGATGGCTGAGAGCAGCTCTAGAAAGAGGAACTTGTCTGTAAGGCTCAAGGAGAGAGAGAGAGATTATGAACTTCTGTCTATTTATTTATGCTTTGTTTTTGCTTGTCACTTTGCATTTTCTCTGTTTAACCATTTTTGGGGCAACAGACTGAAAGGAAAGCATCTGGGCAGCACCACCTTAAAGCTGTGGTTTTCTTTGGGGGCAAGAGCCTCTTGGACTAGACCTTGTGCTAGCAAGTAGCATCTGGCCTTGATATTTGGGTAGTAGTTGATGATGTGGTCCTCATAAATGCCCTTTATGCTCTTCAGGCAGTGCCCAAAACTCAGGGTTTTGTTTTGGTTTGTTGTGTTTTTTTTTTTTTTTTTGGGCAGGAGGGCAGGGGGATGTTTCCTGTCTTTAGACCTCATATTTGCCTAATTCTTTTGCTCAAATTGTTTAGTTTTGGCCAAGAATTTAAAAGAAAATCCAACAGACAGAGACTCAACTTCTATTGACTGCAAAAGGATTTAGACCTCTAATCTATTTCTTTGTCTCTGGAAACCAGAGCCTTTGTTTGTGTTCTTCATCTGGCCTTTTTAATTTTGTGTGTATTCTTCAGTTTATTTCCTACTTAATTGTTTAGCTGTTAATTTTAATCTCCCTTTTCGGTATAATCACTTCCATAATTGTTCTCACTGTCGTTCAGTGTGAGACTGATATCACTCCTATTTAATTCAACAGCAATTCTGTCACTGAGTTTAACATGAGCCTGATCAGCTTCTATTTTAGTAAATGACATTTTCTTGAGGGTAAAGAAAAAAGAGTACAGACAAAAGTTATGAGGCTGAATAGATCCTAGAAACAAAATTATGTCATACTCTGAAGCAAATACACCACAACCTTGCCAGAGATTTATTAAGGTAATATTTTAGAATGTTTTCCTCTCCTTCAGTAGGACAGCAGACAATTTTTAAAGCCCCCTTATAATAGAAAGAGGAGAAATGATAACATCTTTTGCCCCCTCATAGAACCAGGAAAAATGATAACATCTTTTACACTACCCGTGGATTAACTCTGAAAAATGATCTAAAGGATATTAAGAAATCACTGCAGGAGATCTCACAGCATGTGATGAACCTCTGTATTTAATTTATGTGAAAACAGCAGGATTCAATTCTCTAACATTATTGCCACTTACGTTTTACAGGAATTTGTCCCAGTGCCACACAAATTCTAAAAAATGAGTTAAAAGTCATAAAAATTGGTCAAAAATGTCGAATATAAATAAGAAAAGTATGATTCAAAGGGATGAACTCATTCTTTGGGGTCTGCTTGTGCTCACACTGTCAATTTTGCCATCATTAATAGAAGTAGGATCATAACCCAGTGAAAACTTGTTGAGATGACACATTTTTGTTCATCATAAGTATCCATTATGTCCCCAGTTTTCCAAGAAAAATAGAAGGTGAATTATTTTAAACTCATGAGTAGCCCACAGAAATCAATGCAATTGCCCACTTAAAGGCAACTGTGCTCTTCAGGGCTAAATCCACAGCAGGGTTTATTCTCACCTTTGTTCCTTTAAGTGCCTTTGTTCCTTTAAATCGAGTACTGAGTGACTCACAAGCTGCTCAGCAGTAATGTTCAGCTGCAGCCTAACCCTGTGGGCACTGCAGGGTGTGTTTAGAACTGGCTCATTATTGATATTCCTCAAATGACTCAATCTCTGTCTCATAAACAAAGCTGGAGAGTGGAGTATCAAGTCCTACAAAGGCAAGATTTGCAGGTTTAAAAAAAAAAAATTAACATCTTGAGATGGGGAAAAGTACATTTGCAAGAATCATAAATCTGAATGATCCCTCTACAGAAACATAATCTAAATGTTTCACTAACTGAAGCAGGAGTTCTTAAAGCACCGAGCAGTTTCACTATCCCATTCAAATAACTGTTACTTAAAACAAAAAAGTCACCTAGACAAGTCATAAGAATTTTGTAGCTTTTGACACAACACATGAAGGTTCTTTGTGGTGATATTTGGGTTTCTTTATTCTTCATTCTGAGTCTTTAATCCCATCTTCTTTTTTTCTTGATATTGGCAAAATGGATTAACATAGCATTAACAGAGCTGCAACATGAAAAAAAGAGAGTATGTAGTGTATTCAGACCAGGTGGTTATATGTTTTTCTTTCTATTTAACAAAGCAGAAAAATGCATCATTTCCTTGATCAACTATATTTAAAGTTGCTATTACAGTTTTCCTGAACTCTATATCTTCCCAGGCATTCCTTGCCGGATCATAACTGCATGGTCTTCTGAATGCATAACAAATGGTGGTCAAATATAGGAAAAAAATGGGACTTCTTGAAAAATGTAAATTTTAACTTTTCATGGATTCAGTTCATTTTCCAAGACAATTAACTTATTTTATAATTTCATGTAGAACTGTAGTTATAGTAAAATAAAAAATTTAAAATAAATTCAAATAATATTATTGTTTTTCTGAAAGTTAGCAGCACCTAAAATATTAGGGTTTTTTGTAAGCCTCATTCTTAGAATATATAAACAGAGACTTTTACTTCTTTATTTAGAGTGTTTCTGTCACTTTCGTCACTTATTAATTTCCCCTTTACTAACTTATTCTTCACAATTAGATGACTCCTTTATTAATAATGAGTGGTAATATCAGGTAACTTTTATGTCTGTTACAAAGACCTGTAAATAGCAACACTTTCACCATTCCCATAATGAAATTATGGGAAAGGTGCAGATACATCTGTGTGAAGATATCAAATAGCAACAAACATAGACTAGGAGCTAAAGTTCAAGGTTGAGAGGAAATAGGATTTAATTTAAGTAATTTTATATAAGATTGTTAAACAAGCAGTGCTTATTATGTGGTGGAAGAATTGTCTTCCTTGAAAAAACAAAAGGTATTTAGCACCTTTTACTATGGATACATTAAAAACACTGGGGTTTTACTGTTGAAGGAAAATAAAAAGTAATGCTCCTAGAAGATGTGAAGAATATCTTGGTCTTAGGCACAGTGACTTTTTTGCTGAACCTTACAACACTTGTTTAAAGATTAATATTTCAAAAAGTTACGGTTTTGTTTGTTTTAAAGATCATACCTGTTTCAAGTCTGAAACATTGTCAGAAAGATCTGTTTCTTTGTGGAGACACTTTCAGTTTACTGTTTGTCAACTGTATTATCCACCAGATAAATGACTTCTAGTTTTTTTAGTTATCACAAGTAATGCACCTGTAAGAGTTTCTATCAAGTAATTTATAAAAATCACAAATTCCTACATGGCATTTTCAAAAATAGACCCTAAACCACAATAGTACAGTATGTAAAAAGAAAAGAGACATAGGAAACTGCATTTTTCTATCTGTATAGGAATACTTGGATGTTGTATACCAAATAATATAGTATCCTTTGACACTTGCGTGTTGTCTTTGAATTAGAGAAAACAAAATATTTGTAGGACATATTCAAATAGTCAACACGTCTTATTTAAAAAAAAAAAAGTGACTCAGAAGTAAAAGCAGATAAATGAAAGTATAGCCTAAAATAATTGAAGGGAAAAAAAAAAAAGAATGTTTTCAGGTTTCACGTCTAGTTTGGAGCAGGTATTTGAATGAAGTTCTTGTCTGCTAAGGAGACATTTCCCTGCTTGTTTGGTGGGTACTGAGGGAAAGGCTGATTTTCTTCAGCTTCTGGTGAAATGCATCATTATAAATTCCAACATGAGAAAATTACTGATCAATTGTATAACATCATGGCCATGCTCTTCAATTACTGATATTTTTATCATGTTCTTCCAAATGACTGGGATGTGGAAGTATAATACATTTAAGAATATAAATGAGCAGATATATTAATTTCAGAGACTTTTGCTGTTTTCTAAATTTTTCATTTTGCCAGCTGCATTAATGAATTATAGCAGACAAATTCGAGGCCATTTTCTTCAAAATTAAAAATTTATTTTCATCTGAAACTTACCATTTCCTTCTTAGCAACAGTGATCTCATTTTGACAAAATCCTGGTATATTTAAGCTAGAATGTTTCCGATACAGACAATAGTTACGATACTCTATTATACACAATCCCAATCAGGAACACATACAACTTTTTGAATCAAAAGTGCTAGAAATAACATTTTTCTGAATATTGAGTTAGAAACATATTATGAGCATAATTGAATTTATTAGTATTCCCAAGAGACAATTACTGTTTCAGTGAGAACAAAACAGAGTCTCATTAGAGACATGAAAATACCATGTATCTGTTTGCCAAATATACCACTAAACTGTACACAAAAGAGCTGAGCACTTATTAATAGCAGCAAAAGGATTGAATGCTAAGTATGGTTATCGATGTGAAGTAAAAAAAATGTAACTGGCTAGCATGAACATGTTGATATGAAAAATATTTTTTAAATCCCTCAGAGCTGATGTAACTGTGGTTTTACTGAAGCATAATGTAGGATAGTGGTTAATGAGCAAAGACTTGAAAAATGTTGAAGTTAAAAATAATACTTTACTGGCCTAAATATCTATTTCTTTTTTGTATTTTTGTTTTGTTTTGTTTTGTTTGGTTAGGGGTTTCTTTTTCAATATCACATGTCACAAAGTGGCAAAACATCTGTAGTTTGAATCTAATCACAACTGTTTTACTGGTTTTATTAACAGCAAGATTAACCAGCAATCAGTGAACTCTACATTCAGTGTAACTATCAGCAACACAACAGAAAACCACAACATTAGATGCCACAAAGATGTTAATATAGGCATAAAAATATCTAAATAGTCTTCTATACACAATCCTAAATTTTCTAATGTTAAGACTCATGGTGCTGTGTGTACTTTTCATAGAATTCTAGAATGGTTTTGGTGAGAAGGTACCTTAACTATTATCTAGTCTTAATTCCACAGCCATGGGCAAAGATGCCACCAATTAGACCAGGTTGCTCAAAGCCAAATCCAACCTGGCCTTGAACACTTCCAGAGATGGGATATCCACAACTTTGGACAACCTGTTCTAGTGCCTCACAACTCTCATAGTGAAGAACCACTTTTCTCTTACTAATTCACCTTTATGGACCACATGTATCTTATTTATTTATTTTAAGGAACTGAAGTAATTTTATTGCTTTGTCAATAATAGTTTTGAATGAGTATATATTTTCTTTTTCTTTTTCCTGCCTTTATACCTAGTCACTAATACCTACTGAAAATCAGAATTTCTTTTCCATTGAAAATTTTGGGGGAAAATATCATGTTTTTTCATACAAAAATGAAAATTCTGAAAAATTTTTGGAAAAGCAAAAAACAGCATGTTCATTTAGATGTGAAACATTTAGATTATTCCTAAAATTTAGCTTACATGTCAAGCTTTGAATCTTACTAGAACACACAGTTTCTCATCAATATGCATATCCTGAAATGAGAAATTAACAAACCCAAACTTTCCAGAAGTTAGATATGAAACTAGGCTGGTGTCTAATGAAAACCATTGCCTTTAGGTCCTCTAAAGATTATTTTCCTAGTACTTTCTCAGAACATCCTAGTTTCTCTAAATCAGATTGTTTCTTATGTCATAAAACAGCTCTACTGGCCGAGCATGCATGATCAACATGGCCAAAAGAAAGCTGGTTTTCCCTTTTTCTAGCTTTCCTTTCCTTGTATTGAGCCATTGTTTCTCACCCATTTTTCGTCTGCAAGGTACAGTACTTTGTTTTTTTTACTTCTCATTCAATTTTGTGCAGTCTCCCCTTTTATGAGCTGGTCCATGTGGAGTGTCTAGGAGGAGGATGAGATTATTCCTCCTCCTTGTGATTTCTCAGGATCTCTGATTCAACTGTTGGCTTCCAGCTCCGTGCTGTGCCTCTCACATGATCTACCACCTGCTATGCTCTGGAGTCTCTGATCCATCTTTGGGTAGAAAATAGCCTGTTCAGGGCAAAAAAAGCTTTCAAACAGACAAACCTGCATGACAATGAAAACAGAAACATCCAAGGAATTAGAGAGGCTGTGCAGAGCTTGCTGCAGCTCTGATGGTCACTGTCATTGCTCATACCGAGTCTGAAAGCCAGGGCTATGTACAAGATGCTGTGGGCAGGGGGAAAAAATTGCAGAAAAAGCTTTTTTTAATCTATGTTCTGTCCTTCTTGGTCAATTTGAAACTTTAAAAAAAATGAAGAAAGAACTTAGCCTAATTTTTATGCTAAAGACATAAATTCTATTTTAATTTTAAAATCTTCTGGTTTATTTCTGGGAAGCTCACTGTAAGGAAAATGTCTAGATAGGTCTGTGTCAAAGCTGTGGCCAGTCAGGGTCCTTTTACCTTGCTTTGTGCAAGATCACCATCTTCTTTTTCTTAGGACCCATTTGCAGATATTATCAATGATTCAGGTCTTGTTGCTTGGGCTTGCCCACCAAGACCATGTTCCTGTTTTGCCTTTTTCCCCTAAATGGTAATTTAAAGTCTGTTGGTCTTATCTTTCCAGAATGCTCAGGTTTTTCATTGAGTGATTCATATCTCACATAGTACAATCTTTTCTTATTTAGTCTGAATAACATCTCTATTTCTATGTTCATTTCTGTTCAAAATATTGCTGTTAATATTAGCTCCCTGTGTGCTTTCTAGTTTGTCTCTTGAGTTCCTTCACTGGTTCTTTTATCTATTTGCAAAGAACACTATAAAAGTGAAAAAAAAAATTGTAAGAGATTTGTGGGATTATGTATGAAAGGGATTGTTAATTCATCATCCAGATTTGTTTCAGTTGGAGAGGAAATGGACAGAGGAGTGAAAAAACAAGTAAGCAATCAATGAGAAATTCTGAAATATCAATATTTTTGTGAAGTCCTTCAAAAGTTTTTTTTCTCAGGGTCTTGACAAACTAGTTGGCTGAAATTATGATAGCAAAATAACTTTGTCTTTTTTGTGTTTATACATTTTTAGGTCCGAACATGGATTCTTACAGTGGGATACACAACTGCATTTGGAGCAATGTTTGCAAAAACATGGAGAGTCCATGCAATTTTCAAAAATGTAAAAATGAAGAAAAAGGTGAGGGGAAGTAGACTCCTTTCCTGTTGCCCTGTTAATGCAATTTTCTAATTGTTCTCATACCTTTCCTGGATGGCCATAGTCATGCTGACGGTTCATGTGTCACATTCAAAGATCCTGAATAGTTTGATATTAGGACATTTTGGTTTCTTGTTTAGTCTCTGAGACTTGGAGTCAAGCATCAGCCCTCCAGGCTTTATAATAAGAAGTGGACAGTGGAGTTGGCTGTAAAATGTCAAAGTGAATTTGGGTCCCTGCTCCCTCTTAGTATGTTGCTTCAGCATCTAGAGGTGTCCTTCTGGTAGATTCACAGCTTTTGTGAAATATTTTCTGATTATGTCTGTCTGAGACGCATGTATTACATGTAGATTTCTCATGGATTGGTAGGAGGAGGCAAGAAAAAGTGCTATTTATAGCTTCTTTTTTTTAATTTTCTTTGATACTGCATAAGTTTACTCTAAGACTGATCAGAATTGAACCACAATACTTGTCTCTGTCATTTTTGGTATAGCATATTTTCTGTAAAGGATTAGGGTCAGCTTAGGAGTTGTGCAGCTCTTCATGATATTTTTCCCATGAAGCATCTTTTCATACATGAAGAACTTTTATTCAGATGGTTTTATTACAAAATTGGAAAAACATTGAATAGAAAACATTTTGATGGAAAAAACATTAAGAGAAATTTAACAAAACAGAAAAAAAAATTAATATTACTATATAGTATGCAGAAGTGCTAAATGCAGTTCCTGTGTGCATCTGAATAGTTTTGTTCTAATAACCAATAAAAAGTCATATATAGCCAAAATAAGTAGAACAATATTCCAAAATCTCATCAGATTCCTCTGTTTCCCTTTATGAGTGGTCATGGAAGAGCTCTGTTACTTTTTTTTTGTTAATTACCACTAAGTTATGTTTCTCACAATTGCAATATGTAGGGAGTCTGTCACAATGGGATACATCATTCCCTTAAAAGGGATGGATTTTATACAGACAGGGAGAGAGTTAACTCAGTTTCTAAGAGGATTTATGTCTGAGGTTATTAAGGAATTACATGCTGTGTCTGGAACTGGATATTTTACTCTGGCACTCTAACAACACAACCACCTAGTACTTCTCTCTACTCTTTGGCATGTCAGGTTTGCTCAAATATTTAATTAAATCCCAAATATCATTCACTGTAAGAAATAATGATGAGTAAATACAAAATATCTTAAAAAATAACTAAAATTATAAAAAAATTCTATACCAAAACCAGGATACTCTGGGTAGAGTGAACTGGAAACCACCCTTTCTGCACATGTTTCAAAACCCTGCTGTAATATATGAGTTAATATTACCAGAGTCTTCAATATATATTTTTTCTCAAGGATCTTACACTTCAAATATTATAGGTTTTCAACCAAAGATGAGCCAGTATTTTACCTTCCTGAAAAAGGAAATTTTACATTGCAGATATGCTTCCACGTACATATGAGTGAAGTTGCATGAGATACTGAGAATCTAACACAAAAAGCATTTAATTAATGACATTTATTATCCTCAGAATTTTATAATTTCTCCAATATATACTATTTCAAATAGGAATGAACAGGTACTTCAGTGGACTGTCACTAAGCTTTTTCTTCATTTTTTTAAACATCACATTTTAGATGTTGAAGTTGCTACTCAGTATTAAATTTCATTGTCTGTTAATTAAACATAATTCTCAAATTCTATATTGCCCCTGTTCTTCAAGGGGCCATCAAAAACTGCAAATTGCAATTGATCATGCATAGCTGGATATTAAAATTTTTTTAAAATCAGTTAAAATGACCCTGACCAGTAAAAAGGAGATAAACTTCCAGACATCTGGAAGCTGACCAGTGAGCTACTTTGCTCTGAGTGATACTGGAAATATCAAGGCTATATAAGGGCATCTTCTTAATATTCTAGGATTAAGTAAATAGCACATTTTGTTCTGTAAACTTTAAAGAATGCTTTACTTGGATATCCCACTCCAAATCACGAGCATGAATCATGAAGTACAACAGTTTTCTCAATGTAAAACAAATCAGCTATCCATGATAAGTGTTTACCAGTCATACATTTTGTGTCTTTGATTTGCCAGGATAGATAAAAGTGTTTTAAGGAGCTGACTGAAAAACATGGCATTCTTTACTTATGTCTTGCAAGAATGACATTTCCATTTTCTGCAGATGTAGTTTACAGCCAAAGTATTTTCTATCTATGGATGCACAGAAAACAGAAATTTTCACAGACAATATCTAAACTGACAAATGCACAAAGGTAGTGCTGCATGAAAAAGCACATCAATGTTTTCTGAACTAGTTGTGCCATGACAGAGCAGACTGGCATAACAATCAGAGAAGTACCAAGTTAAAAAATTATTTAAGTACTGTGGATCCCATTCATTTGTGATCACTTCGGTTACTAGCTGTATATGACAGTAAAATCTGTATGACCTTTGGGCATACCACCTTCGCCTGTCATCCTCAATATTTTCATCAGGAAAATGTTTCCCAACCGTGAAATTTCTTCACAGAGTGAAAGAATCTCTGTGTGGCTTTTGAAAATATTGGTTAATTTGTTTTTTTAAAGTGGTTGTTAAGTAAGGGAGAGAATATGATGAGTAAATGTTTATCTTCATCAGATAAGGCAAACTTGCTTCCATGCATTTATTGTACACTTACCTTAACTGTACAATGTGGTTTTTTGAGGAGGTGAGTCAATATCTGTTTCATTGTGCGAAAATATACAGAATTTTAAATAATAGTACTACTAATAATAATACACTCCATATTAGTGCAATGGAGAGTGGAACTAAGTGAGTTTGTCTTGAATTAGTTGAAGATTCTTGTTAACTGCTGTTTATAAAGCTTTCAAAAGTCAATTTTATTTTCACCCTTTTATATATCCACTCCTCTTTTACTGGAAATTAATAAACAATAAAATTCAGAATAAACTCATTCTGTTATCAGAGTACTAAGGACAAATTTTGCAAAATTCCCAGAGCTCTGTTACCATCTTTGATCTTGCTAGGACTCAAAGGAAGCAAATTAAAAATGCATTAATTTTAGCTGGATCTGAAACAGAGGGGTGCAAGGGAATCAATTGTTGTCAAATGGAAAGGACAAAATCAGTAGGGGGAAAGAAATTGTTTTTGAGTTTTGAAGAGGTTAGAGGAGATAATGGAAAGTGGAATAGAATTAGTATTAAAAATAACAATAGCAGTTATAATTGAGGTGCAACTTTGGTTTTCATTAGTCTCCTTCCTGTTGTTTTGGGCTGCAGAATGTCTTCTGCTCAGAGAGACAGGGACTGTTTTCTTGTTTCCCTTGGCAACAAGAAGGCTGGCAGCAGCTAAGAGGAGACAGAGGAGAATATCAGTGACAGGAGAGCATGTGCTGTCCTGGGGAAACTTTAGCTTGCTGAACCACTCTTGAAGAAGCCAGCTCTTCTGACAAATTTAGAAGGATGAGACCTATCTGTTTTGATGGGATCTGCACTATCTTGGGTTTTCGGGGGTGTTGAAGCAGTCCTGCACAGTGACTGCTCCTGCGCAACTCCTGCATGCCAAATAAAGCCCATCCACTCTTGATAAATATCAGAATAGTAAGAAATTCAAAGCAGTGGTATTTAAAGCCTCCATAAGTTTTATATATTCTACTCCTACAAAGGCAAGCATCTGGGCATTTGTAGATGGCTACAGTAAAGCATGAAGATGATCTAGGTCACAATGTTGCCTTGTTGCATTTGTTGTATCCGAAAGTACAATACATCTCCCTTGACGCTGCCATGATAAGCTTGTCTTACCCTTAACAGAGTACATTCTGACTTTGTCTATTTGGACTTAATTCTTCAAATGTGGCATCAGAGAAGGCATGTTTTATCTTCAATTTTCACTAAAAATATTATCATAGTGCTGTTATTACTACTGCTGTAGACTTCTGCTGACATATGTCTTCCTGTTGACAAAGTTGTTACAAGATAAATAGAGAATATAACGACACAAGGGATGTATAAAAGCTTCCTTTCTTGAGACTTGTGCTGCTATAGTTTTGCCAGTATTATTCTATGCCTTCATGATAATTCATGAGCTTTTCTCTGTATTGGTAATATCACAGGGTAAGAAAGCTAGAACCAACCACAGCAGAGAAAAATGACTTATTAATCTAACCTGACTTATCTACACCTGTCAGACTGCCATCTGGCAAGCTTAGTTTTATTCATTTGGCCTGCTAGGGCTGTACAAGAGTACTGAAGAGAGCTGTGGTCTTCATGCCTTGCAAAGATGGGTAGGAGATCGTACAGATTACGTTATTGGCAGTAGGATGGGGAAGGGAGGCTGGCAGTGCAAGGCAATATCAGGGCCAAGAGATTGGGAGCAGGAAAGAGAGAAATCAGGTTTGCTGCAAATGACTTCAACAGGGAAGCCTGTCCAGAATTAAAAGAAAAATAGGAAAATCTTGGGATTATATACTGAGAGAAGATGCAGATGAAGGAGACTGAATTTGGATTAAGAATTGACCTGTAAACTAAATTTGAAAGACAGAAAAGACTGGAAGATCTGTAAGAAGAGTTCAAGAAAGCTTAGTATGCTGGAATGTAAAGTGGCAAACTGTAATTGAGGGACTAGGTCTGGTTTAAAATTTGGTTAAGATTGAAGTTTAGAGGCAGAATGGGCGGCCCGAAATGTTGGGATGTAGTCTAGAAAATGAGTGTAGGAATGAGAAAGGAATAAGAGGCAAAAAAAGGTTGAAATTAGGACTGGCTGAAATGATTGCACAAGAAGTGTGGGCAGAGCATAAAATTTGAACACAGGATTTTGGAATTTTGCTGTTCTTTTTTTCTATTACTACGTGTCTGTAAAACCTACAAGCAAAATGTGTGCCTTGTCTTCCTGTTATGCAGTTGTACAGATCCTGGTAGCTACTAGTGACTTTTTTAGCTCAAGCTGATGAGATGTGCAAAGATGTAAAGGCTCTTCTTGCTGATGCGTGCAGCTCTCTCTATAATTGAATTCTGTTTCCATTTTCTTTATGAAGAATGGGCTCATGAAAACGTTAAAAGTTTTATGTTGTGGCTAAAAAGTCAATAATTGAAAAACTACAGCTTGCTAGGATCTGTACAATGTGCAGTTCTTCCCCTGTGTGGATTCCTAGGACAGCAGTGAAGCCTTGGTTTTCTACTGGATGCCACTGGATGTCACAGGGCAAACACAGTGAGTCTGCTCTGGGCATGAAAAAGGGCTGTGCAATAAAATAGATAGTTTTATGTTACAGTCCTTTTCACTTAAACCAGAAAAAATGTGTAATGAAAAAGGCAGTTGGAGTTTTGAGAAAGGTCTTGTGTATAAGTGCCAAATGAAGAAAAATATATACTTTGCAGAATTATTTGTTGTGTTGTAGAAATCACTCTGAGAATATTTTTCAGAAGTTGCTCTTTTGTTTTCTTGTTTCTGAGAAGCAAATTTATCACCTGAGTGAAGCAGCACAGGAATTCCCAGACATTTTATCTCATTTCCTTCACATTCCATTTTTTAACACAAATCTGGCCACCCCACCTCCATAATTTGTATTTTTAATGGTTCATAAACAGGTGCATAGAAAACTGAAAGGGGTAAGAGATCATCCAGGCTCTTTCTGGGGATCAGGAGACATGATCTACTCTGAGCAGCCCCCAGTCCTCCTCCCCCAGGTCGGGGTGGGCAGCAGCTGGCTGTGTGCTCCTTCCCTGCATGGTGCCAGCTGCAGGGAAGCTGCCAGTTCCTGTGACTGCACAGTGTCCCTGGGGGGGAAATAGAGAGAAGAATGCAGCTGGAAGCTACACAGTTATGAGTTTATGTGCTGCTGTCTTCTCTTCTCAACTTGTCTGTGTTGATCGCTATCCCCATCCCTCACTTGAAAACCTCTGTGATAAAGTTTATGGAATGGCTGTAATCTCTAGCTATAAGCTTTTCCATAAGTTTTCCGAGCCACTTACAGAATTTGGAATTTATTACAATCTATATCTTTTCTCATTAAAGTCCTGAAGAGGTTTTAAAAAAGTTATCCATTTTCTTAATAATTTTAAAAAAGATAAATCAAAGTTCTCCAGATTACATTGACAGTGGGTTTAGGTCAGAACCTCACAGGCCACATGTCATTTATTCACTTAAATCCTATGTAGATATAGTTCTGAATTAGCATAAATGTAGTTCATGTTATCTAATAAGTTCTTTCTGTAACTACTGTTACAAAATATTTTATCCAGGTCAGTTTTCAGAGTGTAAATATTTATAATTTTCCGGGACATTTTTCTTTTCAATCTAGCTAGGGCTTTTTGTGTATATAACAAAAAGTTATATGATGGATTTCCCCTAGGATACACTTGTATTCTACTAAATATATATGAGAGATCATAAGTCTGGAGAAGAGATGTGTCAAGATCCAAAAATTTGCTTTGGGTAACCATACCAACAGTACAACAGTCTATTAGGGACCATCTGCTGAAAATGAACCAGCATATGGATACCTAAAGAAATGTTCAGTGTTATTGTTCAGTCTTTGAGAGTATGAAAGAAGACAGCAGTTTGAAATTTGCTTATGCTTAGGGTTTTTTTTTTTTCATTATGAATATTTACCACTGAACCAAGGAATCTCTGATACTTACAGTGCATTGTAAATTATTCAGGTATGGCTTCATGGTTTATTAATATACAGATACAGTACTTCCTGAAATGATATAAGTGGAAAACAAATTATTTTGGAGTTTTTTTCCCCAAATAGCTGCAACTATAAATTTTAAGTTCAAAGCTTCAAAAATAGTCAGTGTAATCTTACAATCCAAACTTACATGTATAATAAGCATCCTGGTTTTCATAAGAGCTGATCAGCCAAAATGCCAACCAAGGAACAATAGGAATCGCATTTCTAAAATTACATTCGTATAAATATGGAACGTGGACCTAAATCTCAAGCTCCTGTCACAGAAAGAAGCTGAGCTAATGAACTGTACATCTAGGAGAAAAATCTGCTTTTGAGGTAATTTATGTATGGAAATTTCTGCATGGTGCAGTTTGATAAGGCTACACCTCAGTAGTGACAAAAACAACGAAAACTCTATGTGAAATGTAAGTGCTCATAAATGGTGCTACAACCATAATTTCTATGTATTATGAGACTATTGGATGACAGAGAAATAAAGAACCTGTCGCTATACAGTATGAGGCAATTTATTCCTGAATAGCTTGAAATTGGATTGTAAATGTAATCAAGTGCATTGATGTTCCCAGCTATTTGGTAACGATGTAGTATGCTTTCCCACAGAATTTTTCATTAAGGAAAATATTAAAGTCTAGGTATTTTAATGTTATAGCAAACAAAATCAGAATATTTCTTCCAGAACATTCAAATCCTTCATGCACCTTTTTTTTCCTGAAGATTTGGGCTCCTTTTAACACTAATGATGAGAATTCACAGCTCCCATAGAAATTCCTTTACGCATATGGCCCATGTGTTCTTGGGCTCAACAAATGAATTTCTGTCAAAGGTGAATTTGGGTTGGTGCTGTGTTGGTGGGATATGCAATTCTTTCTTTCATCATGGTAGTGAGCAGGAGTTAACACAATGTTGAGGTTTGCTTCTAAGACTCTTCTATGGAATGCCAGCAAGAATGGTTGGTTCTAATGCTGTCAAGTTGGATTTCTCAGTGCCATTTTTAGAATAAAATGTTTTTAATTTTTGTCCTTTCAAAAGAGTTTTCTGAAAAATAGTCATTTTATATCACTCTGTGTGCTTGTTATGGTTGGATTAGCAATGTTAGTAAAACAATCACCTCTCCAATTCTCTAGTGTTTTGTAGTCATATCTGAGGCTCAGGCTTTCAAAAATGAGGATTTTTATGACTTTTTTTAACCCATCAATTAATCTTTCTCCATCTCTAACCTCTGAAAAGTTTCTATCTTCTGCTTCCCCTAGGGAGCATCACCACTAGGTTGTTCCCACTTTCTTTTAGATGAGTTGGAAAGGAGGAAAGGTGTCCTCTAATTGGATAGCTTCTCCTGGCAGCCGGGCATAGAGTCAACACATCCACATTTGCAATACCATTATTGGTAGGGTAAGTCTTCCCAGTGATGCAATTATCCTAAACAGGAGTCACCAAAGAAGACACGTTCTAGAAATACGTGCTTTAGCAGGCTAGTGACTGGATCTATTGAATTCTCAAAGCCAGGCTTTTTGATCATATCCAATTGTCCATCATTTTCAGGAGTACTACACACTCCACTATCCTGGAAGGAAGTAAAAATCATCAAGTTCTTAGACTACAGGTGTCACAGTAGGTCCTCAATGGAAAGAGAAATTTTTATTTTTTTTTATTTATAGGTAGATATACAAATATTCCATCAAATCAGCCAAAATACCTCTAAGAGAATAAAACTTAGCTTTTAGTCCCACTGATTTACTGGTCAAAAAACCTTATTACTCTGACATATGCATTTTAAAATGTTAGCATTCACTCATTAAAACTAATGTAATTGCAGCTTGAGGTATTGCCAATACTAATCATAGATTCTATTATAGGAAGTACTCATAATAGCTGTTGAAAAAAGTGTTGTGGAGTTATTGGGAACAATGCATAATGTGTTTTCAATAGTCCTTTTTTCTCATTCCATTACACAATAGAAATTAAGAATGTGCTGCAGTAAAGTTCTCTAAAATATTAATGGCTTTAATAACTCCAAGATAGAATCTCCCTCAGCCCACATATGGCAAAGTTCACCCACCCACCACTGGCTTTGCATCACCAACCTCCTGGCACCATCCGACCCACTTAATGTAGGGGAGCAAGCCAAAGGTGTCCCCTAACCATACTGAGAGCAATGAAAGGGTAGTTCATGCAAGGGGAGAGTATGCTGAAAGCAAGTTCAGGAGTGTTTTTATGGTCCCTCTTCCAGCCTTGCAGGTTTTACATTTTTTTCCCCTGCAAACTCTGTTTTCTTTTTTTCCCCTCCAGTTCTGAGGGAGGACTCTGATCAGCAGGATTTCTGTATGTACCAGGGAGAGGAATATTTGGTTTCAGATTTCTGAGGGCTTTTATAATTGATGTCAGTGATATTAATTTAGTTGAATGAGGTCTAGGAAGCTTCACAGAGGGACCCTTTAAAGGGAGTTTCTCTCTACAGATTCCATCCCAGGAGTCTGGGGAAGAGGCAACTGAAAAAAAAGTTAATTAATAACATTAAGTGTTTATCCAGCTACTGCCAGAAGGCAAGGGAAAGATCTGTCAGCTAGACTAGAAAGGGTTGATCTACATAAGAGAAACCAGAAGTGCCTTCTTAAACAGAAAAAAATCCTACATTTTAAATTAAAAAGAAAATATATATATTTATATCAAAACCTATGAATAAATGCAAAAGCACTCCCAGCCTTTCTATGTTTCTATGACTTCAATTAAAAACCCAACAAACAAACAAACCATAAAGATTTGGATAATATCGCTTTAAATTTAAAGATACTTTATTCTGACAAAGGGAGGTGACCTGATAAGAATAACATTAACTCTGAGGGAAAGGCAGGAGTAAATTAACTCTTCAGTCATGCTGGAAAGCTGTTTGTGGAATTCACAGAGTACAAAACTAATGTTGCATCCTGGAAAAAAGGGTAAGTCTTCCTATGCGAGAGACTTTCTTCCTGGATTAGAATGGAGTTCAGCTTTAAGGTCTATGTCATAAACATTTTCAGAGTTGGTTTCTAGTAAGGTAAGAAATAACAAAAACTTTTCCCTAGACATAACTATTTTAAAAACCAAACCTAATGTTTAATTACCATTGATTGCCAAATTGCCAGCTGATATAACAAACTGGTGGATGATAGAGTCCTTCAGGACACAATGGATCTGTTTTAGAAAGAAAATGAAAAAAAGCCCAACAAAAGGTCTGTGAAATAATAACCAAAGGGACAGTTGAAGCTACCGTGGCAGGGAGGTACAGCCTGTCATAGTTCTAGAAAATTCTCAAGCATTTCTGTGAGCAGAAACTTTATCCCAGGCTTTAGACAGATTTTATATCTCCTGTGATCAGACCGCAAGGTCTGTGGGGAGTAAGTACTTTAATCTGCCTCCATGGCCACGAGTTTTCAGAATAATTTTGATTTGCTCATACAGTGATGTTGCGGAGAAGAAAATGGCCTATCAGCTTTTGTTCTGAGTGAATTTGCTTTGAGGACAGAATGCTTCATATCCAGATATATAGTCCAGACTGGTAGCAATGGCATTTATAACAGTGTGCAGATCTGCCAGGATGAGACAGATTCACCTATCCAATCACAGATGGTAGAAAATATGACTCACAGATGCTGCTGTGTGAGAGCTTGGCTTCAGCAAGGATTCAGGAGCACTTGCAAAAATGGATTTTATTAGCTACCATGCATTTCTCCAAAGGCTGATTTATTGTATGCTAGAAGGAAAATGAAAAGGGAAAAAATGAGAACCTTCCTCTTAAAGAAGAATTACATATTTGATTGTGAGGAGCCTCAGTTGCTCATGACTTTCTTTTGTCAGACAGAGAATTTGTTGGATTCACAAGATCTGAGTCAAAACTCCTTCAGTGCATCTGGTGTTTCCCAAGGAGTGAATGTACTGAACTTAAGGAGTTCTGGTGGGTTGGAGTGATGGCTGGAGAGAGGGAAAGCTGGGCATCCTGCAGGTGGAAGGGGGAGAGCAGCAAGCCTTTTGGAAATGCTGTTGCTGATACACCAGTGGCATTCTCAGGGCAAATCTGTTAGGAAAAGCTGCTAATGACTAGCAGAAGTGAAAAATAATTGACCCTCAATGTCTCGTTGTGAAAGCTAATATTTTGGTGGAGAGTTCTGCTTCAGAGCTGTATTCCAGGAGTGTTTTTGCCAAGGACAGACCTGTGCTGTGATGGGTGTGGGAGGCAGCCCCAGGTCCCTGCAATCAGCCTTCTCACCCCGCAGCAGCACTGGAACCGCTGTGTTTTACAGAGCTCATCACAGCAGTGCAGGTCACTTAGGTTATCTTATCGGCTTGCTTTTGCTTGTCTTCCTCCTGGCTGTCTGGCAGAAGAAAGGGATGAACAATACCTGCTGCCAGTGACAGCTGCTGTTACGCAATTCCCCTTCTGTCCAGAAAAGGGCAGAATAATACGGGAAAAATTACTCCAAGAGGTATCCAAGGAAGAGCTCCACTGTTTGCTGTATCTCTACTTCCATTTTTTTTTCCAATAACTACCTGTCCAAAAAAAGGTTACCAAACTTACAAGTGAACTAAAATACTGTAGTAGTGCAAGGTCAGGTACGACTGAAAGATGTTCGAGGGCAAGGAGAAGTGATGTGATCACATTGGCAGTATGATCAGGAATAGGAAGAAATTTATTTTGATCCTGTGAGGGGATTATCAGTATTACTGCTTTTAATAATATGCTATCACTCTTTTGCTTCTGGGATCACTGTACCAGTTTAATTACTATTTCCAGGGGCTGGTAAATCTGTATCCAATGCAACCTTACTTTCAATATTAATATAGTCCATACAAATATGGAAGACAATGAGCTACTTACCTATTCTGGATAAAATGTGCACTATTTTCATTAGAAAGATTAGATATTTTGGGTTTTTTTTTCAAGGAATCCTTTTGGCATAGGAGAGCAGAGGGAGACATTTCTGGCAAGATGCTTTCACATTGCTTAAATTTTGTCAAATGCATATTTTTAGCTGAAGTTAATTGTCTTCACCTCCTCTTGGCGGGGCGGGGAGTGAGGAAAGGAGGGACATGTTTCAGAATGCTAATTTTTCTGACTTCAAATTGCACCTAAGATAGGTGGGATGAAATGTCCTTTAAAGGCTTCTCTGCCCACTGGCTACTGAGAAAGGCTAAACACAGAATAGTTCAACAACAACTTCAGAAAAATAAACTCCATCAATTAAAAATAAAGACCAACTAAAATATGCCAATACAATAAATTCCTTAGCCATTTAAGAGGAAGGCAAAGAAAGCTGAGTTGTCTACATTTCATCTAAATCCAAATTCTCTTTGGACTTGACTCCCCATGGTTTTCTCTTCTATGTCTCCACTCATAATAGGAGCAGTACTAGGTATGTTCCACCCAAGGCCTGTTTGCACGCATTAAAAAAGAGATTAAAGAATCCATGGGCTATTTTTACAGAGGCTAACCTGTTCCTTTTCAGCTTTGATTGCCACTTGATAAACAGCTAAAAGGTCAGACATAGTTCTGTTTTCCCAAGGCAGACAAGGGACCAAGCTATGTCTGAGAATCCTCGCTTAATATCTGCTTTCATTTTAGCTTAATGAAGAAACACATTTAACAGTCTTCCTCCCCCTGCACATCACACCAAGGCACCTTTTCCTTGCAAAGTTCTCCTTGCCAAATCATCCAGCAGCAAGAGGTACCACCATGAAAGCTGCACCCTCCCCCTTCACCTGCCCTCTCCAGGCATGCCTGTGCTATCTCTGATGAGATGGATGTGCTGCTCCTTTACTGCTGCAAACATGTGGAAAGCATCATTTTCCAGTTCTTTATGGCAATGGTAGCTACACAGATTTAAATAACTGGTCTCAGGAAATGAAAATAATGTATCGAGTCCTTTAGCTCATTCTGATTGCTAGCCTTTATTTTACTCTTCGTTTACTCCAAATTGTCTATAAAATAAACCAGCAGATTAACACAAAGTGGAGCACAATGTTGCTGAAGCATCTTTCAAAATAAAAAATATGTCACACCAAGAAATATGAAAACCAGGCTTTCTAAAGTTCTTCTTACATTATTTCAAATTTTCTTCATTTTTATCATTTCCTTCAACTTGATAAGAATTTAATGCAAGTACAATTTATTCTATGCAGGAATACTAACCTTGGCTGTCTTAAGATTAGCTAACACTTCTGGCTTTTTAATTCATTTTCAAAATCCTAACAATTTTGTCAAATTGAACTGAAGTAATCACAACTTTATTAAGCTTCTTAGGCTTAATATTTCTGAATATTTCATTTGGATTAAGTCAACTCTTTCCAAGAATGAAAACTTGGAAAAAATTATGTGTGTTTGTTCACGTTAAAGCAATTTGGCAATAACTTTTGACTATTGGATGAGTGTTCTTAGTAATAGAGGTACATATTAATTAAGAAACCATGACCATAGGCTCAAGAGCACTGAAATAAAATTAATTTAAGCCTGATATTTTGACATGCTTACACCTTTGCAACTGAAATAATGTCATTGCAGTGTATTTGTTTTCTGTGTTGCTGTGTGTACAACAGTAGAAATTACATAGGGATTGCATGCAGTTATAAAATACTGTAATAGATGTTTTGGCTTGTTATTTTTATCTGCAACTCTTGTTTTTCTTTTTTTAACCTAAAACCCAAGCAAAATTAAAAGCATGTTTTACACTGGATTTGCATTAAAGCCTCTGACCTTTGTAATATAGAAAAAATACATCATTCCTTTTTGCTCGCTGGGTAACAGAGGCAAATTTTAAACACACAGACACAAAAAACCTCCAAAATAAACTTTTTTTACTTTCTATATTTTCCACATCCAAGAAGGTTATAAAGAAGTGAGCACTAAATCTTAGTGAAAATTACTTCAACTCCTGCTACTCTGAGAGGCTGATGAACATTTTTCCACATTTGCATGTATAAACACGGTAGTGGCTCCCTGGAATATATTTTTCTTATTTTCCAGGAGTTAATATTAAACCTGGATTTCCATGTTAATGTTTAAGAGTCCTCCCAAAGTCTTTTTGGAAGTTGGAAAGCAGTTTAGATACTTCTAATAACCATGGAATGAACTAAAATCATTTGTCTTGCTTTCATCTTTCTATATCTCTTTTCTTTGTTCATTGTTAAAAACCTTTATTATTAGCAACCTGTGTTTTTCTCCTTATATAGGAATAAAGCTGTACAGGGTCTATCTATGGCTCATGGGAATCTCCCTGCTTCTTTTTTCTTTTTTTTTTTTTTTTTTTTTTTTTGTCTCTCCAGATCATTAAAGACCAGAAGCTACTGGGGATAGTTGGAGGGATGCTACTGATTGATCTTTGCATCCTGATTTGCTGGCAGGTTGTGGATCCTTTGAGGAGGACAGTGGAAAAGTATAACATGGAGGTATGTCCTCAAGCCCAAGTGATACTTATGGTTGCATATCAGTATCTACAGTTTTCTGTAAGACCAAGCTAAAGATGCACTAGGTAAAATGAAAGCAAATCAAGCTGTGTATTTTGGGGGAGGAAGGGTTCTGGTTTTTAAAACCAAAGAGAAAAAACTGCAACCAAAAGAAATTGTGTATGTAGTTGCAGGTGCCACGTTTCTGTCACTTGTGAGAGATTTTATTTGAAGGGGTTGTAAACACAGGAGAGTCCTCGGCTAAGGCTCTCTATTAGAGTCTCTTGCAATAAATAATACATTATCAGTACCCATTAGTGGATTTCAGTAAGAGCTCATTCAAGATAAGTGCAGGAGGGGTCACTGCTTAGACTGCATTCTTTGTGGAGATAGATGGTCAGGAATTATGTTACCTACCTCTGTATTTATTTTCAGTAATTTTATGTGCATGCACCCACACTGATTGCTCCTTTTTTAATGGTATTCCCAGAAAGGTCACACAAGCAATTTTGATAGGCAGGAGGCAACAGCTTAATGCCAACTGTACACACTTTCCAGCACTCTGGTTGGTTTCTAAAAGTGGAACTGAAGTAGCGCTTTCTGGACAAACTGACAGCAAGAAACACAGCAGCAACAATTCAGAACTAGGGAAAAAAATCTATCTGTATGTTGATTTGGAGTGTTTGAGAGTTTATTGCCTCCAACATGTAAACTGGTGATATCTGAAAACTAGATTGTATGGGGACAATCTAGAAGTGTTAGTCTCTTCTCCAGTACATGTCAATCAGTAAAAAAAGAATAGTGGTTTTCTCTTCTAATGTTTGCAAGAAAAGACATGCTATTTTACTCCACTGCTTTTACTTTGTTTTACTTTGCAGTGTAGCTCTGGAATTTTATTAGGAGAAGATGTTACTTTTCATTTGAGTATAATTTGTAGAAGTTACCTTAGAACAATGCCTCTTAAACTGCAAGGAATGCCTTTGAAGAAATCATATTTGTGTCTGAAAGGATTTCTCTTACTCATTCCCTAGAGTTTGAAAGACTTCTCAGCTAATACAGTTGTCAATAAAAAAATTGAAAATGTAACTGAAATTTGTCTTCTGAAGACACTTCTGGTCTATGTGTGTACAGCTTGAAGCCATAGCAACTTGTTGAGAGCCTTGTATACTTCATTTTGTTCCAACTGTATTGCAACTGATTTTTCAATTGTCAGTATTAACAGTTTCTCTGCTCATCTAAACCCAAACATACTCTCACAAGTAGTCACAAAATCTAATTAAAATAATTACAGATAGAAAGAATTTTGCTTTTTACTTCAGCTATAACTAAAGATCCTGATATCTAGTCTTACTTGGTTCACTTGAGTGAAATGTCCATAGGCAGCAGCTGTAACTATAAAGTTATCAAACCACAAATACCATATATTTGAAAAATAGTGTTTACTGCAGTTTTAAATGATTGCAATTTTCATCTGAACTTCTCGGTGTATATTCTTTGATCATCTAATGCATAACACTAAAAACT
Source organism: Grantiella picta (assembly GCA_013397955.1). NCBI lineage: Eukaryota > Metazoa > Chordata > Aves > Passeriformes > Meliphagidae > Grantiella > Grantiella picta. Next base: position 371,073 of record VZRM01006003.1, read on the forward strand.
TAGTGTGTTTTTTACACTTTTGGGGCTACCCAGACCAAAAGGCTGCACACCACTTGCCTGAACTTTGTATGAGAACTGAAATTCTCCTGGAATATTATAAGCCCAAACAAAGTGACATTCACTGAGTTAGAATGTTTAATATTTTGAGCCCTCAGCATAGAATTGACTTGAACTTACTGTTAGAGCCTTTAGCTATTACTGTAAATTGCGCAGAATATTTTCTAAGCTTAGGGGCTTGGGTTAGGAAGAAAATAAAAGTATTGTGATAGGAAGCATAGTCATTAAACTATTGAATGTGCATAAAATATGTTCCTATAAAAGCAGTGAGGTGAACTGCAATTTGCTTTCCTGAAGTACACCTCTTCAGGTCTCAAAAACTCCTGAGTAAAAGTAAATGACAATGGTCCTTGCTGCTATTATTACTGTTGTTGTTGTTATGATGTTATTTTTTCATTTTTAGGTTTTTAAAGTATAATGGTGAATTCTACAGTTGAGTTTGATTGAGCACGTATTATCTTTTCTGTGTTTAAAAAAATACTTGCCACATCGTAAACACTACTGGTGGCAAGTTTCTGTTTTATTTCAGAAATATTTTGTAGGGGATATTTCTTGTCCCTCTTGCTTCTGTGAAATAATTTTAAAGAGATTATTTCTGTCAGTTAATGCTAATTCAAGTGATAAAGACTAAACTAAATGTAGGCTCCAAACTCATGAATGCAATCAGTCATTCTAACTAATGAACCATTTGAGTGCTCTTTTTGAATACTCATCATCTTCCTACATGATAGTTCTGCATTTGGCTTCTATCAGGTGGCCCTCTGTAGTTGTGTCTTTATAAACATGTCAATCAAAGTAACCAAGACAAGGAGCCTAAAGGCTAGTAATGTCCCGTGCTGTTTGCTATTGTCCACAAAATATTTCATTTCAATGAATTAACAGCAGTAAATTATCAAAAACTTGTTAAAGAGTTCTTAAATCCAGAACTCAAAAACCCAGGCTCCTTTTCTGGAGTTTGCAAAGTCTGTGCAATCCGTGCCTTAAAAGCTGAGGATAGGCAGTCTAAATGTAAAAATACAAAGGGAAGTGAAGGCATTTGTGCAGACTCTCTGGCCCTTACAGAAGGCAGATATCATATGTGGCATTGAGTCTGTCAGTTTTCCAACTGGTTTCTGGCATCCTGACCCCACAGGTATGGTTTCTTTAGGAAAAGCACACCCATGGCTGCCATAAGACACCATGTTAAAAGTTTTAATGACTGAACCATAAAGCATCCAGATCCTTCAGCATCAGATCAGTAGGGGAAGTAGTTTATGGTATATAAACTCCATAACTGTATGCTGATCTGCAGAAGAACTCTAAGGGTGTCCCTAGACACATTTCCTAAGAGTACTGTAGGCTTGATTTTCACATAATGCAAAAGCATTTGCTGACACAAAGTGCTTCCCAACTTCAAGCAGCAGTGTTAAAAAAAAAAAGGGAATTAATCCATAATGTTACCTCTATTCATCTGTTTTCCTAGTTGCACTGGCTGTAACATTTCTCCTTTTGCTAATTTTTCAGACCGGTGGAGAGACCAATCACTTTTTTTCTCACTAAATTCTTCCTAGGCTGAACTAGGAACTTGCTTTTTCATTATAATAATTCACCTTTTTTGTTATAACCAAAATGCTCTACAGTTATGCTCAGATCTGAGCTGGATTCATGCCAGACTAAGTCTCTCCCAGTCATGTGAAGTGGAGTGCATCCTTCCTTTACTGTCTCAATGGCTGGGCTCTTGGGCTCTGCTGCCCATGAGGAATTACCATGGTTCTGGAGATGTGGCTCTGGAAGAGCTTTGCCCTGAGAGCAAGGCTCTACCATTTTTTTCCAAGCATCTGCATTTTAACCTGGTTTCTTAAGAAGGCAATGTTCATATGCTAGTGTGCTCTGTGGTTTTTTTACTACTGCTTTACAAACTTTGCCTGTTTCAGCCCAATCTGAGAGATTTGAGCAAATACAGCTCTTAAGGACACAGAGCTGCAACAGATTTGATGGGAACCACCAGCTGTATGGAGGAGAGGTTCTGGTAGTGTCTCCTCTAAGGGAACAGAGGGAGTTCCTCATAGAGTGAGTTTATCCCTTTGTCTAAAGACAGATATTTTAAATGACTGGGGAGCTTCACTCTTAGCCAAAGAGAATCCAGCCACAAGGCAGAAAAATACTTAGGAAAACAGCTTGCTCTAATTTCAATTGCTCAGTTGCATTGGATTGAAACCACAGTCTGAAATAGCAAAATCCTTTAGAAAGGGGAGTCTGTGCAATAGCCATGTCATAATTCAATCAGGTACTTAGTACACTTGAAAGGGTCCCTGTGTAAACATGCACTCACACTCACCTCTTGCTCGTAATTACCTCAGCTGGACAGAGCATGGTGCTAATAATGCCAAGGTCATGTGTTCAGTCCTCATAGGGGATGTTCACCTAAGAGTTGGACTTGATGATCCTTGTGGGCTCCTTCCAACTCAGAACATTCTGTGATTCTATGCTGTCGTAACTCCTTTACTCTACAGTTTAGCTTGAAAGCCTCTGAACGGCCTATCTTCTCCCAACCCAAATATCTATGAAACAGATTGGATCTCTGTGACCTTGGAAGGTAGGCAGTGATAATGTTTAATAAATAATTACTTGTAGGGAAAATGGACTACATTTTGTAATTCCCAAGGTAAAAAAATGGAATATTAGTGTTAGATTCAATAAAAGTAGTACCTTGCATACTGGATGCTAATGTTTCTTGTAGAATTTTAAAACCTCTTTATCCAGGGCAGCAGCCTTTGCATTCCTTGATGTCTTAGTACGAATTAAGTAGTTATTTCTGTGATGTTTCCTCTTATGCATTCTTATGATAGCATTATCAATATTTAAAAATAAACTTCATTCTGGTATCTGGAATACCAGTATTTAAGGAATGGAATACCAGTATTTAAGGAATGGAAAATATGGAATACCATAATTTGTCCTGGGATGGTAATAAACATGAAATAGAGGAAAAAATTTGAACAAGGTGCCACTTTGGAAGACACGGAAGAGAAAAAGATATCAATGAGACATGTCCTATCCAGGCTTCAAGCATTGATACAGATGTAAAATGCAGAAACCAATATGAGGAAACCTTAGTGAGGATGTCACAATAACAAAAATACCAATATGAAGGAAAGATTAGTAGGTCATGCCAGTGTCAGAGCAGTGTAGTACGTTAAAGAAAAGTCAATTCATATTACCAAATTAATAATTTCAGCATGTGAGTCAGAATTCCTATGTATTCCGAGAGTATAACTATGCTGCCAGACACGTATTACTACACAAGAAGCCAGAAGATCAGCTTTGACTCATCTGAGGGACTCATAAACACTGCAAAAGCAAAAATTGGCTATGTAAACTAGACAAATGTACTACTCAGACTAACCTATTTGTAATTCAACAGATTAGAGAGCCCACAGGCAGAGAATTGACCCTTGATTTCATTCTAAATAGCACACAGAATCTGTTCAAAAGTCTTGATATCTAAAAGTTTTCCATAGCTGCAAACACACTGTTCTTAGTTTTGATAGCTTTGAAGAAGCAACAACCAAAAAAGATCCGTAGACTGGTACTCAACTTCAGAAGGCAGAACAACATTAAATTTAGGAAGCCTCTTAAAGAGAAGCTAAAGAGAAAACTGGAGAGAGTTAAATCTTTGCAGGTGGTCTAGAGAGTATTAAGAACTTCATATTTGAGACACAGAGTAAATTCATGCCACACATAAAGTAAGACTTGAAAAAGAAAAGACTCAGCATGACAAAACAGCAGGAAGACACCCTTCCAAAAAGAAAAAAGAAAAAAAAAAAAGGGACAATACACAGGATCATAAAGTCTGGTAAGTTAAATGTAGAAGACAATAAAGCAGTCAAAAAAAGCATCTTACAATGAATGAAAAATGAATAATAAATGTTTCTATAAATACCAATAGCAGGAAGTTTGCCACGGAATCTTGGGAATAATATTTAAGCAGAACAGCAGATCATTACTTGCAGAAAATAAGGCTATGTAAAATGATTAATTGATTGCTTTGCTGCTTTGTGCAGGAAAATTCTTAGTGGAAGGATTTGTGGAGATTGCTGTGCTAGAGCCCTTTTGATTAACTCACTCTGGTGTGGCTGGACTTGCTGGTAGGAATAGAGAAACTGATCAGAAATAAATCAGTGGAAAAAAGATTCTATCCTCAGGCTTTCTAAAGTAATTCAAAAGAATAATAGTCAAACTACCGACAACAGTATGTAATCATTAGCTCAGAACTGCTTTGATACCTGAGCAAAATGTTGCAAATATCTTGCCATGTTTTTAAGACAGAGTAGAAACCTTAAACTTGTAAGTTAATGTAGTAGGCTAACTTATAAAAATTATAATCAGGAGCAGAGTTAGAAATTGATATGCTACATTGAGGAGGAGTTGACATCGCACTTGTGAAGGAACAAGTCATTAAAACTTGGTGAAGTCCTTTGAAGAAGCCAGCAGACATGAATAGTAGCTGACACAGCCAGCTAGGTCTCCAAAAAAGGACTCCTCAATGTCTTTCATCAAAGGATCTCACAGAAAGGAAATAGACATGGAATAAGAGAGAAACTCTCAAATGGGTAAGAAATCCTTTAGAATAAGGAAACAGAACTAAAAAATAAATAAAAGTTCATTTTCTAGTAAGGAGGGATAGAGTCCTTCAGGACAAGTCCCAGTCTTTGTGCTGGCACCTGTATTGTTCAGTGGAAGAGGTTATATCAAGTTATTTCAGAAAATTTAAACGAGGGCTGATTGTGAAGAATTCTGGACAGATATTGTGAAGCTCAACAGAAAATTAAATGCTCTTTCCTCATTTCAGCAGCAAACCTAAATGTTGTCTTGTTTGTGATGTAAAGTCTTTCTGCTATAGAGGAAGATGGAATTGTAGATTTGAAGTTCAGCTAGAGGAAACCCATAAATAGATTAAATAAATTGTGTACATCTTTTTGAATAAGACACAAAAGCCTAACATAAAACAATTACAATTGCCTAAAGTTTTCATTTAAATAACTAACCCAGAACAAAATCACGGTAGCTGGCCTGACACAGCTCTCTCTGAGCACCCACATATGTTGAATATATCCTTAGTAGATGGATGTAAATGCAACAGCACTGGAGGGATAAATATTGTTTCTGGGTGTCTTATTGTCTTTTCTGTGGAACTGCTCCTAGAACCTGAAGAAATTAATACTGCTGAGCTGTTATTTGGACTGTACATGAATTCAACTATGCATAAATATACAGTTCTAAACGTTACTCACTATAGTAATGCAAAGTTAATGATAAGTGAGAGCTGTGCAAAAATAACTGAGATGTGATGTAAAGAATACTCAGGAAGAAGTGCATATATTAGGTGTGAAAGTCCAGGGTGAGCATGGTGCTATACCCAGATGGACTAGTTAACTAAGAGCCGAGGCCATCAAATAGAAAATTTTCCTTAGGACAGCCTTTTGTCTTGTAAAACTTGTTTTGTCTCTACATTTTTATAATGAAAGTTTTGTGAACATTTGGATTCAACTGCACAGATGTAGATTTTTTTTCTTTAATATTCATCTTCATTAGTAACAGTGCTGTTGTAGGAATTGGAAAATACTTTGGTCCAAAACTATACACAAAGGACTGTGGGGTGGGGTGGGCTGGGCTGGGGTAGGGGGGTATTTGTATTCACATGATAATATGGGAGTAACATAGGTATGGAATTGGTGAAGATGTCTGGTTCAAATTCATGTACCCAAGTAGATCTCTGTAAATTCTTTGCCATTTTGAAACAATCAGATCACGTTCTTTTCTCTTTCTGCATATGTATATATGCATAAACAGATGTGTTTATGGGGTTTTGTTTACATTGTGCTGTTCAGTCAGCTAACAGCTGGATTAGAGAGAACTTTGTCAAATGTGTGATATGAAATGAAGAATTTAATTGGCTGAAGTATTTTCTGGGGGTGTTCAGCCTAATGCAGGTCAGAGCTTGTTAGACAATTTGTTCTCTAAATATCATTACGCCCATCTGTTTCCCCTACAATTTTTAAAATAAATTTAATTTCTTTCCTTGCAATTTGAAATATTACAGACTGTGGGAGCCAAATGTCTCCTGAAATCTGTAGCCTGCTTTCAAACCCTGCTATTGTAGCTCTCAGCAGGCGGCCCGCCAGGAGTGGCTGAAACTGAGAACTCTTCCTTGCATCTGCTGGGACACTCTGGTGGCTGGCAGGCGCTCCAGAGAGAAGGAAAATGAATGGCCATTAAAGTCATCCCTAAACCTTCCACCGGCCCTGAGGATCTAGCACAGGTCCAAAGAAAGAGTAAATACTGAAGACTAAAAGCTGGTTTACTTCTCTCTTTCATTTGATATCAGTTTCCAAGGAAACAGAACAAAACGTGAGAACTGGGAGCCAGCAGCTGAGATTGACTCAGCTGGTGGCTAGTCCTGCTTCTGTTCCCATGGAAACATGTATCAAATTGGCAAAAATAAGGAAATAGGGCAGGGTCAGTTCCAAAATGGCAGGATGAATGGCTGCTGCTTCAGCTACTTAAGAAGATGATGCTTGCTGATACTTATTCCTCTTCAATAAAAAATTCCAATTTTAGTTCTGCCTCCCAAAAAAGAGTACATCCCAACCGGTAGGAACCATTGTCATTGATGAGACTCCTCCTGTCCAGCAGCTTGTTTAAAACAATAACTGGCCCAAATACTTCCAGAGGTGGATACCAGAAATGTGTAGTCCACATCTTAAAGTTCATCTGTCACACTTGAAATTTCAGCCATGATTCATAATGAGTAGTGACTTGAAATGAGCACTTGTTTATAGCTCATAACTCTTATACTCTCACTGATTGAACACTTTTGTTATTCCTGTAAATGTCAGGGGGTTTTGACTCTTGCAAACTTTGCCCAGGTCAGTGTAATTGCTAACTAGACACTGTGTGAAGAACTTCCTTTTTCATTTCAACTTTGGAAATGTTGCTTTTCAGTCTCATCGGACATACATTACTTTTCTTTTATGGAAAAAATAGAGAATTGAATCGTCAACATCTCCTTTTGCAGCACCAATCATTAATCTGCATCTGTGTGTTTACAACTTTATTTTCCTCTTTTCCTCTTTGGTAGACAGTCCCAATCTTATTAAGCTCTTTTTCATATGACATAGAAACTCTAAAGAATCCTTTTTAGTTAGGATGACTAATATTGCATATTTTAGAAGAGCTGCATAATGTGTTTTATCTATTATTCATCCTCTTCCATATATTTAGTGTATTATTTTTCACTGTTGCACACCATTGAACAAAATTTTGGACTTCACTGTCAAAGCGATTCCCAGATCATTTCCATGAACTAATTATGACTCTGAGAAAACGTATAAGTAGTTCCACTGTTTTTACAGTGGTGTTAGAGTTACTGAAATCAAATTCCACTTGTCATCATATGGCCCACTCAGCTAGTCTCCTCACGCATTTTTAGACTCAATTGACCTAAGTATTTTTGTCTGGATGTTTTCATGCTTGCGCTATTGGACAACACTGATTTTAGTATGGAATTATGGTTCTTAGAGTGGAAGTATTATTCTGGAATATGGAAGCATGAATGTGGAGGGATTTTATTATTTAGATATTGTTACTTGTGCTGCTGTTGTCTAATCACCCTTTTGGTTTGTCACTGCTACTTTGCTGTGGCTCCTCCAGTTCTGAGGGCTCTGTTGCCAGAGGTACCCAACAGGACCCATCCTTTCAACTGCATTTGGAAATCCAGACTGTTGTTTCCCCTTCGGGATTTTAAGGCATAATCCCTAGTCCTCAGCAAGTCTGTTGGAGGAAAGAAAATCAGATGTCAGATATCTAACTCCAACAAATCAATATATACACATGGACTGAAGCAGTCGTTTACCACTCATGATAGCAGCACCACTGAGGTTGCTGTGTGAGACAGCCAGTGAGTGATTCACCACCTAACCACCATTAAAAGCAGCAGACACATCATCTGTCAGGGATACCTGGCTGCTTCACACAGAAGGCACTGTGACAGTTTTGTTCATTCACTGAGAAGACTCAGTATATGATAGACACAGGGGCACTTCCTCACTTTAAACTTTGAATACATAAGATACAATCATTCAGATTTATTTCTCTAAAACCTGAAGCCAGAGCCAAAGCTAACGCTGATTTTATGCTCCTTTGCAAGACTATAGTGTTGGCATAGGACAACACTGATACTTTTTGGCAGATAGGAACTGCCTACCAAGTGAAAAACATACCTGGCTTTAGGATATTTCAGTGTTTGTTAAGCAGTACCACATCAGCAAGGTCACAAAGCTCTTCTCCTCACATGCTTACCTTCTTTCAGAGATAAGTCTCTGTGCAATCTCTGGACACATTTTTACTTGAACTGCATATTGAGTGTCAAGATTTACAGGTTTTATAATCCAGACAGGAACTTTTTTTGCTCTTTTTTTTCAGTGATTTGATTTTCTAATATCAGAAGCAAAAAAAAGAGAAGAAAACTCTCTCCATCAAACACCAAAACATGATGAGGAAAAACTTCCAGAAAACAGTCTAGGAACTGATTAATCTTCCTTGCTGCACTTTTTCCTGGGTTTTCAATGTTCAGCCCATTCTAGTATTGTAGCATCTCTCGTGTTTTCTAGAAGCAACCACTGCTGTATAAAGAAAGACAGACTTTAATGTTTATGTCCAAAACCAGAAGCTGATACAGCTCAAACAAACAACAATGAATTACTCTATCAATATGCTAAGGCTGTGATAGAGACCAATAAAATCCTTCCACAAGTCATCTCTGAAAATAGAGGATTCTGCATTAAAATAGCTAGTCAGGATAGCAAATTGTCTAATGTAATTCATACTTCTTTGGGGAAGAATATTCTCTTGTTCCTTCAAGTGTTTAAATAGACTGAAAAGACACAATCTGTATATCCTGGTGCTTCTTTAAAACAATTCTTTCAATCATGAGCAACCTTATGGAGAAGGCAAGCCTCAGCTTGTATTATAAGTAATTTTAGATGGTATGATTTGCCAAGAATGTCCTGAGTGGTGGCCAAAAAATTACACAGGAATGGATTAATGGCAGTGATTAGTCCTGTTGTCAATTTGGAGAAGCAAGCCTTTGACTCACCTGCCACAAGACCTTTATGCAGTGCTTGGCCATGAGGTTAGTTCTCTCACTCACAAGGTACACCTTGGCTTTGCACTAAGACCACTTCAGTGCTGCTCAGACTTGATAGGAACTGAAATACTTTTCCTTCGAGGTGAAGTGCCAGCTGGAGCACTCCTGTCTCTAAGCATACCCAGGGAGACAGGGAGAGCTGTCTGGACAGCAAAGGCACACACAAACAGGCAATAAGCAGATGGCAGAGTGCTGCAAACTTTACCCAGACTTTGTGCTGCTGCACAGAAAGCCTGAAGAAGAGCTTCCTTGAACGAAGCCATCCTCTTTATGTCTGTGCAGTAGAGGTCATTTCACTTCTGCATTTAGTTCGCCTGGATTCCTCCTTGTTACTATGCTCTCTTACAGAGCAGCATCTGTAAGCAATGTACTGTTTTTGTGCCCAAACCTTGAAGACTCTGTCCTTCCCTAGCAGTCATAATCTGGAAATTATTAAAAAAAAAAAAGTGCTAGTATCAACAGAGGACATTTTCTGCAAGTGCCTTGGGCCATTCTCTGCTTGAGTTTCCCATATGGTAGTAAATCAAAGCCTTTCTATGACTATATTTTAGGTATGTAAAATTTCTTTGCTTTAGAGGGTAAAATTGTTTCTTCTCTGATAAGCATATGCTAAAATTTAGATGTACATTTCATATATTTCTCACTTGCATATTTCATGTGCAGGTGAGAAATATTTTGGCTCTGTCAAACACTAGAATGAACTTTTCTACAAAAAGTGCAGATTATCACAAATCTCCATAGTGCAAAAGCAAGGATTGTTTCTCAAATAGCTTTCTCCAGCATTAATATCCAGCAGAATGTGTTTAAGCATATGCACTTTTATTTTAAAATACCCGGCTATATAGACTTCTCTCCCTGGATAAAAGAGAAGAAACACATATTAGCTGTTAATCACATTATTAATGGGGGCAATATGCATTAGCAATACTTCAGTTGCATATGTATTTTTTAAAGCTATAAAACAGAGGGCATCTTGCTTTTTAAAGACCTGAATCACCCTGAAGTCTACTTTCAAACTGTCTTTGTTCTAATACCTCCAGCAGCTGTACTCTGGGAAGTGTTTTCCCTCCTTCCATGCTTCTCTACCCTCATATAATGCTTTCTCCTGCCTATATCCATGAACTCTCATGCTTAACAAGTCTTACCTCACGCTCACTTTCACTACCATAATGTGCAGGACATTCATAAAACTGACTGTGTGAAAGCACAGCAAACTTGTGGCTTAGGTCAGCCCAGTTTTAGGTCACTACCCACACTCGAGGAGCTATTAAAGACTGGTGATGATGTGACTGCAGGGGACCATCGGTCAGGAGTAAGCAGAAAAAGTGTAAAATGATGCAGATTGGACAATTTCCCAAAAGAGGTACTCAGTTCTGTTTTTGTTAAGAATGCTGAGACTGCTTAAATCCAATTATTCATTTTTTTTCTTTAAAGAATGAGTTATGAATCAACCATGAGCTACACAGGTTGGTATGGACATACTTCTGGACAGGCAGTGTAAGGCTTCCCAGTAAGGCTTGATTTAATGGTTTGTAGTAAGAGTCAAAAATAAGTGCTTACTAACTAGTGAATGAGGGTGCCTCGTAGAGGGAGACCCAGTCCCCACAGCTGTAGCTGCCTGGCAGCCCTCTGTTGGTTTTTTTGGTTGGTTTTTTTTTTTTGTGGTAGTCAATGATCTTTTCAACAGAAAATACTGAGTTTTCATTGTATTAGCATAATTACTTCTCACCTTAACAGCAATGTCATGGATCCATTTTTTTTTTTATTTTCAGGTACATTTTTAAAAAAACCACAGTGTTGCCTTTTAGCTACTTGTTCTTGAAAATTTGTATTATCCATCCTAATTTTTGTCATGTAATTTCCGCTATAACATATTACTTCCTTATTTTGACTATGTTATAAATGAGTCCTGGTTATCTCAAATAACATTTTGGATTTAAGTGATTTGTGTACTTATTTCACTAGAATTCCCGTTTTATTCAATGCTTTCCATTGATTCTGTGGTATTTGTATTGTTTTCTCATGAAGCATCTGTGACCCAAGTAAGAATTTTAGAAATTGGAGAATCTTTCTAAGCAGCTGATAATTTCTTTATCACTTTATATCAGGTTAGCGTTTACAAAGCTGGAATCCTCATTTCATGGAAATGCCCTGCTTACATTTTAAAATTATTATGTCTGCTTTTTTCATTAACAAATGAAATATTGTGTAATTCTTACCAGGTGGAAGAGTCTGTTCTAATCTGTTCAAAATTAGATACTCCAAAAGGCACGTATTTGTGAAAAAATGCTTCTCTAGATATTTAATTTCAGCATGTTGCATATAGATGTACAAGTATATGTATGAATGTGTGTTAATATGTACATATATATATATATGTTTAATATTTTGACTGTTGATATTTCAGTTCTGGTATTTGGTCAGGGATAACTCAGGTGACCAAATGTCCAGTTTAAGAATATTTTTTTTTTAAACTTTTTCTGAACCTTGATGTACACGTTTTTCCAACTGGCACTGAGCAGGAAGTCTCTCTTGTTTAATGGCAGTCTTGAATATGTCAGCTCCTAGCTTATGTGAGTTTTCAAGACTCCCTTCTGGAATGGTAGAGGATCTAAACATAATTGAAACAACAAATTATTTGGATTCTGGTAGGCAAAAGCTGGATGTTCCCTCTGTTATTTATTTTTCTGTGCTGGTTACTTCTATGCAGAAAAGGAATTTTTAAACTAACAGCTCTGATTTTTTTCTCTCACATTTTATGGGGCTGTTGCAAATGAAAGTGACCAGTACACCTACACCCTAAATTTGTATGATGATAGACAGCTCCATTTACTATGGAATTTTCTTTTTGCAATAATACCATTGAGCCAGCATGTAACTTTGTGCAGCAGATGAAAGCAAAATGAATATTTCTTGCTCCCAAATTGGAGGTGTTCTTCAGCTTTGCTATTTGGGTTGAAGGCACATATCTTTAATGCTTTCGTTGGGATCTAATCGTACAATATTGCTGTGAGCAGTTTAAACCAAAGTTTTTTTAGTTTATTTCATATTCTTCATCTGAATACATTAATGTAGAAGAAAGAACAGCCAGTTAAAGCACTCCAGAGACACATTCAGGATGGAAATGTATGTGTGATGGCAAACCATCAAACAACATTATAAGAAATTGCATTACAAAGGAATTGGGCTGGAATGAGATGGAAAAGATCACTGTGAGGGCAAAAGTGTGGTAATTTGGATATTTTTTCTCCTCTTTTCCAGTGTTTGGAGGTTTTTTTTAGTACATTAATAAAATTTTGATTAATATTAAATGAGATCCATATAAAAAATTATCAAAGTAATTATTTAAGCAGTTAAAATAATGAACTTTGACAAGTCATTTCCACAAGTCACTATGACACTGGTTTCATAAATTGAAATGCCAAGCAGGACTTGTGGCTTAACTGAAAATGACAAAATATGTGTAAAATGCATGTAAATAAATGCCAGGTGATGGTTAGATCTTGATACAATAGCACTTAGTTATAAGAAAATATCATCTTAGTGCACAGTTAGGAGTCAAAGGGCAAACCAAGTATAAGGAATAATAAGAAAAGAAGTAGGTAGCAAAATATAAAGCAATATTATGGCAGTGTTTCAATCCAAAGTGGAGTTATACCTCTGGTGTGTACAGTCCTAGCACAGTTCCTTACCTTCAGGAGGTGGAAAACATCCAGAGCTATGCAGAGCCTTGAGAAGTGTGGAATAGCCCCCATCCAAGGAATTGGGTGGGATCACTTCTGTCTGGAAAAGAGATGGATGAGAACAGGGAAGAATAAAATCTTCAGTGGCTTAGAAAACATGATTAGAAGTGATCACACATAGTTTATTCCTATGTAGGAGCTAAGGAGCATGAAGTGGAACTGGCAGGTTCAAAGAACAGACAGCACATATTGCAGATGGAAAACTTTTCTGCAAAATGTTGTCCACGCTAAAAGCTTACATGGGATTAATATAGCAACTGGGCACACTGATGAAAGAAAAAACTATCAGGTGTTAAATAAGAAGACATGACCTCATCTGAAGCAATCATTGTATGATGGATGATGATAGAATATTCTAGAGAGTTGTTTCTATAGGCTTGGCATTTTGCCGATTCTTCCCCAGGGAAGGTGTGGTTTGCTAGGACTTGAGACATGTGTTGGGCTACATGGATTTCTGTGAGTACATCTGTTGTTACATGCATCATCTGTGGAGAATAGGGATACCTCTGTATTTTTTAATTCTCTTTCCATTTAATTTTATTTCTATTCTTTATAAGGTTTTCATAGAATAAAGTGAGATTCTGACAAACTGCAGATAGCATTTCTGAACATTTATGAAAACATTTTTAGAATGTAATTCTCGACACCAGGTGTCCTTCATTCTTTTCCAAGTATGTCACAATATCATATTTTTGGAGCACTTGGTAGCTATGCTATGATGGGAAAACATATTCTTCTAGTATGTCATAAAGAGGAAGTGATCTTGTGTGATTACCCAATTTTTATTTAATTCATACTAACTGACTCCTGAAACTAAAGTTAAGAAACTAAATAGAGAATTATAGAATCTTTGAGTCTGGAGGGGATCTCTGGGTATTTTCTAGACCAATGCCCCTGCTCGAAGCAGAATCACTTGTAGTACATTATTCAAAACCATGTCCAATCATGTTTTGAATATATTCAAGTATGAACTCACTACAACCTCTCTGGGCAACATGCTACAGTGTTCAACACCCTCATCATCAAAAAAAATCTTTTTTCTGATGTTTAAATGGTACTTCCTGCATTTAAATTTGTGCCTTTTGTTCTTTCACTGAGTACTGCTGACAAAAGTATGGCTTCATCTTCTGTACTCCCTCCCATTCTATTTTTATTCTAGGATAAAATGCTCAGTTTCTCCTGAGCTTCTTGTCTAAGGCAAAACTCTAGCTCTCAGCCTCTTCTCGTGTTAGATGCTCCATTATCTTGAGCATTTTAATGATCTGTTCCTGGACTCAATCCAGTATGTCCTTCTTGCTCTTGCACTAGAGATCCCAGGCTTGGACACAGTACTCCAAATATGAACTCACCAGGGCTGAGTAGAAAAGAATCTCTTCTTTTAACCTGCTGGTGACACTCTTCCTAATGCATGGGCACACTCCTACCTCACATGCCACGTGGTGTCTGCCGGGATCCCCAAAACCTTTTCTGCAAAGCTTCTTTCCAGTTAAACACCACCCAGCCTGTATGTGATTCTTCATTCCCAGAGGCAGGACTTGATAATTCCATTTCCTCTGCTCAGCCCAGATCTCCAGCCTGTCATCATCCCACTTAATAGCAGCACATCCATCTGGTTTATCAATGCCTCCTACTTCTGTATCATCTGCAAACTTGCTGAGGAAGTACTCTGTCCTACTGTTAATATCACTAACATATTCAACAGCATTGGCCAGTATTGATTCCTAGAAAAAATCACTTTTGACTGGACTCCTGCTGAACATCATTCTGCTGGATAATACAGTCCCTTGAATCTAGCAGTTTAGTCAGATTTCAGTCCCTCTCCACTTGTCTAGTCCTGACTGTTTGTTGATAAAGTTATTGCAGAGTGTTGGAAGCCTTGCTCAAGGGAAGATGAAGAGCACCAGCTGCTCTCCCAACATCTGCCTAGGTCTGCATTTTGTTACAGAAGGCCATCAGGTTGGTCAGGAAGGATTTCCCCTTTATAAATCCTTGCTGACTATTTTTAATTGCATTCTTGTCCTTAATGTGTTTGAAAATGGTTCTCAGTGGGATTTTCTCCATCACTATCACAGAGGTTAAGGTGTGGTTGACTAGCCTGTAGTCCCCTAGATCCCTCTACTTGCCCATATCAACGGTCTTCGAATTTTCCAGTCCTCAGTCACACCAGTCTTTCAAAGAGTGGCCTCACAAGGACATCAACGATCTCCTTAGTCCTCATGGCTGCATTCGGTTGGGTCCCACAGATTTGTATATGTCCACTTGGTTTAATGTTCCCTAACTTGATCTTCCTAACTGAGCACAAAACCATTTCTCCAGACCTTCCCACTGCTTTCAGGGGCTGCAGTTCCTCAGGATAAACTTTACGTGTAAAATCTGAGGTGAAGAAGGCAATCAGTATCTCTTCCATGTCTTTTGTCACCAGGTCCCCAGCCCCATTCATATTCGTCTAATGAGGGAAGGATTTCATTTCCCGTGATGTCCCTTTTGCTGAGGAAAAACTTGTAGAAGTCCTTCATGCTGCCCTTCCTGTCTCTCACAAGGTTCATCTGCAGATGGACTTTCCTGCACTTTCAACTACCATAGAATCCTGGAATCACAGGATATGCTGGGTTGTGAGTGACCCATCAGGAACGTTGTGTCCAACACTTGCCCCTGCACAGGAGCTGGACACACCATGTGTGTCCAACCAAGAATCACACCATGTGCCTGAGAGTGCTGTCCAAACACTTCTTGAACTCAGACAGGTTTGGTGCTGTGGCCAAAATCTCTGCAGTGTAATGCAGTGCTCTTATCATGTTATTTGCTGTGTTTCCTCCTTTCAGGATCACAAACTTTACCATCTTGTGGTCACAGCAGCCAAATCTGCCACCAGCCTTCTCCTTCACAACTTCTGCCTTTTTTCCGGGTCCAAAAGAATGCTTTCAGATTATCCATCACCTGTGTCAGGAAGTTCTCATCAATATAATCCACAGATCCCCAGGATTTGTGGTTTCTTGTGTTATATTTCCAGGATATAGCGAAGCAGGATCTGCAAGCATTAGGCTTTTTTGCATTATCTGAATGGGAACTCAGCAACTTCTTCCTGAACAGCTGGTCAGAAGTAAACACTGACCACAACATACACCACTTTGTTCTGCCTTCTAATTTTAACCCCAAGGCAGAGCCTAATGTATTCCTGCAGCTATCTCATGCAACAGGCAACTTTCAGTTTTCCTTCCCCAGCCTGTTTCTTCCTATTTATCTGTTGCAGCACTTAAGTCGTGGGACCCTTCCCACCACAGCTCTGTGACTCCGATGAAGATGCAGCCCTGAAACTGCATACAGACCTCTAATTCCAGCTGGGTTTCCTCCACACTGCATGCATACATTTATATACAGATGCTTTAAAGGGATGCTTCATCATGCTGACTGCTCAGAATGCTTCCTGCAGTTTCACCCCTGTCCACCTGGCATATTCATTCACTTCATTTGGGCTTCCTTCCATCCTGTTTTGTTGTTTTAAGGCTTTTTCTTGTCTACCTCATCCTGCTTAGTTTTTCACTGTTCAAGAAAAGAATCAGTGACCTATTCCCTGTATCTGGTGAAATTACCAAACACCTCTATTTCTGAAAACTCTTCAGTGCTTCACTGAACTTCACTGTGCTTCATTGACTTACAGAAACAGAAATGCTGTGAAAGCAAAAAACTTCTATGGTTAAGTAAAAATGTGTACAAGGTCTTATTGCTCTCTACAACTACCTGTGGCAAGGCAGAGGTTGGTCTCCTCTCCCAGCCAACAACCACTAGGACGAGAGAATGACGTCAAGTACAGCCAGAGGAAGTTTAGATTGGATATTAGGAAAGGCTTTTTTACTGAAAGGGTTGTCAAGTACTGGAACAGGCTGCCTAGGGAAGTTGTTGAATCATTATCCCTGGAAGTGTTCAAAAAGCATGTGGAACAGCGGGACATGGTTTGGTGGTGGACTTGGCAGTGCTGGGTTAATGGTTGGACTCGATGATCTTAGAGGTATTTTGCAACCTAATGATTCTATGATACTGTGATTCTAATTATTAGACAGAAAATATACTTTCCCCAAATTTTGTTAATAAATTCTGAATAATAGTATTCTCTTTAAATCTGATCACCTCTGATCAAAAATATAAAAATGAGCATGTAAAGGAATAGGAACCTGCAATAATAGTGGGGTTAGTAAAAAAAACCTGAAAACCTCTGTTATTTGAGAAGCCTGAACATTTTGGCTTGCTTAATTTTGCAGAAATTATGCCAGCAGGATATATGATTATTATGTCTAAATTTCATGGATATTAAAGACCAGGAGGGGAGATGAACTAACCAAAATGTGTCAGTGCTGACACTTGAGTTTAAAAAAAAATTTAAAAAATTTTTATGAGTAAAGAGACACTGGAGTGAGACTATCTTTCTAAGGCACTAGATTAGTTGAAGATCTAGAATTGTCTTCTGTTAGGGGGGTAATGATTCAACTTGAATTTCAGAGTTTAGTATTGATATGAAAGAGATTATACGATGTGTAGACTGGCCCCATGTTTCTCTGTTTAGGAACTGGTCCCCAGATTTACACAAAGACCTTGTGAGAACTCCTTGCATTCCTGTTATTTTCCAGTTAAATGTTGGCTAGCTTCATCTGGATTTTGAGATATTTTTTTCAGCTGCAAATGGCTAACACAAGAGAGAGAATACCACAGCTATCACTGCATCTCCTTTAAAATGGTTCATTTGCCTCAGGCTTTAGGATTTAGCTGTAATGAAGATGAAAGATTGATGGCTGACTGCTGACCTACTTTGAGGAAATGAAAGAGCAGGTGGCATGCTGCTGACTAGGAAAGTAAAAGACTGTACTAAATGCAGAGAAATAAAGCATGGCTGAATAAAGTCTCTTTTAGATCACAGCTTCTTTTCAGTAGTGCAATACAGAATAATACACATCTGGAAAGCTCAAAACCTCTTTTATATCTCCGCATGTGTAAATATATTTAACCTATTTGAAATAGTTATTTTCATTTTACATAAGAAGGCTCTATCAGTTACTGCTAGGGCTTTGAATCTATCAAACTGTCACAGCGTATTGTAGAAACTAATAGGAAAAGCTAGATGAGGCAAATTACAAAAAATGTAAGGCTTAAAGTGTGACAAATGTGTTAGTGGTTGCAACAAACTATTCTCTAAATTTTGTTTAACCTTTGGCAAAAGAGAGGCATGTTCGTCTAAACTCAGAATTAAGGTGCTCCCAACTGTGTGGCAAAAGTGTTTAATAGTTGTTGTGAACCAGTCCCTCAGCAAAGAGCTGCCACGTTTCAGCTGGGAGCACTGCACTCTGCTTTGTGTCAGGAACTTCATGCATGAAGCATGAGAAGGGACTAAAGGAAAACATTTTCAGTTTCTTGGCAGCAGTCTTGTATTTGAAGCAAACCAGTAATACACTGGCAATTGCAGCTGATGTTGACCACCGAATATGTCCACAGCTTCTCATAACCAACAAGTTTATAGAGAATGGCATGATTTTCGAGCTAATTGTTTTCATTAAAAAGCAGTTGTCTTCCATGTTTTGGAGCAGGAAGAGGAGAAAAGAGCTACATTGCCTACCTAATGGGAAATGGACTATTGAACTGCAAGCCCAGAGACTGAGATGTAAGCAATCCTGTTACATTTCTGCAATTCCAGCTGCCCTCATTGATAACTACAGTGTCATGCTGACATCCTGAAGGGAAAGGAAATTTTGCAAACCAAGTAGCTTTCTCTACTGAAAGTATTCAGCTTCAGATGGCAACAGGACCCTAGGATGTCATTTAAGACATCCAATTCTCATTCCTTTGGAGAAGAGTCAAAGGAGTGCGCCATTTGAAGAGTCAAAGGTGTGTAGCTCTGACTTTCCCTTCAGTAAATTATTATAAAGGTCCAAGTATGGATAAAAGGCATTTTTGTATATCTTTACACTCTTTTTCTTTTAAATGGAGAGTCTTAATTTATTCTTTGTGTGCAAGAGATGGGAGATACCAAGCTATTAGGCAGTCCATTCTGTAACTATTCCCAAGAACTTTCCTTTTTTAAAGTCTGGGAATAAAAATCTGATTTTATCATCTGACATTCAGCCCATATTCTAAAACAACTTAGTAACTCATGGTCATTTTTGTACTTTCTTCCTTTGTTCTCTGTCTTTGAAAAAGAATACAGCTAGAGGTAGTGAGAACTTACTATTTTAGTGTTATTCAAAGCCTGAGAGTGATTTAGAGGGAGAAAGGGACAAAAACTTGTGTGTGTGTTAGTATCAGGGAATGTGCTGAGTTTAGGTGCGGAACCTTTTTTTTACCTTCCCATCCTATAAAACATTCTAGTTAGGAGAAAAATATGAACTGTTACTTCATATTTGTGGTGGGTAGAGGGGAGTTGCAGGAACTTTTACCTCTGTGTCTAAATAGTAAAAAGCATTACGTATGTGTATCCTGTAAAGGAAAATATTCATTTTCATCATCTTTTTCCTCAAAATAAGTTTGCTTGCCAAGGTGTTATATTAGTACGTATGAGTATGGTTGCTTTAGGGTGTAAGAATTGTGCCACCAAGACATCCTTTTCTCTGGTTTTGATCTTTCCCACCAGGTGCCTGGTAGATATTCATATAGAGCAATCTTGTTTCCTTGAACTCCTAGAATCTCATAGACTCTCCATCATATGTTTGCACCATGTACAGAACACAAAGAGTACAGCCTTACTGAAACTCTGCATAAAAGCTCTAGAAAGGAGAAAAAAATTAAGTTACTTTTATAGCATTAGATTTAACCCATAAAACAAATTGAAACCTACATATTAATCTTTTAAAAATAACTTGATGTTAGGATGTATCGGAATCTTTTAATCTTTCCTGAATAATAAGGCTGCCTATGTACAATAGTGATAAAGAAAAAGGAGCAGCCCCTTTTCTATTGCTCTTGCTTGACAAAAACCATGAAAAACAGGAGTGAAGATGAGGGTGACCTAGAGAAGAAAGGTAAGAAGAGCAGAAGATTATTCTTTTGAATCGAAGTGTCACAGGCCAGCAAAAAAAACCAAACCAAAAAATTCATGCCTATCAGTGAAAATGCATGTGTCTGGACATGACTAAAGCACTTCTATAAATAAAATACCAAGATCATTCTTTTATTGTCTTATAGACTGCAAACTGAATAGATTATTTTTAAAAGGTTAATGAAATATAGCCATTAAAACTGTGGGGCTTGGAGTGTTTTAGAAGTTAGGACTATTTTAGTGCAGTTTGTAAACATAAGTTAAAAACAATGCTGTAGCCTTCAAAGACCTATTCAGAATATTCCATGGTGAAGTGATGTCAATATTCTTCTGTGTTAGAAATCATAGAATCATAGAATGGTTTGGGTTGAAGGGGACTGTAAAGATCTTCTAGCTCCAAAACCCTGCCATGGGCAGGGACATCTTTCAGGAGACCAGGTTTCTGAGAGCCTAGGTTTCCCCTATGTAAAACAGATAAAAATTTGCTTTTGTATAACATTAGAATCCAAAGAAATTTGGATTCTGCCATTGCTACTGAAAGATTTAAAATATGTCTATCCTTAGTTGGGATTTGCATATGAAGCTGGAAGAGTTTAAGTAAAGGTGAATCCTAAGATGGACATATTTTGTGACATTTCTAAATTGATTTTCACCTAACTTACAGCCATTTAATTCACATCAGAACTCTTGCTGGTGTACAGTTAGTAATGTAAAACTATCTTCTATTTCTGCATTTTTTTCACCAGTTTGACTGACATATTTTTAACTTCCTTAAATTAAGCCAGTGGTGTTTATTATGCAAGCAAGCTACCACTTTCCAAGCTATCAAGTTACCTGTCACAAAAACATATTCACTCTAGGTGGAACAGATTGAAGGATTGGAATCTTGTGTATAAGGCATTTGAATATATAGATTAGGGTCTATTTAGCAGCTTGTGTACAAAGGGGTAAAAAGTATGACTTGTGAAAATTTCGTTTGCTTTGGGATTCAGTTTTTAGTTGATGTTGTCATGGAATTATTCATCATAAACAATCTGTGGGATTTATGATAGGAGTGGTCTGTAAAAAAAAGATTAATAGTAATTTGATTCCTGTTTGCCCACATTTTCAGTCATGACACTCCCTTTTCTTTTCCTCCATGTTTGCCTAACTCTTTTCAATGAACAGAACTGTAGCTTTTTCTCTTTGATGTATGTCCCTTTTGATTAGGAGATCATCAATTATTTAGATTGTTCCAAACCTTACAGCCTAATACTTTGAACATAAGACTGTAAGTAGAGCATTTTGAAGATCAGGGTTTAAAAATAGGTCATGTTTTTCAAGAGACCAGCCAATTCAGTGCTTGAAAATTTGGAAAATCTCCTGATTAACATTCAGTATTTGGTAACCTAATATGGACTTTTTAAAAAAACATTAGCTATATTATTTTCTCTATTTAGAAAAGTCCCCTAGCTTATGCACAACATTCAATGCCAGTTGTATTATTAACAGAATCTGTTAAAAAACAAGAGCAATGATATTCAAGGGGTTTTGCTGAAGAAAAGAAGGTATTTTCTTAACTTCCCTTTAACATCCCCTTCATACTGTTTTGGAACCTTATAAATATATCAGTGTTGTTTTGCTATGATAATTATTTGGTGCATGTGCTTTATTATTAATAGTAATAATAATATTTTGCATTTCTGAAGCACTTTTCATCTACCAACCTCACTTCTTTTTGCAAACAGCTAATTAGACTTCAAAACACAGTAAGTGGTGCTATACCCACTTTTCTGCAGGGCAATACTAGAGGGCAAACCATGCTGCCTCCCAGTAGGCAGTCCAGGATGCTTGAGAGGATGAGTAGGAACCCCCATGAATATGAATTGTGAATTAATATGCCATGAGGCAAGTTTTCCTGCTTATTTCAACTAATTAGCTCATGGCCTGATAATGAAAAGGACAGAAATTTCAGACTGTTCCCTGCAACTGCATATTTAAAAGATTTCCCCTTATCTCATTATATGGTAGTGAAATTATGACAACCACAGAGTATTTCACAGTAGTTTCATACACCAGAGAGAAGTTTGAACAAAACTAACTACTTACACATGTTTGTTGATTAAATGGTATTTTCCATCCTAACCTGTTTAAATGGTGACAGTTCTATTTCTTCCATCTTTGCTTCTTCTGTTTTGCTGTTTTTCAAATGAGTCCTGGCCAAGTGCTTTCAACAATGTAGCTACTGATACTTGTCTGGTCTTGGTGGCTCTCCAAGTGCTGGCTGTCACACGCAAGTATACCCAAAATTTTCTCTGCACATAAATCCTGAGAGAAAGCTAATTATATCATCAAACCACAGATTCAGGTTAACATTCTGCTGTTAAATAAGGAAGTTAAACTTCTATGATGAAATGACTGGCCTGATAAATGGAGAACAGTGGATACAGTCTATCTCGACTTTAGTAAGGCTTGTGACATTTTCTACCACACCCTCATAAACAAACTGTTGCTGATGATGAGCAGACAGCAAAGTGAACTGAAAGGTGGTGACCAGCAGCACAAAGTCCAGCTGGAGGCCAGTGGGTGATGGTGTACCCCAGGGTCAATGTTGGGTCCAGTCCTGTTCAACATATTCACTGATGATCTGGATGATGGGGCAGAGGGTAACCTCAGCTGGGTTGCTGATGGTATGTAACTGGGAGGGATGGCTGGTACATGAGAGGGGGTCTGCTGCCATCCAGAGTGTCCTTGAAAGTCTGGAGAAATGGGCTGATGGGAAGGTCAGGCAATCCAGCAAAAGAAAATGCAAAGTCCTTCACCCAGGGAGGATCAAGCCTGGGCACCCTGGAGGCTGACATAGGGCAGCAGCTCAGCAGATAAGGACTAGGGCTTCTGGTAGACACCACATCCAACACGAACCCACGATGTGCCTTGCCCACAAAGGTGGCCAATGGAGCCCTGGGCTGCATTGGGCAAAGCATTGGCAGCAGGTGAAAGGAGGATCCTTCCCCTCTACTCACCACTCGTGAGGCCACACCTGGAGTGCTGTGTCCAGTTCCGGGATCCCCAGTAGAGGAGAGACAAGGACATATGGCAGAGTACAATGAAGGGCCACAAGATTAAGAGACTGGAACATTTGCCCTGAGAGGGAAGGCTGAGAGAGCTGGGACTGCATGTAAGTATATATGGCATCCATATATATAAGTATATATGATATATGATATACCTATAGCTATGCATATAAACACCTGAAGAGAGGGCACAAAGAGGATGGAGTCAGGCACTTTTCGAAGGCACTCAGTGACAGGACCAGAGGCAATGAGAGCAACCTGAAACACAGGAGGTTTTATCTGAACATTCAACAAATATGTTTTCACTCTGAAGGTGACTGAGACATGGAGGAGGTATTCTCATCCTTGGAGATATTCAAAAGTTTTGTGGATATAGTCCTGGAAAACCTGCTCTAGGTGGCTGTGCTCGGGCAAATGGGTTGAACAAGGTGACTTCTGGAGATCCCTTGCTACATCATGCATCCTGTGATTCTTCCATTCTGTAAAATAGGTGAATTTTGTAAGATTCTACCTCAGGGCTGCTTGGGATTTCCTCTCTGCTACTAATTTTACCTTGGTTTCCATGGAACCAAAGGCAGAGGAGCAGAAGAAATCAAGTAATGAAGCCTACAAGTAGTTTCTCAAGGGAATGAGGAACTGAATAAGGTAAATTGATATGAAATAAAACGGAAACTATTGCTCACTTCATTGAATGCTTGAGAAAATAACAGAGGTATGTCTTTGAATGCAGTACTCTCTAGATTGGTATTTTGCATCTTTTTATATATCTGTATTTTTTCCCTATTATCTCAGATTTAATACTAGTATAATTCTTACACAAGAGCATCATTTAATGCCCTCTCAAATATGTTATGGACACAGAGTATATTAATAAGGCCAGTGAAACTTCTATCATTTAAGTCTTGTTTTAAGAACAAATTTAGATTTAGATGGCAGTCCTACACACAGGTGAATTTTAGTGTAATTTTTTACTTATGTTTTAAAAAGAACGTATTCTTGTTCACAAATACTTCTCCTAGAGACTGGGTGGAAGAGCATCATGAAATTAAATACATCATTAACACAGTCAGCACAAACTGTGAAGTTTATTGTACCTAATGTTTAGTATTTGAAAAAAGTAGGATAAAAATACTAGTAGAATTTCCTGTTCTTAACAACCAGAGTACAGAATGTCATTTTGTCATCTTTGTCTCGTGAAACAGCTCATCATAGCACATGTCACAGATTTTTGGTCTCTGTCTTTTTTTCTTACTAGTTATACTGCTGATTCAGACCCTGACTCTGCAAGCTTTTGTGCACAGCTACCAGCATGTGCTCACTGGCAGAACTGTGGCTTTTCTGAACACATGCAGTATTCATTTTACCACCAGATTCTGCATTAAGATATTGAAGATTATTTAGGGAGTGGTGGTGGGGCTTTTTCTTTCTTTTTTTTTTCTTTTCTCCCTTTTCTTCCGCCTTTCTTTTATTTTTCTTTTTTTTGTTTTTTTTTGTTTTTGTTTTTGTTCTGTTTTGTTTTGTTTTTTTGGTTTTTGTTTATTGTATTGTTTCTCATCAAAGAAAATAAATACTCAGTGGAGACAGTCCAGGTGAAAGAGTGCTGCTTTAGGGCTCCAATTGAGAAAAAGTGTTACAGAGGGAAAAAAAATTAAGGTGGCAGGTTGCAAAGTCAGTAACTACCAGGAAAACTTCAGTGAGAGGCTGTTTATCAAATATTGTAATGTGTTATAAGGAAAAGCATTAGGAAACTGGCAAGCAGACCGACTAATTTATTAAAAAGATGTTAAGAACTCAAAAACCACTAAGACCCACAGTAATTGAAAATTACATGGACCATCAAATACAGATTATCGACTCAGTGAAAACCAGTATTCTTCTGATTCCTTATGGACTTACATGAATTTTGGGTGAAAATAATTCACTTTATACCACTAGAAAGAGTGACTTATCTCCAGAGAATGGCTGCAAGGTCTTCAGGCTACAGAATAAGAGTATCCCCTTATGTGAACTATTTTATTTGTTTTGGCTGGTCCAGCTGAACAGCTGCAGTTGCTCTGTTTGATCTCCTCTCTTGGTTTTGCAGAGGAAAACTTGGATTTGTAGGGATCACCATTTATCAGGCTATTCCTAAGGTGCCCCAGGGGTAATTCTGATGGAATAAGGGCTATAGCAGTAAGTGATATCACTTCCTGAAAGAACAAGCTCTTACTAATAAAAATGCTCAGAGACTTTTATTTAGGAAAGCTACAAATCCATCTTTTTCTTATCTTGCTTCTTGTTTTCATGTAACGTATGTCTGCTATTAGGACTTCTTCCCAATATCCAGCAATATTGGAAATTGGAAACAAGAATACACAACTGTCTATTTCGACTTTTTAAAATTTTGAAAAGCATTTTGTGCATGTCCATGTTTTGGCAAGAAAAAGTGTTATCTATTTTTTTTCTTTTCATTTAGCATTATGGCAATACCCGTGGCTCTCCTGGCTGAGACAGTAGAGTGAATAACACATAAACTTTTGCTAACTTTGCTAAGTGTTTATCTTTAATTACCTAGACATAAAATACACTGGGTATATACTGGCAAAAATTTTACCTCAAAATTCCTCTGATTGCAGACATATCTGCTAAATTGCTTCCTGTAATGTAAAGCAAGTGCAATCACCCTCCATGCAGGAGTTCAGACTGGTCACTGCTCTTCCCAGAAATCCCCAGGCTGTGGGCTGTAGCTCTTCTGAGGCCAAAATAGATGCTGTCCTGAGAAAGTGTTTTGAAAGGACTCGTAGAAGACTTTTATCTTCTTACACATGATATTAATAATCTACAGTTTTTTAATTTTCTGCTCAGTGTTTTTACTGTAATAAGTCTAGCCTGCTTGTGCTCTTCCCACACTCTTTTTTGATTCACTCATTCAGCAATCAGTTATGCACTCTGGAAATTTTAAGATTGGATGTCTCCTATCTCCTCTCCCCCTTTTTCCCCTGTTGTGCTCCTAAACACCTTTTCCTCAGGCACATATCACAGGTTTGGCTCTTTCACTGTTGCCATAAGCTACATCTGCTCCTGAGTTAGGTTCTCTGTGGTTGTGGACTTTGGTGAGCCAATAAATTGAGTGTCTTTGAAACTTCTCAGAAAAGGCAATTTGGCCTTTGGGTTGGTTATTTGATTTGACCTTGAAGGAAGGTGACATTTGAAACTTTCTTGCCTGGATTCTGTTAGCTTCTTTGAGTGGGAAAAAAAAATAATAATACGTGTCACTAAACTGAAAGAACTATGGATTTTGTGTATGTAAGCTCTGAAAGGGTGCTGGTTTCTAAGCCTTTCTTCACTTCATAACACTCACAGAGTACATTTCCATTTCAACGTATATCTACTCCTTTTCTATTGTAAATATTTGATGAAATTGTACCAGAATTGTCTGCTAGTTCTTTCTTCCCTCTCAGATCCAACTTGTCCAAAACAAACTTCTTTTCCAAAAAAATATAACCACTAAAGGAGCAGTGAGGTGTGTACTCACCACATCTGCACAGTCTTTCCAACTGAACCTACATGAAACACGCATAGACCTAGAATATGCTCTAAGCCATTTTATTGCTTATGTGAGCAGAATTGTTTTCCCCGGACTTGTCAGCCCAGCATTACTGTTTATTGAAACCATCAGATCCTGCAAATTTTTTCTTTTTGCTGCACACAGTTGCATGTCTGGCAGAAATATGAACTCAAGCATAACCCTGAGTCAATTACTGTGGAAACTCATGAGAAAGTGTTGCAGAAATTAGTGGCTTTGAACTGATCCATATAAGGATTTAAATGTTCTTATTTCCTCCCCCTCATTCCTTGGGTGCCTCTCTCTCTCATTTTCTTTTTTCTTTCAGCTGCCTCCTTTCCACATTACTTCTTTTGTCTTTATTCATTCATTTTTAACCTACTACATCTCGTAACTTAGCTTTTGCCATTGAAGGCTTCCTCTTTCAAGGAAAGATGTTTTTCTCTCCTCGGCTGAGGATACACCTGTTCTCGGTTAACTAGAATACTTCCTTTTCTGCTGCTGTACCTCTATAATTAGCCAGGCGTGAACCAATTTTTCCCAGCTGAGTGTTCCGTAATGTGGTCCTCCAGCAAAAATATTAGGTATTTTTCTTCCTGCTGTTGGAGGAAAGAAAAATGCTTCTGCTCCTTTTTCTTCCTACTGTTGGACTTTTCAAGTTGACCATATTGCTGCAAAACAAGCTTTAAAGCACACCCCCTGTTTTGTCCCTGGAATATCTACATCCAATACAAATCTAATCTTTATCAACCTCTGAAACTATCTTTTCTTTTTCACTTGCCTTTAGTGTGTAACAATGAGGCATAAAGATGTGCTGCTGGGAAGTTTCTGTCTTCACAAAAAAATTAAATCTTAACAATAAAATAGAAATAAAAAGCTAAGAAAATAAATTAATCTTTGGCTAGTTAAAAATACACTTACTTAATAGAACTCCATCATAAATGTTCATACATAGAAAAAAATGCTTGCTCAGAGAGACCTATAAAAGGGCACTCTTGCCATAATTGCAGCATCAAAAGTGCATTAATTGGTGTTGGAGCAAATAAAGCACTTGCTTTTCCAGACTGCTCTGCTCAGTACACTGGTTCATTCAGATTCAAACACTATTATTCCTCTTCTCTAAGGCACTTTGCCTAAAAGCTTTTCCAGCCATTGACAGTTGTCTGACCCAATCTTCACTTCAACTTAAACTTTTATACAAGCTTAACACCTTCCCTGGGCCCTTGATTCATGTGTCAGCCTTCAAATATGTCTTCTTGTACTGAAAAAAAAGCAAAATACAAAATATTTTATCTCCTTCAAACTGAGAACCCCAAAATAAACAGCAGAAAGAAATGTTTCACATGACAGCCTATCTCCTACAGAAAACAGAGCTGTGAAGTGCATAGACAGATGGCTTCTGCAGGCAAAGCATATTAGCTATGTGCGATAAATCAGATTTTTTCTAAATATTCTTGTCATTTTTTTTAAATTGCTGTTATATAAAGATTATTAACTTTTGAAGAATGGACTATCGATTTCATCCTCAGTACTGAATGGGAGAAGATCATCATTCACTTGAGACTTCTCACTGGCAAGGCTCTCCTGAGAGGCAATCAAGAGTGGTTTGTTCTCCAAAAAATATTCTTGTTTTGGAAGTGACTCACAGATTATACATTTTTAGAGTCAACCACCTTTGACAGTTCTAGTTCCATTTTTCCGTTGACATATATATGATTACTATTGGAGTACAAATATCTGGCACATAAAGAAAAGTTTATTCTTCCCTGGAATACAGAATTTCCACTTCTCACTGTTACCATCTCAGCCCAACAATAGTGAGACTTCTGAATCAATGATATTTTAAGATATGACATTTTATATTGCTTATCTTTTCCCTTTTACTCTAGTCTCCTCTATTACTGCTGCATATTTTCCATCTATAAAACTTAACTGTTCACAGTATCAAACAAACCTATGCACTCTCTATAGTGTGAAATTTTACACAACTGTATCTAATAATTAAATAGTTGAGAAACACTGAAATGTCATATGGTAAAAAGATGAGTTACCTGGATGACTATGTTGTGTAATTATGAGTGCGAGAGAACCTAACATTTGTGTTTTCCCACAAGCAGCTTGCTTTTCTGTTTGTCTTCCAAACTTAGGACATGAATTGTTTTATCCCACACTGTATGCTCAGAAAGTAGAATCCAGTGGACTGTTTTGCCTTCTCTTTCTGTTCTTAATAGTCCCCTTGGCACTCTAATACATTCTGAAAGAGCTGTGTCTGTTTCTCTAGCTGGGGGGAACTGTCAGACTTGACAGACTTCTGAGCTTCTTCCCTTTAGCAAGCCAAGCCCAGGTCATACATTGGAAAAAAAGAAAATTTTAAAAAAGCAAGCCACATTTGGGAAAACTTGATACTGGGACTTCACCCTGGCAAAGAGGAATCCTGAGCAAGGTCTGATTGAAAAGCCAGGAAGAAATGGGTCAGAGAAAGCAGCATAAAACAGAAGTACTGTTAAATCTGTTGTGGTGAACACAGTTAATGGCCATGGTCGGAGAAGGTCAGTATTTGTCAGCACCTTTCAGTAGCATGAGATGAAAAGCCTCTCTCCAAAGACAGAAAGGGTTGCTGAACTACGAGACTAACCTGGAAGGGAAAGGGCCTCTCACCTCCTCTTGCAAATGTAATTGGTTTTGTTAATAGTGCTCTCCATTCTTCTGGGGTATTAGTTTTGTTGTGTCTTCTGCCTTTGCGTCATCTTTTGTATGAGCTAATTAATAATTAGGCATCCACCTGATTTCAGTGGTGAGGTTTTGAGCAGTACTGGATTTAGGTTTTAAATCGTGACTTTTCTACTAAGAACAAGGTGTACCAGTCAAAGGCAAGCTTGCTGCAATAGTCAAGCTGTTGTAGGAATCCAAATCCCACCTGTGATCTTTCACACAGATAAAAGACCTATTATTTGAATACTATTTTGCAACTTTATTGGTCTTTTATAGTGCAGGGGGGGTTGTACACAAGGTGCATGTAATAACATTGTCCACATGCTCTAAAATAGAATCTGCCAAGCATCACCTATGTCATTCTGCCATTGTGCTCCTCCCCTTATCTTTTTATTTCTATTTCATTGTTAAGATCCTGGAATATTATGAGAAGGACAGTGTCTTTCTGGTTTTTGGTGCACAAGGAGAAAAGCAGTCAGGAGCACAGAAGTGAGACCTAGGAAGAATATAGCCGTAGAAGAGCAGCAGTGGTTGGCTATGGAAACCAGCAAAAGTGAATTAATGACATCTACAACTTAAAATTTCTTACCTTAAGTGAAACACATGTATTTCAGTCTCTGATTTAGGTTTTTTAATAGGCTTATCTCTTAGAAAGCAGGAATAGTATTCGGTCTGTGCATGCAGGACTTTTCTCAGTGGTATGTAATCCTGTACCAGTTTTCTGAACTGCTCTCATAACCAAAATAGGGGTCGTTTTCTGCAATAACTTTATTTTATGGGTTTGCATTCCCTCTATGCTTTGTACTCTTTTAATGTCACATTATTTGCTTTGCAGGCTTTGAGGGTGGGTTCTGGTGGCCTGTATGTAGCTAGTATAATTGTCTAATTCACACTTCCCATGTCAATTACACCATAGTTTGCACCTCTGATATTTAAGAAAAAACCCCAAAATTATCTTTCATTGTTTGTTTTGTATTTCCTTCATTTCTGTCCTTCCTATTTTTCAATTTCATTTTCTGAGAAGACAAAAGACTTGTACTTTTTCAGGGGAAATTTAGAAGTACTTCTACTTCGTTAAGAAATCCCTTCCCCTTGGTGTGCAGATACTTTGGTTTCACCGGTTAGTTCTATCACACCTGAAATTCTGCATCTGGGTGTACTGCATGTACATGGATGTTCACCTCCATGCTGTACCCGAAGCCTTTCTCTACATACATCTCATTAGGCCTTCAGTCTAGTGGCTGTTGTCAGAGCAAGTCTAATACATATACACAGAATAAGTTCACCTGAATGCATAGCAGTGTCAGCTGCTTTAGTTAAAAAAGTAGAGGAACTATTCTTGGTTCAGCCACCCTAACTGGGATATGCCCTATCAGCCTGCCTTCTATTCTGTGCAACTTTTTTATTTCTCCTTGATGGTTTCTGTTAGGACCAACAGTTTCTGCAGCTGGGACTGCAAGTCTGATGGTGGTTCTGCATCTCAACATCTACACTTCCCTGTGTCATCAACAAGACATGTATTATACAACTGGGAGTTCCTACAGCTGTACTGTCTGGATGTCCCAGTCCAAAAAGGTTGGAGTAAACTCTCCACAAATTTTGCCTGAAGCTCGTTTATTCTACTGCAGAAACTCCAGTGTGTGACTTCCTAGAATAACTCATCCTTCTTCTGGGAGTCCAAAGCTGAAGGAGGATGTGATTTCAGACACACCTCTCTCATTAGGTTTTTTCTTGGAGTACTGTTTGTGTCTCACTTCTCAGTGTGCTGCTGCTTTGAATCTCATTCAGAAGAGCACTGTGGAGAGTGCAGGCAGCTAACACGGCGTGGTGGATTGCACTTCAAAAGAAGATGCCAACCACTTTAAAGCCAGACACCACAATGCCAAGTCTCACACTGGGTTTGCGTCTTTTTGCACAAAACACCCTTGCAATTTTAATTTTAATCTTTTAATCTGCCACCAACAGAAAGCACTTGAATCATCTCTTTCATCTATTGTGCGTTACAGAAATGGGCTTTCATGCTAAGTGACTTCACTCAGTCCATTTCAGCACTCAGCTTGGCCAGTCCTCAGCTCAGTAATCAGGCAGGCTGGCAAAAGGTAGGGCAGGACTGGGCTGTCCTTGGATGAACAACCTGGACAAGCCAACAGGCTCCAGGGTGTCAAATTCCCTGACTGGAGTTCTGTTTTCTTGTTGAGGCATGGTGTACTTATTAATTGTCACTTCCACCTCCACTCCGTCACTGTGCTGGGTCTTTCCCTTGCCTGATGCTCCTCAGAAATGTCAAGGATGGTAATGGTAATCCCACACAGGGTCAGATATCCTCTCAGACCATTCCAAAGCTGGAGACATGTCACTTCTCATAAAGCGTCTGCTGTCTTTTCAGAAGCTGAATCTTCTCTTATTTTAGTTTACTTTTAAACAACTTTTAGACCTACTATTAATATAGATATAAAAAAAAAAAAAACCCACCTTCTTGAAGTTTATTCCTTTTAGATTCTTGCAGGCAGGTATCCAGGACACACACTTCCTCTAACTGTGCTAATTATGTTATTTCTAAATTCATTACCACAGTCCTATGTTGCAGTGTGCTAGCCTATCCATCTTAGGATCCTTTCTCTTGTTACACTGCTCCTCCTAGTTCATTCGCTATTCTGGCCCTGAACAGAGAGAACCATATGCTGAAAATCCCATCACAAATCTTCTAGAAAGTCTATTGCTCCCATTAAAGCAAGCAAAGAGATGAAGATTCTGTTAATATTTCACTAAAAATTTTTATCAGGTCAGTTCATTCTCTCCAAGTTCTCCTCCTAACATTATGAGTTTCTGACCTGCAGAATTTTTATGGGTATTGGTATTACAGGTATCCTGAGGATGGTTTTCCTTTTTATCCCCCTTTATTTCATGCCCCTAGTCATCCTCTGCAGCTACCTTGAGTCTGCTTTCTCTTTCCCTTTGTGGATAAACTAACAACACTTCATAATCTTATAGAACCTCTAGATTTGGTACAACTTTTTCTGCAAAAACCATTAAGGAGTACATTATTAATTCAAACTATTTTGATTTTCAGTGACAGGCGATACTACACACTTCAGAAGATGGTGTGAAATTTTCACACACACACATCAAGCTGTTGTGTACCCACAGTGAAAGTTTATTTCTTTGCTACAGCAATCTGTGGCTGACTTATGGCTGCAGAGTGTCCCATCACAGGACTTGTCTCCATCCCTGCTGAATTTGCAAAAGGGTCGCCTGAAAGTGTTCAGTTCCCAGGTCTTACTGAAGACGAGTGATGGCTGTGTTCCTGCTTCCTTTGAACTCTCAGGAGTTTCTCATTTCAGTAACCTCTATTGGTAGATTTTTCTTCTTCCCCACCACCCCACACACCTACTTGTGAAATTGCACACATTTCTGCAGAGATTTTAATGTCATTTTGACAGTGTAATTGCTGGGTTCTGAATGAGGATACAAATATTTTCTGTGAAATTTACTGAATTTCTTTATTTCTATTCTCTGCATGGAACTGTATTTGACCACACAGTAACAAAAGTTTAAGGGCACTTCTTAACCATTTCAGCCATCTTTTGGCACCAAAAAGAAAAAAAAAAGGGAAAGTTATTTAAAAGGAGGCTAGGAATCAAAAAGCTACAAAGATTAATAGTTCCTGGTCAAAGGGAGGACCAACTGAAGAAAAGGGTTAAACATGAAACAGATTTTTGCTAATTGTGTCTAAGGGACAATTTTATTCATCTAACTTAAAAATCAAAGACTATGCTAATAATAGCATATTTACTCTTTCACATTCAGCAGTTAAATTTTTGAAATGTAATTGTGAATATGTGTTTTGCTAAAAAGAATTTGTCAGTTTTAGTATAGATCAGATAACTGCATGGTATTTCGAATGTTAACTGCCATAAAAATAAAATGCAGGGGGGTTGGTTTTGTTTCACTTATTTTATTTACTTATTTACTTTGTCAAACTATATTGTTTTTCAAAGACTAAACATTTTATTTTTAATTTTCAAAACCTGAAGATTTTAAATTCTTCTCAGAGCAGTGAAAATTGGAGACAATGACAGTTTTTAAATCTTGATGTTGTTTTAAAACCTTGAAATATTCTCTTCATATGGGAAGTACAATTCATATCTGTGAATGTATTTGTTTATATTAGTATTCTAAAGAAAAAATTGTTACAGTTATCATCCCAGATATTTTACGGGCAAAAATGTATTCCGAATGCTGACTTAACATTTCCTACACAGAATAAAATGCAAACAGCATGAAACAGTTGACTGTGAACCAAACTGAGCCATTTAAATGCATGTGCTAGGAAAATGTTATTTGATTTAACAGCTAAAGATGTTTCCTTACCAGAGACAGATCTAATAAGACCTTTAAGGACGTGAGGCTAAATTCAGATAATGTGTATGTACTGAGGCTATGATGTCTTTGTGAGAAGCAATCTCTGGCAATTACACCAATTTCTTTGGATGGAAAACAGCAAAATGGAGGTTGCCTCATGGTGCAGGGAAGGGAGGATGCTCCAGTGCCTGGTGTTTCACTCAGACACTGCTGAGCTCACCCCTTGCCACCCTGCTGATCTGAGTGGATCATATCCCTCCTCTCCAACCAGAAACACTGCAGCTGTAGATGGGCTGAGACAGGGGCAGGTTGGAACTCACATAGGTGTAACCAACCACCCTGAGCTGAAATATTTTAGTGAGATAGTAGTACAGAAAATGAGATCAATATGCATTTAACTGGATCCTTTCACTTAACAAATCCAGCGTTCTTTGGTTTCATGTAGATAATGGTAGAGAAGGCTCAATATATTTTCTAGCAGTTAAAAAAAACCCCAAAACTGAAAAAATCTTACACATTTGCGACTCATTACGTGAGTGAGTGACCACCATGACTTTAACACATCACTAGCAACCAAACCTACATATTTTATGGTTTTCTTACCAGTTGAAACCTATTGTTTCAGTCGCTTTTTTCTTGAATAAAAAAAGGTTAATTAACACCTAGTTTTCTTCACAGAAGCATTTTGTGAATGTTATTGAAGGAGTTCTGACAAAACCAATTAAATGTAACAATTCATTATTTCCAGAAGGGTGTATTTACAGACAGAGAATTTTAGCTATTTGTCTCAAACCTTAGAGAATTGGCTATAACACCTTAGTTACATAAGATAGGATGGGTTATTTTGGTTCAGAATCCAGCTGCCTATTAGTTACACACAATACCTTTTACTATTGTTGTGCCCAAGTTGTTGTTGGGATCCTGTCTGTTGCCTGCCTAAAAATGTCCCTAGCTGGCTAAGGAGGGCATGACTTTAGTGTTTACCTGATATACTGTCTACCCAGAATTGCACAGATACAGCACTTTTGCCCTGGGTTATCAACCTCTGAAAATGAAGGTCTAAAATAAAACTGATGATGTAGCCTTAGCTGCAGGAGAACTCAAAGTCATTTCTCTTACAGCACAAAGTGGGGATATTTTCTTTTCCTCTGCAGCATTGTGGCATGCTCGGACTGAGTCACTTCTTTGATGTGTAAATGCACCTTAAGAAGGACATTAAATATTTCAAGTAATTGGTATGAACATGAAATCTCTCATTAGTGTCTGCTAGACAGCTGCAAAGTGCAGATAAGAAATGGCATGTGCTAGTACAAGAAAATATTCCAAAATTCTTGAGAGAAGCTTCCTGTCTAGAAATGCCCAGCTTCTTTTTGCCCTTCCAAGCTATGTCTGTGCAATCTGTGTCTACTGTAAAAATTCTGGTTATGTGGAAAAGTAAAGCACTGTGTCTGTCAATCTCCTTGCCACAAAGCTTTTCTTTACAGTGATATGACATCCAGGGTCTAGGCTGGAGACCAAAATTATTTCCCCACCTACCAGCAGAATCAAATTTGAATGGTGCTTATTTAAAACAATTTAATTTGTCACATGTTTGAATTTCAAATGTGTTTTCAATAACATCCAGTGAAGTCCGTTCTAAAACTGATATGACTGTCTAAAATGAAATGACAACAGTAATTAACATTCCACTTCATGGTTAATTAAAATAGATTATATACTAAGAAAACACAAACTTCAAATCATAAAACTAGTTAATTTGTCTTCTCAAAGCTGCTTTTATGAGGTCTGTTGTTTTCACAAGCTCTGAATCTGTCTGTTACTGTAGTATGGATGTAAAGAAATCCTCTGGAATGTTTCTATGGAGGGAGAAAGTTTACATCCCCACGTGTACTTCTAGCAGTTTCTCAGAAAGTCTGGATATACATATTCATTCTTCCTGAGACTGAGCAAGATGTCATTGGGAATTAAGGAAGAACCATGGAAGTGAATGGAATTTCATAACAGGCTGATTTTTTGCATTCATTGTGGTTCCTTACTGCATTGAGGAGAGAAGGGCAGTCAAATGTGTACTGCCAGTACAACCACGTTGAATAATCTAGTTTACTGGGCAGACCAGAAATGAAGGCTTGAAACGGAACCTGAATCCTTCAGAGGGCTGGATGTTTTCCAGATGCATGACAGGGTAAAGTTGCTCTAGTGAAAATCTGATCTTTTTCTAGTGCTGCTCTGAAAGCAGGGTAGAATGATGTCCTTTCTAATGCAGAACCCCAAGGTACTGAGAGCAGCTCTCCCTGTTATCTAATGTTGTGACCTGCATTACGCATTAACCATAAATTATTTTACAGATTTAAGAAAAAAATTTTACAGATTTCTCCAATTACGAAAGAATACCAATTGGTAGTTTTGATGAATGAAGCTTTATGTCTACAGATTGGGAGTAAGGCCATCTTTTGTCTGACAGTGGCCAACAAAGTGAAACCAGAAGGAAGAAGGAACTTGTTCTGTAGGTAGCAGACCTTTCAATCGTAAGGGTTTGTGCAGCTCTGACTGTCCATGCTGGTGGACAGGGAAGCTGAATCCAACAGCCAGCTTCACCTCATGAGTTTTTTTAAGCAAGAACGGCTCCAGCATCCTAATGAATAGGGCTGCAGTGCAGTAGATATTATACAGATGGAAAGTTCTGTTGCCACTGAGGCCAAAATAGAAAATGCTAGTTTACTTTTGCTCATAAAGAGTAAATTTTAAGACTCAACAGATATCGTCAGGTAATCAAATTCTAGAACAATGCTTGAGCTATGCTCGAGCTACTTCTTGGTCAATCTTCTTGCATTTATGTATCTTATATCCTGGGACATAAATAGTTTTTCCACATTTGGATCTCTCCAAAATTCAGAACAAATGTTTTCCTTTAGTGCTGTAAGAAGAGCCATAACGCAGTACATAGTAGGAAGTACAATCATAAATGGTGCTGAGATAGTACATTAGATATTTGATGCTTGGCTTGCCTTCCACAGTCCAGGAGCAAGCCAGCGATAAAAATACCTGGTTTAGCCATTACTGCTAACTATCCATTTATCTCAGGTTGTCTTAAGTACATAACAAAATTAAGTTTAACTCAGAACATTTCTTTTTCTTCATGTTTGGAGTTTTGCTTTCTTTTGAAACGTAATGATGAGCTCATAAATACATAAATTTGTTTTATTGATCAAGTCAATCTCAACAAATCACCTGCTCCTAAAAATACTGCCTTTCTATGTCATTAAAACACTGAAGCTGGAACAACACTAATATTGCATATCTTTTAGGAATATTGTTCTGTGGCGCAGCAAGGGAATATGTTTGTAGCTGTTTCATTAAAAACCTGTGTTTTATGCTCAGCTCTGCCTGAAATATCGTTCTGTAACCTCATGAGTGAAATGGATGATACGTACTTACTCCTGAACAATAGCACTAAGAGGCTTGAGTGATGCTAAGGGGTTTGAATGTTCAGAAATATTACCATATGTAAGTGGGAGAGCTGGGACTGCACGACTCAGTGAATATTCCTCCGAGCTATAAATAGCGTTTGGAAAAGGTATCAAATGCAATTTGAAAATGCCCAAGTGCCCACAATTCATAGCCCTGTTATCTGGCGTTTCTGAATATTTTTTATCTTTTTAGAGTCTGATCTAACCTTTGTGCCAGGTACTGCAACTGGGATTGCTTATTTTTCAATACAATGTTAAAGCAAATTCAGAAATACCTATACAGAGAGAAAATATACAAATTTCCTAGCCTTTTGAAGTGGCCAACAAAAAAGCACAATTTACTGAGTGACAATTAAAATTATCAATGCCCATATTAAGAAGCAAGATGAAACATTTTAAATATATCAGTAATGAGCCATGAGGCCATCCTAATTGTATAGTAAATTCCTCTTTCTTTGCAACCCTCAATTCAGCAGTGCTCTGTAGCATTCAAACTTCAAAAGACATAGTGATCCAATTTTATATTACTGTCAATTAATCTCCTTTCAGTCATCCCACAATATAGAAGTTGTCTTGCCATTTTTGCGATCCCTTTCTTTTCCATCTTCCCGACTACATTAATAATTATGTCCTATTTTTTGTTGTCCTGATCTATAAATCTTTCACATTGCAAACTTCACACAATTTCAGGTCTCTAGAAGAAGGACCCAACTTGTTTCTAGCTTTGATTTCAAACCAAGATACTATTTCAATATATTGTACACCTTCAGCATATGGGGACTCATACTGAAGTCAACAGGTGACTCATACTTAGAGACAAACATATGGCTAAGTAGTGGGGTTTTTTTTTCTTTTTTACAGACTTGGATCTAAAATCGTGCTGGAAAAGCCTGAGTATAACAATACTGCTGTTTTTCCACAGTGTGGAAGAGCAGGACACCTGACATATTTCCACATTTCCTATCTGTGTGCCATGAAGCTATTTTTTGTGGGATTTCTTTCTATATAAATGTTTGAGGTTAGAGGAAAAGCTGATGTAGCATGATCCTGTACAACCACAAGCGAATGACGTAGACTTCATTATGTAACTAGAAGGCTGGATGAGCAGTTCTGCTAATGCTTTGCAGAGATAATCTATTTGAGTTCTATGAAGACTGACAGTGTAATACCAGGTTTTGGTACCGTAACCAAGGTTTTGCTGCATAGATACTAAACAAGATTGTGTCCTAGCCTGTATTCCAGGTTTATTTCTTCGTACAGCTCTGCACAGAGTTTCTATTCAGGTCATGAAATAGTGCTAGGTTTTCACTGTTCAGTCTATTCATTAGCTTTGAAGGGGCTGGATTTGAATGCATCGGTTTGCTGCTCCTCTTTCACATGCATTCCTTATCTGTATTTGCAATAGATGAATTGTGTTAAAGTAATCTATTTAGCATAATCCATTCATGAAATCAATTTTTTTTTTAAGTTTTATTTTATATTGCCCATTTGTGTGATGGAAAGCAGAGAGACTTCTGGAGGCAGGGTCAAAACCCAGCTGTGCTCTCTCCATCCTGGATTTTAGCCAAGCATTAGGATTTTATTCTCTTTGGCATTTGTGTGGAGAGAGGTCCATGTTGACATGAATCCTAGGAATTCCTCTTTTTTGGTGAGTTTGCTGTTACTCTGGGTTATTGCTTACCATATATGCAGTCTTTCTCCTGTTTGAAAGGAGAGGAGGCAGCTGCAGAGGAGAATTCTCAGTTCTGGATCTGAGCAGACTGAAGTGCCTTCCATGAACCTTCATTCCCAGGCTGAGGCATCTGGGAGAGGCTGGTGGCCAGACACAACTTAGCACTCCTTCTAGGATAACTTCTACTATTCAAGAACATTGAAATGCCTTTAAAAAGCACTTTAGTTGCTGTCAGGGCTCTAGCAGATGCTCTCTGGGCAATTTACTGCCACCAAACATCCAAGCCTGATATCTACTGGGGCTCTCCAGATTGCTGCCAGAAGTGGCAGAATGACATTTTGGCTGCCAAAGAGTGCCACCTAAGTCATTAAGTAAAAGAAAGTCAGCAGTGATTTTAAGTTAATGTATGAGCACTGAGTTGCAGCAAGTATATAATCCATTCTGCCATATTGGCTATGGTGGCAGTAGCCTGTGCCAGAGGTGAACAGCTCAGGTTGGTGACCGCTTGAATCTTCATGAATTCCCAGAGACTGCAAAGAGACTATAAATCTGTCATTGACTGCACTGGGAGTTTATGTGTCTGACTTGGATAGTTTGATACCTAGATGCTTTGAATCATTCTCTCTTTGAAACAGCATTAAAAACAACTAAAAAACCCCACCAAACATCCTCTTCTCCTCCCCCCTCCCCTTCCCGACCTCCAACACCTATACTGAGCTTTTAAAGCAGATGTTTGGTTTCAGCCCAGATGCATATTGATACTATCTTTTTGCAGTTCGTTGCTTTTGTATTTATTTTACTCATCACCTCACAGTTTTGCAGTAACCTCTTCTGTAGAAACTTGGATTTTAAAATTAAATACATTCACTTTTTCTTTCACAATCACTATTCCATTTACAAAGAACAGTAAGAATCCATGCCAGTTATATCATGTCAACGAGCCTGGTCTCTCAGGTCTCTTTTCATTCTGCGTAATTTATCATTTCAGCCCATTTGCCAGATTCAGATGTAAGGTTTATTGCCAAGATCAAGCTCTCGAGTTTTTAAAAATATAGACACAACTATGGTTATGCTTAAATAGGGCTTCATTTTTGTAACTACTTTTTAAGTATATCTCTTTTCAAAATAGAGTCTTTTCTCCCCAAACTGCAATATTTGAGGGATGAGGAGAAAATATTCACTGAAGTCCCAGCTGGTAGCTGAGGGGATCAGGCATTGGAATTTCTCAGATTTTTCTGCAGTCTTACCTATACAGTGAAATTCCAGCAGGACAAAGGATTCATTATTAAGCTACAAATTTTTGTACTGAGGGTGACAATTACATAAATGAAAACTGAGATCTGCCCTTCTAAAAGGTGTTTGCTGAAGAAAAATTGATTGTAGAGGATGAATCCTGAACTGAGCACCCACAATCCCTGCAGGAGTATACTGGTTTCATCTCCATGCTCTTCAACCTGACACTTCCCATCCTGCCTTTAGGTTTTCAAGGGTGCCAGAAGCACTTCCACACCTGAGAGTTTAGCTCTGAACAGGGATCTGTCAGCATTGCTGACTCATGTGTAGGTCTTGGCCATTGCACTGAGAGTTTGCTTCATTCTGATGTTTGGCTGAACACAACAGAACCAGTGAATAGACTTCCAAGCCCAGCGGATGTTTTAACACATGTGAAAAATGTATTATCAGAAATAAATATAAATCAAGTCATCCCAGGTGCCAAACATCACAATAAAAGTCCTTCACCACTGGATCATACTATTCCTGTAGTACCATGACAGCTCCAGAGCTGGCTATTTAAATGCTGTTACTGTTGGAAAGGGATATGTAGGAAATATTTGATGTACATTGACAAAATCTCATTGCAGATCTTTTACTGCAAGACTTGGCCTATCCAAGTTTACGCAATAGTAGATCAGGACTGAGGCTTCTTACTGGTCATAATTAAAGAACTCTTACCATATTAATGAACAAATTTAAAACAAAATCGTGATGAAGTGTTGTGATTTGGACAGCAGGTGTTCATTCATCTTTACATCATCTGGCTATTCAAATGCAGATTTAAAAAATCCCTCTCTCTAATCTCAAGTGATGGATCAGGGAGCTGTTGGGCTTCCATGGGAAGGCTCTGATGGCCATGACATAAACCATTATATAAACAATATAATATTTGAAATAATTAAATTTGGCAGATGAAGTTTAGGGCTAAGGAAAACCCAGCACTCACTTGCATTTGTTGTTTCTGGTGTAGACCTCTCTGATGAATTAAGCCAGAACCGACACATTGCCTTAGTAGCTTTTCAGCCTTGTCTCTAATGTTGGCTCCCTAATATTTTAGCTCAGCTCATTCTGAGATGCCTGTAGCTGTTCTCATAATTCATATAGTTTTTCAATATGTGTCAGTGTTAAGTCAATGAGGTAGATGAACAGCTGTGGCACAAAAGAGTGAAAGGGAATCTTTTGCTATGGGTACTAAATGTTTCATGTGTGCAGACCATGAGTGCTGCAAATTGCTGTCTACAATGTTCTTACATACAATACACTTAAAAACCAGGAAAATATTTTCTTTATATCCCTTAAATGTGTAATAAAAACTTCATCTCTATCACTGTTAGTAATATGACAGAATAGCAGAGCTATTAGGGCTATTTATCTCAATTTATTATGATTAAAAATATGGAAGAAATATATTATTATGGAGGAATGTATTTTAGTGGCCAATTTAGTGCTCATCCCTCTGTCTGAGATTGCTTGTGGACCAATATACCTAGTTATATTGTTATTTATTTGGACAAATGTCAGTCATATATTTCTCTTGACCTTTTAGTCTATTTAAAGAAAAAAGGAAATAGATATTTATTGTTTGCCAGCCCTTTTTCTGTCTCATTTCACTGCATATGTTCTGCAATCCAGTTTCCTAGGCAAGCTGACTGAATTCATTTCATTCACCATTCTGCCATCTGTGAAGTAATTAACTTTTGACTTACGGAAAAAAAATCAGGAAGAATGACAATCCTTTTATTTGTTCCCCAGTACCCCTAGAAGATAAGTAGTAGTATTGTTTCTATTTAAGCCAGGGGTATGCATGAACATCCAAAATTGGGAAATTGCTCAGAGTTTCTTTTACAGTAGCCATTTTAGTTTTACCATAGCTAAAATTTTACTGTCATGACTACAAAGGCTGATTCTGCTAGCTGTATTTCTGCAGCTGGATTAAGCATGGCCCTGAAACTTAACAAGAGGACTGGACTAACATTTTTATACAGATTGACATTGTCCTCTACCAAACCACAGTACCCCCAGAACCGAGATTTGCAAAAACATTTAGAGATTTATAATGTTTTATGAGGTTTGGGGTAGGAGAGGAAGATTTTTTTTCATTTACAAGCAGATTCATATTGCTATAAATGTTAAAAGAAAATGCTGCTGACCATCCTTATGTGATACTAGTTTTCATCTTAAAAGGAAAACATTTTACAGCACTGTTATAGTGCTGATCACAGTAGAAGATCAAAAGTCATGTTTGTCGTGAGAAGGAACAGAGAATTGGCAAAAAATCTGTTTACCTACTTTGATTATACCAATTCACAGTCTGATGAACTAGCCTGAAGCATTCAAGTTCACACTATAGAGCAACCATGTGTAGTTATTCATCCAGGTTGGTGCAATGATTACCTTTCTTCCCTTCTGTTTTAATCCAGCTGAGTTGACACAGGATGAATTAACAGATATGGCAGTAGTGCTCATTGCCTTTACCAGTTTTCCCACTCCTTGCCCCAGGTGTTGCCCTTTCCAAAGCAGGGGTGGCTGGACCACACATGAGGTTTGCAACCCAGAAGATGAAAAAAATTATAGTGTCTGTGAGAGTATTTTCCACAGTTGTTTAGGGACTGCTTCAGGTGTGGTTCAACCATCCTTTGGCGTGGTTACATAACAGCCTCAGGCATCTTGCTGCGATCCTCACTGAGAGTCAACAGTATCAGAATTACAGTCTTTCCTTTAGACCTGCTAATATTGCAGGAAACATTTCCTGAGATGGCAATTTCGTGGCCTTTTCCCTGCAGTACTTTCCGTGAAGAGTCTCCTGTTTCAGTAACAAACTCATCAAATATCTCATTCTCGTATGACTGCCAGGGATATTTCACCTATCCAGTGTGCAAGCTGAATAGCCTGTGTGGACAATAACTGGGGAACCGTTTCATGCCAGGGTGAGAGCAGCATAACAGATTATCCATAAGGCAGCTCTCCTGGTGAACCAAAGGCCTCCCTACCAGCTAAAACATTGAAAGAGATGAACAAAGATCAGGAAAGACCATTAGAGAACAGATGTATTAATCCACGATCAGGCTCCATCAGGTGGGATTTGAAACTGCAGGGTCTGTAACGTGGCTGGAATCAGAGGGGCAGAGCCATTGCCACTTTCTACTCTGCATATTGAAAAAACAGATTCATCGCAAGCAACCATCAAACCACAGAAGCATGGCAGCTGCTCATCTTTCCAGCCTTTGCTAATCATGTGGGGAAACATAGCTAAATTGTTGAATGAAGCAGGTTACATATTATTTTCTTACAGGCTGTCCATCCTAGATGCTCTGAAAATTGTCCAGCTATATTCAGCATTTTTTTTCTGAGGGGATGGGAGGGATTTTAATAGAATATAAACAGTATACACTTTTAAGTTCAAATGCATATTTCAAATGGCTGGTGGATTATGTGTTTCCCAAAGTTACTTCCTTTCCAGAGGGCCACAGATTTAAGTCTTGTTAATAAAATTTAGAAATTCAGATTAGCTTATGAGCATTATCTCACAGCTCCATCTTGTAGTTTCAACTACGCATTCAAAATTAAAACTATATGGATGTGGATAATATTCTTGAAAAATATGGATGTGTGCTGTGGTACTGCAAATCAAAAATCTGGCACAGTTACCAGCTGGCACAATCTTTTGTCTCAGTTTTCCTGTCCAGGTCTTGAAATTTATTGGTTTATTCATAGTCCTGCACAACCCAAACCCAAGTAAGTTTTTCAGGGATTTAATTAATGTTGGCATTATGCTTTCAGAAGGCAAAGAGCTCATTTCTGTAACATCTGGTGTAAGGCAGTCCAATCCCCCCAATTTGTGCAAATCCTGCTGTAGCTTAAGTCCTTTGTAGTGTTTTAATGTCTGGAACCATTTAGTACAATCAGCAAACCTTAGTAATACACAGATCAGCTCTCTCTACATATGAGTTTGTAAAATAACTATTGCTTATGATTACTCTGAAGGATATAACCTTTTGACCTTTAACCCTCCT
The DNA here is from genome assembly GCA_013397955.1 of Grantiella picta. Lineage (NCBI taxonomy): Eukaryota > Metazoa > Chordata > Aves > Passeriformes > Meliphagidae > Grantiella > Grantiella picta. The sequence goes on from VZRM01006003.1 coordinate 415,176, forward strand.
GAACAGTGTGCAGTTTTCTGCCATTGTGTACTCTAACCCAGTGTAAAGCTAGATGTATTGTTACTTGATCAATTTGTCTGCCATACTTTGTACACCTAGGAATGAGATTGGCTTTTTTGGTTGAGTCTGCTGGGGGTTGCTGCAGAGAAAAGTATGGTAGGTACAGACACACTTGATGAAGGACAAAATTTGCCTGTTTATGCTTCTTTGGTTTTTTTTGTAAGTGTTTTTATCTGATAGATCAGATGTTAAATTTAATCATCTCAAATTGTATCGGTGTTTTACCAACTTATGAACCAGATTCTCAGAGAGTTTCCCTGACACTCATTTAGGTTGCCTCTGTCTATAGATTACAAGACTGTGTTTTTAGGAGCAGCTTTGCTATCTTTAGAAACAGTTGCTATTTAAAGAATAACTTGCATAAACCGGAGGTTTAGTTGCACTGGATTATGCACAGTATTTTCTGGATATACGGTAGAGTTAGCTCACTATGCAAAAGTGCCCAGAAAGAGAAAGGAAACATATTTTCTAGCTGTTAAATATTAGGGATTGATTGAATCTTCCATATTTAATCAGTTCTAATTGGCCAGCATAACATGGTTGAAATATAGGCACATTCAGTGTAAAATCCTATATATGCTGCCTGTTGAAATACTTGCTGCCAGTCTTACAGATCTGAATGCCAGATATTAGTATCAGTTCCAGACATTCTGTCTTTTACCCAATAAACATTTTTGAGTCTTTAGTATTGAATACCAGACTATTGTGCCGTATGTAACTTTCTGCACAGACTTGCTTCCTCTTATTATCGCCATCAAAAACCCAAGGCTGCTTTGATCTTAACCATTGGTACTATGGCTATTAAAATATCATCCCCCCCTAAAGGTCCTTCTCGTATTATAGTGATAGATAAGGTATAAGATCAAACATTCTGATGCTCCTATAAATTAAAACATCTATAAAATACTTCATTTACATGTTTATATTTTTCTTTGTTTTCTGCTAAAGTTTTGTTCCTCGCCATTGCCGACAAGATTTTCACGCTAAATTTCAGGCAGACAAAAGAGAAAATGCACAAAGCTCAGTCAAAACTTACAGACCATATGAGACAATGTGGTCAACAATAAAGCACAAATAAAGCATTTATCGCTTAACAGAATCAAGGAGAGTTTCAGGAGCAATTCACTAGGAAGAAGTGAGTTTAGCTCATCAGATTCATACACCTTACTCTGAGATGGGGCAATATTCCCTTGGGTAGTCTGTAATCATGTGGCATTCCCTTGCCATGGGAGTTGTGCTTTACTGTTTGCAGATTACACATCAGCCAGTTCAGCCCTTTGCACTGGTATGTCTCTTACTAGCCTGAGTTTTTTATTTACCTCACAGATACAACCAATCCAGCTTGAAACACATGGATTACATATTTCAAGAAGGAACAAACACAATAGCTTCTGCATTTCTACTAATTTTGCAATCTGCGATTGTGATAAAGTTTGAGAGTTTCATCTTGACCTCTGGAAACCATTTTCTCAGTTGAAATCACTCAATATGAAAGTAAAATTTTCAGAGTCCAAATACGTTGAATTTCAGGGTTATGTGTAAAACTCATTCTTTTGCTCAGGGAGCAGCAAGAACCCAGAGACCAGAACTCGCTCTTGTGTCACCAGAGACTCAGTGGACAACTGTCCAGGGCTCTTCAGTATGCTGTTCATTCTGCTGAGAGAGTCAAGCCTGCCTCTTTGGAAGTGGCAGAATGACTATCCTCTTCAGTACACTCTTTCACATTATTCCTTTCAGTCCTTGAACGAAATACCATCTGGTCCTGATGACTTACTGTAATTGTGTGTCTAATTGCTCTGTAACTTCCTCAGAGAGTTCAATCTCGGGGAAAGACTTATTCTGACTTAGCATTAAAATTGCCTTCCGTATAGAATTTCAGTTACCAGATCTCCTCTTTCTATATCTCACTGTATCCAAATTGTGTAGAAGAATAAAAGCTACCATAAGGATTTTTCTGGTCTACAGGAATCCTGCTTTGGTTAAATACAGATTTTCTTGGAAATACGTTACAGATCTCACAAGTAGAGAACTAAGATGAATTTGGAACCTCTTAGCACTGAAAAAATTGATATTTATTATCAGTTCTGTTGATTACATCTCTTTAGACTCAGGATTGGCATTATCATCAATCACATTGATATTATACCTTTACTATGAATGCTTTCCTGTATTTAAAGTGTCAATCTTTATGCTGTTCTGATGCTCTGTTCTGAAGTTGCTCAAAGTTACACTGACTTCCCTTATATTTTTAAGAAATCTTTTTGAAGTACTGAAAGTTATGAAGAAATGTGTGCCCACATTTTTCCATAATTGTCTGTGCATCTTTCTGTCCCTGCAGTTGCGGTGTCATGCATCATGGCTCATTGGTACAAGTTGTTGAAGCATCCCAGTTAGTGGCAGATGTCACTGAAAGGTTGTCAGCTCTTTGTGAAAGCAAAATGTCTATTCTTTTAAAGACTTCAAGCCCACACTTCAGTTAAAGGATCAGACAAAGGAAATATTTTTGATCCATGAATCACCAAGAGAGATCCTAACACAAGATCATCCTTTGAACAGGGAAGATGCAAGACATCTTTTCCTAAGAAAAAGCAGCATGTTCAGCTCTTCTTATTGCTTTCTGCATTTTTGTTTTCATTTCTTCTTCAACATCTGAAAACATTTGCAAATAGGTTTTGTAAACCAGTGTCCCTTACAGAAATTACATATCTTACTTCCATCTCAGAGATACAGAAGAACTTTCTGTTGCTATCTGTATCACTTCCTTCTGCATATCCAAGAGAAAATGAGAGGACATAACCAATATGGCTCAGTCAGTTTTCCCATTTGGATCTTCAGCTCAAGATGGTGACATGAGCCTTGCTGTGCTCATTAGGATCTCATTTTTTTTTCCAGATATTGAGTTCAGCTCCGTTCTGTCCTGGGACTGTCCTGCAATCCTGAGCAATTTCGGTCAATATATCAATGTGGTCATCTTAAATCTTTGTATCACGATGTTATTATAATTATCCCATTTGGTTTCACTTGCAAGGTTTCACCTGAGGCTTCTTCAGAGCTGGCTGCCAGTCCGAAGCAGTGAGTGGGCATTTGTAGTATCCCTTCTCTAGTGTTGTCTCCACACAGGAGTGGTAAAAGGATACACCATCTCAGTGTCATATCTCTCTCCCTTCAAAGTCCTGGTCTCAACACAAGAAAAAAGGAGGCATATGGACCCTCAGTTGTCCACTCTTCTTGAAAATGTATCAAAGCTCAGACAAACCAGTTCTCCTGCAACGATTTTGTCCTCCTAAAAAGGGTGACACTTCGTGTCCTGACAGATGTTATATTGGCCGCATGCACTGAGCAAGGGAGCACTTTTCTCCCTGATAGGTTCAGCATGGAATAACTCACAGAGCACTGCAGTTACCAGGTGTAAACAACCACCTACCAGACTTTTCTAAACTGTCAGTAATCCCCCAGCTGCCAGGTAAGGTGAAAAACCAATCCTCCCAGTACAAGAAGGAAAATGAAAACATACCTTTTTGTGCTATAAGAGGCCACATTCCTGGCTCTGAGATGCCCTTTGGCATTCTTATAAAAAAAAAAAAGCAACTACTATATTCTAAACCTATTTGCTGTTAAAAATGACAGTAATTCAAAATGCTCTGTCTCTGTGGATCCTATTATCTACTTTTCTTTCTCTCTTTACCATCACCTCACTGTGCTTTTAGGGTGACTCAAAGTGGTAGATGGAATTCAAGTTTCTAATGATTCTGAGATGAGACACTAGAAGTTCTTGAATTACAGTGCCAGTCAAAGAGTATGAGAGATATGGGAGCATCCCTATGGATGCATAAAGACTAATATTTAGAAAACCATGGTTATAGTAAATGCAGTGACCATGTGAATGTCATCTGCTTTGGTTGGTGGGAGGAGGGGTTATACAGAAATAGCCTGGATTATTTAATTTATTTTTGAAGTCCTCTCCCTCTTCTGGAGTTTGTGTGTGTGCAAATCTGAATGTTACCTGTGCAATTGTTGATGTCTCCCCTCTTGAGCTCTACCACCATTACAAAGACATTTACATTGTTGACATTACTATAAGTGGTATAAGGTGTTAGCTATTGTATCAGCTAGAAAATCCTCCCCAAACTAGATTAATATATCCCTATGGTTTGTGAGGCACTTATTCCGGATTGAAGTTTGGAAGACTTAGAAAAATTATTCTCAAATCTAAAAGCATTGTGAACTTAATTAATACATATTAACAGAGCAAATTTGGTTTTCCAGCGCAGTGACTGTCCACTACTTGTTTTCCTTTTTGTAAAATATTAATCATCCATGCAGAAAATTCAAATAGTACTCAAGTCATCAGCAATAAATCAGAAAAGACTATTTCTTTGTTGTTTTGATAAGTGGCTTGCTATTTGTTTTCAGGTTATTTTTGGTAAGAGGGAAGGTGCTAGCATTTATCTGGATTTGTTCAGCAAATGTTGGAATGGAATATTTTACATTAAACTGCTCAACACTATGACAGTTTAAAACCTGTAAAAATATTATTCATAATTAATATTTTATAGAGAGAAGGGAAAATGTTGGCACAAGTGTAACTTATGGACCTTTTTTCAAGACACAGAGACAAAACACATGATTTGTCTTCAGGCAAGAATAATTGAAATGTCATCCAAGATCCATGCACCTTGACCTCTTTTCACTGAGTAACACCAGTGAAACCAGTTGCATGACAGGTGCATTTGAAATATTAAATTTTGATGGAACTGGAAAGTACAAGTTAGAGCTAGATATGCCTGTCAGCAGAAATGAAAGACATGGCTAATCTACCAGGAACAAAAAAATATCCTACCCAGTTCAGACATAGCTCCTGATCAGACATTGTATCACTAGAATGATCATAGAGTTCAAATCAGTTTCTCTTATACGATGATGAATTCTATCAGATTTTTACAAGCAAATGACATGAAGTCACTGGACTGGGATTTGAGGACAAAAGTGGATTTAATCCAGAAGTAACTGACAGCATGAGAGATGGAAAGGGTCAGAGGGGGGAAAGTGCTTTCTTGGAAAAGTAATTTTTTTTCACTATAACTAAACCAATATAGATGAGCCTTCCAGAGAGTCAGACTAGATAAAATATTCAGACACGCTATTTTAATCTGGTGTCTGTCTATTCTGTGTAAGTCTGGTTCTGATCTGTGCTCCTTTACCCAAAATAAATCAAATAAGATTGTATAGCTGAGATGAAAATACAAGGCCAAACGCAGCCTAAATGCCTGAATTATGAGGCCACTTCCTAAAACTATTGCACATCTGCCATCCTACTGGTAGTTCCAGTTGGGGAATGGAGAGGTTTTCTCTTTCAGGCATTACTTAGTCTTATTTGAAGAAAAGTGAGCAGTGACAATGGCCTCTCCATGCTGTGATGGAATAAAGCAGCAGGAAACAGAAGCTGAGACTCCATCCCTCCACACCAGCAATCTCAGGGGCCAGAAAGATGAATTTCTCTCTTTTTCTGGTATCTGGATCAGCCAGTGTTAAACTGCTTATTTTCATGTTTCCTAAGTTCAGATATCTTGGATTATTGAGCACAAACATCAGCCCAGCTGACTTCAAAAACTTAGTTATATTAGTGTTGAGTGTATTTTGATTAAGATGAGGCTCTGTGAAGAGAAGTTTGTGCCTAGAGAATAGTATCAATGATTGCTTTCTTTTGTTCTTAGTTTTGCAATGCTGAGCAGATATGCAATATGAAGAAAAAAGATAGAAGGTTAACAGACAAATTAAACACTGGAATTAAGAGAAAAAGTTCAAGAACCTTAAGTGGAACTTCAGCAGAATTATGTGATTAAATCCAGAACTGTGCAGCTGTAACCTAACCAGTAACACTCCATTTATTGCTTTAATATCCACCAGAATGATAATACACGATGAGTTGCCTCAGTCTTGGCAGAATGGAGTGAACTCTTCCATCATTTTACACCAGTACTTGGAAGGGAAGCATCACTCCTCTTATTAAGTTTGAGCAGCTTAATCATTAGGGTTAACTCATTCTGACACACTTAGACTTCAGTAAAAACCAAGCAAAAAAAAAAAAAGACCAAGCAAAAACCTCCGTGACAGTTGCCCCTTCCTTGTGAAACATAACCCTTCAGATAGCATGAGATGATGGTGAGCTTGTTTCCCCAAGAAATGGGACACCAGTTTCAATTCCCTGCTCAGTGTTTAAGCTCCCAGTTCCAGGCATTGACTCTTCATAGGCACATTTGTCTGTATCCTGGAAAATTGTCACTTTGCATTGTCAGATTGGAGACACAAACTGCCTTTGTAGATGATTGATCCCTAGTCTCAAGGTTACCTTTTTTTTCTTTTTTTTTTTTTTTAATTTTATTCAATGACCCAGGAAGAGGTTCTTCTCTTCCTGATCAGTGGTCTAAGACAACAATTTTTATGTGGGAATGGAAAATCACGTGTTTTGTTAGCTTTGTTTTTAAAGAAAATCTCAGAAGTATCTCAGAAGTATGTTTGATGTGTGGATTTTACACTGGAGAAAGAAAAAAAGAAGACAGAGGAATCTGGATGATTTGCCTAAGAGGCAAGATTTAATGATCCTGCCATCCTATTGCCTAGCTCTAGGTAGATTCCCATTTACGATTCTAATTGTGCTCGTTTCCATTTGAGGATAGCCCTCTATGTCCACATATCTAATCCAGCCACCAAACCTGTGAAGGGAGATGTTTGAAAGATAGCCATCCCTGCCCTTACTTTCTGGATTGTCTTATTGGATCCAGCCTTGAGAGCACATTGCTGTTGGGCAGCAACAAATTAACTTTATGAAATGTAGGTTTTTTTGATTCCTTCTTATCTATCTAATAAATTGCAACCTTAAAAGAAATAATCTGGCCTAGAGACTTAAATTTATCGTGGCATTAATCTGACTATGTTTTTACTCTGCTTAAAGTTTAATTTGATTCTTTCCGTCTAATAAATCTTATGTTAATTAAGACAGCCCAAAACGAATTATAGGGACTGTTACTGGATGCTCATTGTTGAATATTTCAAAGATAAGTGAAGCTGACTCCTGCCCTCAAGTGAAGCAGAAACAGCATGAGAGCATGAACACTGATGGGCATGAGATGGCACATTGTAACATGAACAAGAACTAGGAGGCTCCTACCAGCAGATCTTGGCTAGCAGACAAGTTAGTAATTTCTAAAAAGTAATTTCTACAGAAAGAGAAACAGAGTTAGTAATTTCTATAGGGAGTTCATAAGGTGCACTATCAGTCCAGGGTAGCTGTTTGGGCTTTTTTTTTGGCAGTGGTCATCAACACAAGTACCCCATGCCAGATGTACCTAGCACAACTGGAAGAGTGTGTACAAATTCATGTACAGAGCCAACAGTATCGTGCTGCAGCTGAGCCAGTGAATTTCAACATTTATCTATAACAGGCTGCCGTCCCAGTCAAGCACTTTTCCTCTCCTTAGAAGAAGGCTATCAGTGGTGCCAAACTCTACAAACAGCACTCAGTTCTTTTTTCTAATTTGCATTGGCTTGAAATGTAGTTGTTCAGATATACTTGAAGGTAGAATTGAGCCTATAAAGGCCCCATTCCTGCAAAGTGTGATGTGAATGCAAATAACTCATCTTACAAAGATTCCCATTGACAGCATTAACTTTACAGCCAGATGTTTTGTGAAATCAATACCTTTGAAAAAAAGGATTTTTTAAAGCATGAGACGCAGAGCTTTTCCCAATTAGAAATGAATATTCAGTAAAATTCTCATATTTGAATTTCAGAAATTATAAAAAGCATTATTTCTTCTTCATAGAAGAAGACAAGTTTTATGGTTATCCTGGTTGACCAGCAGATATTGACAGATGTAAAACAAGAAATATCTTTGACAGTACATGACTTTATACTCTAAAACTATCTTTTAAATAAAAAGTCTGTTGAGCATAAAAGTATCGTGAGTCCTCACCAAGTTTATTAGACTCTACAAACTGTATAAGTGAGATTTCTTTTCCAGTATTGTGCAGCTGGTGCTGTATATTGTAGTTTAATTAAAATCGGTTACTAAAATGGCAATAAGGTCACAGTTAATATCTCTTTTAGGGTAACAGACTGTGTTAACTTTTTTCCCAAGGGGATGGACTCACAGGATTGGGAGGAAGAGTGCACAAGACTGTATAAAGCAGTAGCAAATGGTAGAATAATCAGTAGAGCTGTATAAAGACAAAAGCAGCAGCAACTGATAATGTTACAGGTTGATGCCATCCAGTGGTTCAGCAGAGCACTCAGGGACAGGTTTTGAGTGGTATCTGGTACAAGATACCACTTGTAGATCAGGCTGCAGAATTACTACTCTCTGATATTCTCATTCCAGTTGGACTTGCTTGTGTCTGGCAACTGTCAATTTACTTTTGTTCTAACATACAATTGTGTAATACTCTTCACATATGCTTTCACCTAATTTTGTGTACATAGGTATATATTGTCATGCATATGCCATGTGTCTGTGTGCACATACAGGCAACAGTGATGTTATAGGGTACAGTTTCCATGTGAAGGGGCATGCCTCAGTTATTCGAAATAAAAACAGCTAAGTTTCCTGTAAATCACGTTAAAAGATATGTGCTCCAGATGTGGAGCAATTGCTTTATATCAGAGCTCTACACAGCAATAAACTTTTTATTTTGTCAAATGCCCATAAAGGGGAGACATACTAAACAAGCTGCAAGCAATTACGAATGCTTGAAGCAACTATGAATGCTTTCTAGAAGTAACCTGCTACACCATCATAACAATACTGCAATTTATTTATGTGGCCACCATTTAGAAATAAGGAAATACCAAAGGACTTAGTGTAGTGAGTTTCAGATAGATGCATTGCATTGCCAAGCTTCAGAAAAATTGCCTGTAGACATTAATTTTGTAATGCTCAATAAGCAGAGCTGGTATTCCAGTTAGTTTCAAATCAGGAAATCAGTGCTAAATTTAAAAATAACTCAGGCCTTGACAAGAAATCTGCTTGCTAGTATGTGCATGTCGATTTAGGGGATTGAAGGAGGTATTGGGAGTCGTTTCTTCCTTTGAGAATGGACATCAGTGCTAAACAGCTCTGGGAGACCAGAAACAGCTCACGCTACTTTTCCATGCAAAAGCAGCTTCAGGAGTGTTCTACATGGGAATGCCTGCAATTCCCGGTGGAGTCACAAGGGATGGCATCAGCACATGGCAAACACACGTTGAAGTACACTAGAGGAATTACTAGATTGTATTTTCCTATATGAAAACTACATCAATTTCAAAACTGCAGAGTTGGGTGGGAAGGAGTGTGCAGTTATGTAGGAGTAAAAATATTTTCTGTGTGGCTCCCTTTTTTCTTCTGTAAATAAAAAAAAAAACAGAAAGAGAAAGAAAAGGGCTGAGAAACGCAGAATGACTGACAAATGAAGTTACCCCACTTCAATTTTGACAGGAATATAAAGGATGTTGAAAACAAGCCAGATTCCTGGCAGACTGTTTCATAGGAATTCCTGTCTGCTAACAACAGTGATTAAAACAGTAACTGAAACTTTGAGTTACCAAAAAAGCCTTTTGAAAACTTAATTGTTGCAGTTTTTCTATTCCCTTGAGTGCCAAGCAGTACCCTGTTAATGTCATTCCAGCCTTCCCCCCAAGAACTCGTTAAGTCCACAGCATTTCAAATACAGACCTGAGGTTTCTGTGTGTCTGTTAGCAGGGAAGTGCCTCCTCTCATTTAGCAATTATTACTTTTTCTCCCTAATCTCAGCCACAGGCAGTTTAATTTTACTTTGATCAACTGTCTTGTCTTTCTATCACTTGTCTGAGATCTGAAGAGAGAGAAACATCACTGAGGAAGTGCTTGTGAACTGGCATTAATGTGATTTAACTCGTTTGAATAAGTTTCGGATTAAATTTGGCACTTTTTTATCTGTAGGTTTGGATAGTCAGTTTTCATAGATGTTGGGATGAGAAAGCATGAACACGTGGATTCACTGCAATAGTGTCCACATACGTCTGTGCTCTTGGTGTGTTTTTAATACATAATCCTATGCTCTGTTGTATACTTGCATTAATTATTCTACACCTCCTCAAACTTTGGTTCTGCCTTTTGCTCTGAAATACAAGAGTATTGGTGGTTACAGCATGCTGAAAATTGACTAATTGCATGGGTGAGGGGAGTAAAACAAGATTTCTCAGGGCAAAATGCTGGCTGCCTGTCACGTGTCTGCAGAGACTCTGCTTCTCTGGTACCCTAGCAGGCTACACTGCAGAATAATGATTTCAGCAGTGGATTTTTGGCATTACTTTTCAGATCGTTCTCAGACTATTTAGGGCTTTATTGGCTTAAATTGTCCCTTTCACTTCCACCCAGGAACTTACTAAAGGCCAGTACAGTGGTGCTGAGGGTGGTAGTGTAATGGGCTTACCTCCTACTCATCCTTCCGTGTAACCAGGTTTCAACATCTGAGGCATCACAGGCAAGCTCTTTCCAGAAAGTGTATTACAGTGACCTTATTTTGACAAATACTGCAATGGAGAGGAAACAGCATAGAGATGAATTGGTCTCTGCATTAAGAGTGCAGGAGCAGCCTGGCCAACAAAAAGGCCCTGACTCACAAAAAGGAGTCTCTCCTGTTTAAAGTAAGTTGCCGGTGTAAACTGGGATGATGTTACCTCTGCCTTGATTAACTGTATAGCTCCTGAATGCTAAGTTGATGTAAGTATTGGATAATATATTCCACTAGTTCAGCACCTCCAGACAAGATGAAGCTGTAGGACTGTGCACCACAGGAAACTCCTTGTCTTCCTTACTGCATGCAGAGTAATCCTGGGAGTCACACAATAAGGGAGCACCATTCTGGATAATGACTTAGACCAGACAGTTCACAACATAATTGTCTAACATGGCATTCAAAGCATCCAGACTTCTTACAGCAACCTAAAAGTGTTTTGTTATTGAGTGTTTTTTAAGAATAACACTTGTAAGCAACATTGTCTTGAGGCTGAAGTACTTTCTGGTTTATTATTTCTCACAATCCTTTGGTGGACTGCATTGTACTGTGAGCTAATTAAATCTGTTGTCTCTTAGAAATTACAAATTCCTTGTTCTGTGTTTATCTTGTCTGGCTGAACAGAAAAAGTGTGGAGGTAAAGACAGATATATAACTGAGATTGATGTAGATGGATCTTACTGGATGTCTTGTTTAGTACCCTCAAGTTTCACTGTGGAAACATTGAGATGCTTTGAATTCCTGAACACTTGCAATGTGCAGAAACAATTGGCAAAGGAAGGATAAAACATGCAATCAGTGGCTTTGTTTTGCTAATTGTTGTTAGGAGTTTGCAGACAAGTCAATAGTAAACCACTTTTGCTTTGCTAATTCTGTGTAAAGATCATGAAGGAAGCCCTTCCTGAGGAGGACTTTGAAGAAGTGTAAGGGTTTTGTGGGGTAATTCAGAAGGAATTCAGAAATGTCACTATGGAGTCTTCATAACTTACTGCAGAGTGAAGAAACAGGCTTGGAGCATGCACAATTGCAATAGTAGAAGAAACAAAAGGCAAAATCCAAATTCAGAGGGACACAGATACAAAAGTTCGTCTGCAAATTTGAAATTTACTTTTAAAAATGCGTAATATTTACAATTACATTATAATTTATTTATTTGAGCATTCAAGAGCACTTTCACTACAATAGAAGGGATCATTATTTTGTGAAATATTGCAGTGACAAAATACAAATTGTAGAACAGTCACCCTGTCATCGATAGCCAAAAAGTTACCAAAACAAATTGTTAAATAATCATTTTGTGGGCACACAGATAATAAAATAACAAAATTATATGAAACAGCCAACATCAATTTATCAAGAATAAATCAAGTCAAATCAGTCTGTGTTCCTTTTTGACAGTGTAACTGGCCTGGTGAATACAATGGAAGCAGGGGATGTGATATATTTGGACAGTAATAAGGCTTTTGACACACTACCAATTACATTCTCATAAGCAACTTAAGGAAATGTTCTGGATGAAATTGCCATCTGGTGGGTGCACCCACTGGCTGTAGAAACGTATTAAAAAGTAGTTATGACAGTTCACTGTCAAATTGGGAAGACATATTATATAACTTTCTTTACAGACTTTTCCTGTGTTTTGTTCTAGTTTCATTAATGATCAGAAAATGCTCATCAAAAAATGGAGATTTTTTTTTATCCATTGATAAGATGCGAATATTTTGGAGGATTAAAATTCAAAAGTCATGGTAGTTTGAAGAAATGGTTTGAAAATCATAAGACATGAAAGAACTGCTACTCTTACTAAGAATAAAATGCCCAAACAGAAGATTTGAAGTAAGGGTGCTAATACTGTACAAATGAGCAAGGATAGATCACAGTCTAAATATGAAACTGCAGTTTCATACTGCTAAAAAAAAAAAAAGAGGAAGAGGAATTGCAATGTTTGTATCTAAAGCATGGGAGGTAGGAGGTATTTTGTTTTACATATGGCATTTTGACTAGACTGTTATGTCAGACGTTTGGATTTCAGAATAGGTAAACAAATTGCTAAGAGTCCAAAGGAAAGTCAAAAGAGGTATGAGAAGTTTAGAAAATGGCTTGTGAGGCTTGTGAGGTTTGAGAATTTGCTTATTTGTTGTGGCTTCTTTGTTCTGAACAAAACAAGTATGAGAAAGCTTGTCATGAAAAGAACTGGGTAATATTAAGATTATTATAATGATGAGAAATTCAAATTTCCTCTTATCCACTGAGTATAGGAGAAAAGTAGTTAGCTGAATTTATCCAAGAGAGAGTTAAGTTAGATGCTAAGAGATGTAAATGTAGGGACAGATTGTGCTGGAACATGCTAACTGTGCAGTCTCCTTCACTGGAGATTTCTGAGGACACATTAGATGAATGAGTAATCAAGATTGAGCTGGGTATGCTTCATCCTGTCTCAGAGGTTTCTTTCAGCCTAGCTTTGTGTGATTTCTACTTAGTAATGCAAATGCCTGAAATTAGTGCTTAGGTGGATTCTAGAAAATAGCTCTGAGGTGGATTAAGGCAAAAGTATCTCTGCCAGACTGGCAGCAAAGCCTCCTGACGAGACCTTGAAGCCAGGAACGAGGGGATGAAGAGAGATCGTGACCCACAGTCCACTGGGGAAGTGGCAGGCTGTGTTGGCAGGGAGGTGCAGTAGACAAGACAGAGCTTAAGAACAACAAAACAGGGTGAAGGACACCCACTGCAAGCACATGAAGGCAAACAGGGAAGTGCCACAAGGACAGCATCATGGGGGAAGCTGTCATACATTATGAGAAATCAACTGATTGGAGCACCCCCTGAAATGCCCTTACATTGATGCATGCGTGTAGCACGAGACATAAGCAGGAGGAATCAAAACCTGTGTGCAGGTGCTGGTCTATGACCTTGCACAGGCAGCATGCTGCGAGGGATGGACAGAGGCACTGCGGCACGAGCAGGTGGTGGGGAAGGTTGTGGAGCCATTCAGCTTTCTGCGAGAGACTAACAGGGATTAATGGAGCCCTGCCCGGGGACAGACAATGACAGTCAACAATTTATGCCCGAGGACTAGAGGGCAGACCGTGTTGTGGCAGGTATCTGCTACAGTCTGCTGGATCGGGAAGAGGAGGCTCTGCCCTCATGCAAGGGGATGGAGCCACATGTTCAAAACCCTGCTTCTCATAAGGGGCCTGCCATGTGCTGGGCACAGCATTAAACAGTCAGCCCTGGGGATACATGGATTGCACTGATGACAGCTTCCCAAGAGGGGTGACTGCGGATCCAGCAATGGCTGGCCCTCCATTGGACTGGATGTTTGCAAACAATGGAGGATGGCAATATGGAAATTGGGCTTAGTCTTGGCTGCCCATGAGGTAGTGGAGATCCCATTCTGAGTGACAAATAGGAGGAGCATGACTCTGGATTACAGAACAGCAGACTTTGGCCTGTTGAAGGATTTACTTGATAGGAAATGGTCATGGAGAGGAGCAGACCAGGAGGTGTGGCTGATTTTGAGGATGCATAACAGTGAGCCATGCCAATGGGGGAAAAAATCAAGCCCAAGTGGCAGGAGGCTTACAACTCTGTTCAGTTTTGGTCCTCTCACTGCAAGAAGGACATTGAGGTGCTGGAGCAGGTCCCAAGAAGGACAACAGAGTTGCTGAAGGGTCTGGAGCATAAGTCTTATGAGAAGCGACTGTGGGAGCTAGGGATGTTAGCCTGGAGAAAACAAGGCTGTGGGGGGAGACCTTATTGTTCTCTCCAGGTACCTGAATGGAGGTTGTAGAGAGATAGGGATATTAGGAAAAATTCTTTGTGGAAAGAGTGGTCAGGGGCTGCTCAGGGAAGTGGAAGAGTCACCATCCCTTGAAGTGCATGTGGATATGGAACTTGAAGACATGGTTTAGTTATGAATATGGTGGTGGTGCTGGATTGACAGCTGAACCTGATGATCTTAGAGGTCTTTTCCAGCCTTGATGATTCTATAATAGGTGAGGACAAGCTCCTTACTTTACTCAGGCCTAAAAAGGAATAGTAGAAGAGGTGAAAGCTGGAACAAGTGAAACAGAGGAATATAGAGATATTCTCTGACTGTGCAGGAATGGCATCAGAAAGGCTAAAGCCTATCTACAGTTGAATCTTGGAAAAGACAGGAAGGGGAACATGAAGGACTTTTACAGGACCATCAGCAACAAAAGACAGATCAGCAAAAATGAGGCCCTGACACTGAATGGGGTAGGGGATAAAGGACACGGACAAGGGGGAGGTATCCAGTGCCTTCTTCACCTCAGCCTTTACTGATAAAATCCACCCTGAGGAATCACAGCTCCCTGACACCCATGAGAAAGGCTGGAGCAATTAAGTTTTATGCTCAGGAGGATCACATTACAGAATATTAAACCAAGTGCACATACACAAATCTGTGGGGCACAACTGAATGCATCCATGACGACTAACGCAGCTGGGTGATGTCATTGTGAGGCCACTCTTGATTATCTTTGGAAAATTGTGGTGACTGGGGGAGGTTTCAGAGGGCTGGAAAACCAAAGGGCACTGATACCTTCGATAAGGGCAAGCAGGAGAATGTAGGGACCTACAGGACTGTCTACCACACCTTAATTGCTGTGCTAGTGATGAAGCAAATCCCACTGGAACCATTTACAAACACATTATTGTGTTTTAGGCATTTTCCAATCCTTTGTAGAGAAATGCAAAACATTTATTTATTTTTAGCATAATACACGGAGGTTACATGTCTACAATACTGAGGCTCTATTCGGTTCAGTGCTCCAGCTAGTGAAATGTCACCTACCTTTTCCTGTCTCAGCAGCAAGCTGACTATATCTTTTAGCATCTCACAAGCACTGGTGAAGCTCCACATAGACAGTATCTTCCAAACAGCCCACTCCTACTTTCTGGTAGGGATCAGATTAAAAAAAAAGCCTTCTTGCTCTGAACTCCCCCATTTCTGCATGGCCATCCTTACACTCTAGTTGGGCATAATGAAGTGGAACCATCTGGGACTGGCAGATATATATGAGAGAGAGTGAGGATGAGATTATCTGGGTGCAGACTGATTGCAGTTGCAAAAGTAATAAATTCATTTTTAAGGGAACAATTTTCAGGAAGTTTAATTTGCAGAGTGAGAAAATTAATTGAGAGCATAGGCAATTTTCATCTTTCCATCCAGCAAGGAGAGAAAACTAAAGGGAAATAGTGAATATAATCAGAATGACAGGAAAAAGAAACAGTCACTTATAATTGTTCTTGGTGACAGCATAATTTTTTCAAGAATACAGAGGTGTCTGAAAATTACTTTCAATAGCTCTGAAAATATATGAATGATTTCCAGCCAACTATTTATTATGACCAAAACACACAGTAAGTCAGACACTTGGACAGGACAAATCCATATTCCCAAATTTAAAATATTTTAAAAATTAATAATTAACATACAGATGAGATGCATACACTCACTCAAATTCTATGTCTATGCAAACAAAAAAAAGCCAAACCAACCTTTGTAATTCAAGAGGAAGAATTGTACAGCTTTATTAAGCAAGGCATGGCTGTGAATCTCTATTGAGGCTGTGGGGGAAAAACTGTCTTGAAAAAATTAAGATATTTTAACATTTGCATTTTTTCTGAATTAGCATAAAATTAAAATATCAAATTCTTTTGTAGAACAAAATGGCTTTTTGTAACAAGCTTGTTTTCACATTCACTGTGGTCATGGCTGAGACTTTCTGGTTCCTGATTCTGGGGATGGTTTTTCATGAGCTATGGTGTTGAGAGAATTTAGTGCTGTTCAGAAGACTGCTAATTAGCAACTGGTCTAAAGGAGCTGTGTGCCAAACTAAGCAGAGTGCAAGAAAGCTACAGCCCTTTCCAACATGTTTCCTTTTCTAGGAATGGTGGGATACTACTGTATTTGTGATTGTAATGAACTGTCTTGTATTGAAAGGATCCTTAGCTGGCAAATGTGTCTCATTTTAAATCCTTGATACTGGTTGGGCTGTGAAAAGTAAGTGAAGCAGATCTGATAATCTGACCCACACAACTCCCTCACAAAGTAAACATTGCCAATGAATACTTGATTTCCTGTATCCTCAAGGAAAATTGCTTTGGAAGAAAAGACTGCTCATGAGTGGCTGTTGATAGCCTCTTTTCAAATGCTTATCTCCCTGTATCAGCAGGCAAGTCTTGTTTATAAGGAGGGCTCCACTCCTCCTCCTTGACTGGGATTCCAAGGGTAATTCACACACATCTGTATCTCGGTTTTCATCATGTTCTGCTCTGCTGTAAATATCAGTTTTATTGACAGTTATCAGCTACTCTGACACTGCTCTGTTGGCTGGAGATGTGAAATTCGCCAGCTCCATTTTTTGTCAGAACATCTCCCAGAGATATAATGAGCAGCAGCAGCAGGGATTGGAAAAAGCACTTGATAAGTGCTCAAAACACAGCTTTGTTCATTCTTTGTGGCAATCTGCTCTAATGTTTGCTGCCTAATAGTGTTCACACTACAAAACAGTGCTTTCTTCATGATTAGCCTTTCCCAATATTAAAATACTGTATTCTTTGTGTTTGACCTGATTATAAGAAGAACTTCCACATCAGGATGCTGTTGGAATTCTTTTACATGAAAAACACTGCAACTCTGTTTTAGGCACTCCAGAATCTCTAAAAACAATACAAAATAAATAACCTGTCACTGTCAAGGACAGAAAACAAGTGCTGTCATGAAAAAGACGCCATTTCTTCATGTTTGGGGTATTTGTGTAGTCTTTGCTGCATAGCAAAATTATTCTGAAAATTTCAATGCTTTTATTTTTTGAAACTTAATGTCTTTAATTGCTAAAAATAGCTGTCTGTCTAACGTTCTGGGTTTCTACCCTATAGAATTAGCCTTGCAGAAAAATGCCTCAAGGCAAAAAGAGGCAAGTCTGAACTTGACCCACGTCCAGAGATTTTTGTGAACACGAACCCCATGGGCTGTTGAGTTGGTAACGATTAGAATTGCAGAAAGTTTTTTCCTATCCTGTTCTTCCTCATGGCAATGCAAAACAACAAGATGAATGAATGCAGAAACTATGTTAGTGTGTTCATATCCCAAATTCAAAAGCACTAAAAAAAGGAAGTGAAAAATGATATTCTGGCTTCAGAAATAATACCAGGTTATATTAAAAAGGGCTAGGTATGTATCTGTAAGTCCAGCTGTGCTTTAGAAAATAAGAAAGATCAGCCTACTGCCTTGCAGTTGCCATGATGTTATCATAAGCTTCATGGTTTTGAGGGTTTTCTTGGCTTTCTTATCTCCTGTTTTGAAAAAAATTGCCTTTATTCAAAATTGTTTGTTTGTCCTATTAACAGGACACTTCTCATGATTAACATGTCTGTTAATCCCAGCCAAACATCTTTGAAACTAAAAGTGAACTCATTCCTAACATTACACAATCTACAGTGCATTACATCTTTTAAACAATGGTGGACTGATGCTTCGTTAAGTGTCCCCTTGATTATCTGTAGGACATATATAGCCTTTTAATAAAAAAAAATTAAATGTATTTAAACTTTTGTTTAAGTGCTTGTGAAGTCAATACCATTTATATTTTACAAATACATGCAGTAGAATTAAAATCAACTAGGGACATGAGTGAAGTTTTTACATACTACGTTTTTCTATGGCCCTTGCAGCTTGAGGTAGAATAGAGTACTGGGAGGTAATTTTTGTCTTTAAAAATTCTGTCAATTGCAATTCTATAGACTGGGCTCAGGTGTATGTGTGGAAACACACTTGCTGCTGGCAGAAAGCAGCCGTGGGTCGCCCATGCTACCACCATCTGTGGCATATGCGCTACTTGGCAGAGGGATTTCTCTGTATTTCCTAGGAGGCAGGCCCCATCCACCCCTTCACTGTTGCCATGGCCACATTCTCTCTCTTAGCATCCTTGAGTGGAGAGGAATGTGATGGTGTTGCTCCCCCAGGAGATCGCCCATGGACTTTCCCCTTCCTTGTGTGCAACATCAGCCTGGCAGAATGATGGGGTTTGGTGATGGACCTCGTAATATATAGCAAGATGTGGGGACTTTAGCCATGGAAATGGGCAAACCAGAACCTGGTCTTCAGCTGCAGGCTGTTTGTGCTCCTCATCTCAGTGTTGAATTTAGACGTCTTCTTAAACAAATGAATAAATAAATGGATTTGTATATATATATTTATAAAGATATACTCTCGCTTAAATATATAATTAGGTAACACATTATACCGAGAGGATAGGTTCCAGTTTCCCTGGATTATGAAATCTGGGGTTGAATTTTGAGAAAAAAAGAATAGCACCTGTGATCTGGCAGAGGGCTTATCTCTTCATATACTCACCACTTTAGCTTATTTCACAGACCGACCATAAAACCAGTCAATATTCCTATTTTTGTCAGAATAGTTTTGATTTCTCAGTAAACAAATCTCTCTTTGCTAGCTTGCTTTGGTGATAACATTTTACATCACAAGCAGCTGCTGTGTAAAGATTGAAATGAGGACTATGTGTTAACACCACAAAGAAGCAAGATCAGGCTGCAAAGTGCCCTTTCTTTGTCCAGGTGCCAGCGCTATGAAGAATCAATACAAAATGAACAATTAGGAAGAGAAGGAAAACAAACATAACTGTGTCCCCACTGCTTCTTTCTCAATGTTAAAAACCTTGTTGTTAAACAGGCAGAGGGGAAAAGGTGATGAAATGCTGTGAGATACTGAAAAAATTAAGCCCTCAGAATTTAGGGCTTTGTCTTCCTCTAAAATGGCAAAGAAGACCAAGGTCATTCAAAGTTAGTGAAACAGGAGCCATTCTGCTGCGTCCTTCAATTAAAGCAGGGTGTACATAAAGACGATTTTCTCTGCTGCATCCTTTTCAGACTTTGACCCAGTAATGACAACCCAGTTTAGCATGATGACTTTGATAATCATTGTTATCTCAGGTATGCAGAGATGGTGAGGAAAAAAACACCTTATAAATGCCTGCCACCATAATAAAGTGACAATATATTCTCTTGTTAAGGAATGGGATCTTTATTTCAGAGAAATTGTGGAAACAGTTTTAAGCAGTCATGGGTAAAGATAGAAAAGATATAAAGGGAGATGAGATCCAGCCAAGGAGCTAAGTCACTTTTCAAAGGATAGATTGCATGATCCTTTAATTGGGATATTAGTGGTACACAGGACTTTTGCTGTATTAGTCTTTACAGCAGACAGGCATCCAGCAAACTCAGACGCACATCCCAGTTGCGTGTACTGCAGGATATGGAGTTGGGTAAGCAGGGAATAATCCTTCCAGATGCAGAACAATAATTCAGAAATAACAGCCTAAAGTAAACCAAAGAATTGGTGTGAGGCTTTCACACCATCTCCTAGGCTGAGCATTTGTTCAGCAGCTGAGGTGGATATGTAGATTCTGAAGCAAATCACCAGTTTTGCATAAGCACAAGCCCTTTATAGTCTCCTATGAGAAGGATTTTCCAAACTGCTATGCTCCAGCGTGGAGAGCCACCTGGTGGGGGTTGGCAGCAGTGCCTTGCTGGGCTCACCTGCACAGCCCAAAATACTCTCTTTGCCGTCTTCCTTTGGTTATTACTCTTAGGATTTCTGTTTGCAAAATCTTCAAGCCTCCTAAGTGTTTCTGCTGGGTTTTTTTTGGTTTTTTGTTTTGTTTTGTTTTGTTTTGTTTTGTATGTGTTTGTGCAATTGTAGTTATTCTTTGCCGAACAGGATTCACCAGGAAGGTTTATTGTTCGTGAGCCATTTCACAGTTGGACAAAATGTTTCAGCCAAAAAAAAAAGTTAATTACTTCGAAGTACAAATTCACAATATCTTACAGATATAAAACAAATTCACCAAATAATTTCATGTGGGATAAAAAAAAAAAGGCCCCTCAGTCAGATGCATGCTTGAGCCAGAAAAGGGGAATTAGTTTCTGTCTGCCTGCTGTCTCAGGGCTTAGAGCACTGTGGAAGGCTGGAAGGGACTTGATTCAGTTCTATTAAAATCCATCCTTTGTAAGACTGAAGGCTGGGTGTGGGCAGAGGAGGAGGTGCCAATAATCAGATCATAGGATGTTCTAAACAAGGGCTTCCTCACTCTTCCCTTTGAGATTGTTTCATTATTTATGAAATACTGACGTAATTACACACCAAAAAAAGAGAGAGAGAGCTGTCAGAGGCTGATTCTCCAGCTGTGTGCTGGGACTTTTGCTGGGCAGAGAATATATAAATGCACAGGGGTGCACTACAGGGGTAGCAGGGCTTGGACCAGATGACCTTTAAAGGTCACCCTCAACCCAAACTAATCAGTGATTCTATGATTCGACACAAACCAGAGAGAAAGTACTTCAACAGGTGAAATGCAAAGCAGACTGCCCATTGTAGCACCAGGGTATGGCACTTTCCAGGGAGGTAGGAACTGGGAATTCAGATCCCCTCAAGTAAAGGAGACCTCTGAGCCTGGAGCTCCTAAACTGTAAATCCTATGAATTAACCTATCCTTTCTTTTTTTTTTTGTTTGGCAAGTCCAGGCTTTCTTTAGCACTGTTCTTTTAACAAGTTCTGAAACAATGCCTTGTCTAAGAGAAAGGGACTTTTTTTCACAGTCGGATAAAATGGGGGAACAATTGATGTGATCCACATCAAATGTGGGTGTTTGATCCAAATCAACAATTTGATTCAGCTAAAAAAAGTCTCACAGACTTAATTCCAAATGCAGAATATTTTCTTAAGTACTCACATTCCCACTGACCTTCAAAAAAACAATTCAGAAAGTGTTCCACCTATATTTTGCATCAGAGTTTAAAGGCAGTGTTGGAAATGCAGGCAGTGAATTTTCTAATTTCCAAGTGTTGCACAAAAACAGAAGCTTCTTTCCGAATGTTGAGCATCCTTTAGCCTGAGAAATATCTGGGACATTTTATCTCACTGCAGGAAACAATGGCAAGTATGAGAATTCTGTTTCCTGTTGTTTTAAATTGTCACATTTATGTAGTTAAATATGCAACACAGAACTGTTATTAGAGGGTTGAATATGCTAAGCAGTTTACCTCTTATCTTGGAAGAGAGGTTGGAAAACCACTTATCTATATCCTTCTGCAGGGCATTCCATGTTTCTTACAGGGTTGGGGTGAGCTGTGTACCACAGCCTGCCTCCACCTCCCCTCATCCCCTTCTTTACAGCACAGCTGCATTAAATTCAGTGTGGGTCTGCACAACACCCCCACAGCCGCTTTCCTGCAGTATCAGGTGGACCCCAAATCCTCAGATCAGTCACACTGCGCACGTCTGGCTGCTCTGACATTGCTGCTCAGTCACCATCAAGGTCTAATGAACATTTTCTGTCTGCAGCTGTTTCTTCGTTGGTCCTGGGAGCAGGTGTGGGCTGAGTGAATGCCCTGGCAGGGAATGCACAGCCTCAGAGGCATGGGCAAAGCACCCAGCCTCTAGGACAAAAGTCAGTCCAGGCTTTTCAAATTTCTCTGTTTTTAAAATACTGACACTTCAACAGATTTTGTTTGTTTGTTTGTTTCATATTTTTGGTCCCATTTTCCTTTCCTTAATTTTAAAAAATGCATTCTCATATCAATATACTTTATCTCAGAGGCATTTCTAATTTGAATACCAGAGTAACAGAGTGTATATAATTCCTCTGCTTAGTACATGAGCTGCTGTTTTTTCTCAGAGAAATTTTGACAACAAATCTCATTATCTCAGAAAAAAAAAAGTGCATTCACCATGCCTTACATCATGCTTCAAATTACTATATAGTCTTGTTGCTAACTATTTTTACTGTAAAGACAATGGACCCCAAAAAAATTGTGTTTGCTAACAACTTTTAAAATATTTGTCTCATATAAAGTACAAACCATGGCATATGCTCCAGAAAAAAATTTATTTCTTTCTACTTTTCACCTGGTTTGTTGCACGCAAAAGCTTTTTATTGCAGTTCTGTTTCACAGAATCAGCTACTCGCCATGAGCATTCAAGTAGAATTGCTGATTTTACAAACATACACATCCACCTGTCAAAACCATAATTCACATTAGAGATTGTAAAATTAACACACTTTCATGAAGTAGGTCGCATCTGATCTTAGATCTGATGAAGCAAGAAACTAGGACAGAGCCAGTTTGTGATCCTAAAATTACTGCTGTTAGTGTCTAAAATCTCAGTTGTTCACACGTGCCATTCATTTAAGACTTGAACTCGATGATCCTTGTGGGTCCCTTCTAACCGAGAATATTCTGTGATTCTGTCCTGTCACTCCATGTCCTTGTCAATTTTTTTTTCAATCATTCAAATTCAAATTATATTTGAAAATTTCTACCTCAATTTACCACTGATGATTCAAAAAAGATTGCAATTTTATTTGGAGTACCATTCCTTTGAGTCAAAGCAAAGCACTGTCACATTCTAAATCTCTGTGAGCTCATTAGTGAAGCAAGTTCATGATAGGGCCACCAGCATGATAGGGGCTGGAACACTTCACATCAGGGGAGAGGTTGAGGGAACAGGTCTTGCTCAGCCTTGAGGAGAAAAAGCTTCACGTTGGCTTAACATCAGCTTTCCAATGCCTGTGAGGACATTGCTGAGAAGGTGGGGTGAGCTTCCTCCCAGAAGTGCACGGGGGAGGATGAGGAAAAATGGGCACAAACAGAAAAGATAGGCTTGGCCTAGACACAATAAG